>JAWNGG020000242.1:0-353970 GCA_036937485.2 Tetragonisca angustula | reverse complement strand
GGTGGAGGTTGTTGATTACGTCACTGGCCAGCCACGGCATCGATCAGTCGCGACCGATGGTGGGAGGGTTAGAAACTGTGCCCGCGACGGGGCCAGTGGCGGGGGTAGCCAGTCGAGAAAATATCACTAATAGCCGGCTCCCGCGGTCTATTAATTAAATTTTTGATTAGTCGACGATATTTCAGCATCCCTCCACCCACTCTCGCCCTTTTCATCCGTCTCTGTCTCACTCTCGCTGCGTCTCGTCGTCCCGTTTCTTCGTTCGAGAGACGTGACACGGGTCGCAGTTGCCAGGCAAGAGGTTTCTTCTTTCCTTTCTTTCATTTTTCCGTTTTCCTTCGGTTGCTAACGAGTAATTATCTCTCGTCGAGAATATATTGCAGTATTTACGCTTCGCATGGATCGTATTGGGCAGAGCGTGATCTAGGGATTTTTGTGAATTTAAGGGGAAACTTCAGAGGGTTGAAACTTTTGTATTTCATATAGAATAGCTGCATGCTACGCTGCTGCTATTGAAATATACGTGTAAATTAACGTACAATACAGTAATTTTCACTCTCTCCACTCCAAAAATAAATGTAGAAGACAACTTTAGCTATCTCGATGCGATGTGAAATTGAATTTCGCAATGCTGCAGCGCGCGCATTAAAACTTCTTGAAACTGATTTTCAGCCAGCCGTGCGAGCGTTTAATCCAATGAAAAAGAAAAATAAAGTATCGGATTTTTTCGACAACGACATGCGAGACTGAAAAGTGCTGCACCGATTACCTTCTCGCAAATGCAAACGTCAATCGAGAGTTTGTTGGGCGAATGCTGGCACCGGAGACAAACAAGGAAGACGGGCGGGCAGCAGAGAGGGCAGGGGCGGAAAAATTGAGCGGAACTTTTCGAATCGACTCGAATGGACCAGGAGACGAGGGGTCTCTTCCGTCGAGAACGTCCGTTTTATTGACTTTTCTTCCTCCTGTTTCGGCCCGCCGTTTCAGCTCTCGTTGGCAAAAATTTCGACCAACTTTTCAACAGCTCCCCCCCACCGATTGTTCGGTTGGCCTTGCGAACCCGTTCGTATTAGGGTTCGTATTAAGGTTAAAAACGAGAGGCTAGGCGAACAAAAAATTGTACACATTCACACAACTGTTTACTGACAGAGTTAATTAACAGCGCGATGCTCACGCTTCGCGAGCCAACCTCCGTCACAACGAGAACTAAATATTTCGAGATCTTCAGGAACTATGCAACTTTGATGTTAATCAATTTCTTTGACGAACGTGACACATTTGTAAAAATCGATAAATTGCGGAATAAACTTACGAAGGAAATTTACGAAGAAACTTGCGAAGAACTAACCGAGTGTCTGATCGATATCGACTTAGTCCACTGACAGCCTCTGTTAAATAGCCTACACACTAATTTCGTAACTAATCTTGTCCCGTGAGATTTTTGCATTCCTCATTCCCATGGAAGTCGTACGAATTTAAAAATTCTGCATTTGAAACAGAATTCGTAGAATCAACCGAATGTTTGATCAATACCGACTCATTCTACTGCGATTACATAAGGGTTTCTACTTCCATTCTGTCGAATGTATTTTCGTGGAATTTTCAAATTTCGTTCGAACTTGTATCGTAAGATTCAGAGATGACACTCGTAATTTAAAACAGAGTTCATGGAAGTCTGACAAATATCGACTTGTTCTACTGTCCTTAAAAAGAAATATTTGGTGCAAGGAATAATTCTATATTTTTATCAAAATTATACGTTATATGACATTTCTGTATCTTTCAATGAGAATAATTGACAATACTGTAGCAAATATCATAATATTTATTTGTTTAATATTATTAATTCATCATATTTTAAGTCATTTTCGTAATATTATGAATTCTAATTTTCATTCCTGTCTTGTCCGAGTGTTGTCGTGTTAAAATTTAGAAAAAATTAGAAATACTGAAATTCATGGCGATGACATTTAATTTTTCGACATGTCACGTCGTTTATCATGTCGTTCAGCCACATAATTGAGAAAACTAAATTGCAAATAAAACGGCAGTCGATAAAGTGCATATTCAACGGCGCATTCTCTTCGCGTGTTAGATCACGAAAAGAAACTCCGCTGAAATTGCTGAAATCATTTTTCTCCGCTCTTCACGTCAACACCATGACACGCGCCGCATGCAAAAACTTGCGTCAGAGATACTACAAAGAAAGCTTTGAATTAAAGAACCAGCCACGTGTTTGAAAAACCGTGATTGAAACTCTTTCTTTTTTCACTTTCTTACTAAATTGAATTTTCCATTAGAATTGCAAATTTTATAAATTAATCGTACGCAAAAGGGTAACTCGCAAAATTTTCATCTCTTTTCAAGAAAATTCGATCTCAAACGCCATTACATCAAATTGAATTTTCAATTTTTAATTTTCGGTTAAACTGAAAATTCTGCTAAATTTGTATTTAAATTTTGAAATATTTCCATTATTAGAAGCACTACTACGCGTGGGTGTGAGGTTCAGATCAGAAGTTTAAGCGCGATAGGGATTAAACAATTTCTCAAATAATCGTGCCAAGTAAAACAGATAACTTTCTCGAAATCTACGGTTCTTCTTCTACGAAGAAGTCCGCTGAAAATTTTGTTTGGAACATCTTTCGTTTCCAGTAAATGGAAATCGATATGAAAAGTTAATATTTCGAATTGTAGAAGAGACAAAGGGAGAGATGAGGAAATTCAGGAAAGGAAAAAAAAGTTGAAGCAAAATAAAGTGAAACGTTCGCAAGCAAAGGGACGAGAGTGTGAAATTTCATGAATTTCCAAGCGGTCCCCTCAATTTTCCTCTTAATTTCCCTGAATTTTTCAGCGTGTTAGCCGCGAAGATCCACACGCTACAAAGCAAACAGAGCCGAAGAGAAATTCAAGAATGCCCCCGGTGTTCATTAATCCCGTTGCTTAATTAATTTCGCCGCAAGCGTGTCAAGAGATAAACTCGACGGTGCACAAAAGTTCGAAAAAAGGGAACGAGCTGAAGAGAAAGCTGCACGCCTTAAATCGCGCGTGACGATCGATCTTCTAACCGTTCCACCCTATTTATCCCCGAAAATGTCAATTTCCGGCCGGCGTCAGTCGCTCCTTTTCAATTTACATCTCGAACCGCCCAATCTTTCCTCCCGAGTGTACTTTTTCTTCAGAATCATTTGTCGAGAGAAATGTACACATATTTTGTAGGAAAAGTTTGCCTCGATCTTCAGAAATGTATCTTTCGAAATTAAATAAACACGTTAATACTGAAATTTCCACAGATGGTAGTCCAACTTTATATTCTCGATTGTCGACGACTTTCCGAGTTTTCAATCTCTATTGTCATCTTGCCAAAAGTGAAAGAAAGAAGAACAAAAGAATAGGAAAAATTGAATTCCGAAGTTTAATTCGACAGAGTTTCACATTTCAAATTTTACGATAAAGATAGATGATTCGCGATGAAATTGAGAGGGCAATAGGTACGTCGATTTCTCCTAATCGAATCGTTCTCCTAAAAATCCATTCTCCGCTAGTTTGCCATTCGTCGAAGGTACGACACAGCGGAGATTAAATTCAATTAACGGGGATCCCATCGGCTCCTTTCCGCGAGCTTCCAATTTCAGTCAAACTTCTCTAAACAGGAATCTCAAAACGAGATTCATCCTTTCGTTTCACAAATGGCCACAGACATAAAATCCCCGTCTCCTCCGGTGGTTGACGTTTCATTTTCAGAGGAGACGAGATCTCATTTCGCATCGCCGTCTCGAGATTCACACTCCAGTTTAAAAAATTTAGTATTTTAAAATCACGGGTGACCTGATTCGGCGTGTATCTAAATGAGACAAAGAAACGTGAAGAGCAAGGATTTCGAAATGTTTCAAACAACTCGATGGAAATTTGCTAATTAGAATTTCCAGCGACGTTCGTTTCGAATTAGAATTTCGTGGAAATTTCGTCGAAATTAGGCTTAATTTTTATTGAAACTAGACAAACTGAAGACACTGACTGCGAGCGAGTACAGCTTATTAAAACTGTATAAATCGAAAACATTTTTTACACACTGTTAATTTATTCCTTTCCCAAGTAGTTTATTTGATAAGATCGGACTGACACGAGTGGAGTATATTGACTTTCTTCGAACTTTCTCACACGAGCAGCGTGTCGTTTCAAAAAATTTTCACACCGAAGCAAGAAAGATACGCGACACATATTTCAATGTTCTTGAAAGCGCTGTTATTTACAGGGACATCAGCTCAATTTGTTCGCGAACGCTCTGCACCCTTCTATTACCAATAATTTATCGCCAATTTTATATTCAACGGCGAAAACAATAATTTGTCGAACAATTGATCTCCGCGGATAAAACGGAAAATTAATATTCTTCCACGCACTGTACACCCGCTTTTAATTGAGATTTTCCATCGAGAGGACGAAACGTTCCAGAAAAATAATAGAGATCAAACGGCTGAATTATTATATTATACGGAAGAGTCAAAAACATTCATCAGGTGGGAAATATTTCGCAAAAAGGAAGAAATCAACGAACAATCGCTTCCACGATTTAGCATCTAATTTCCCCATGAAAATAGACAAATTCGAATGTCGACGTGAGAGTTGGAAACAGTTGTCTGTGCGCGTACTGTCCCGTTCTACTCGTTCTATTCACTGGTCACAGAAAATGTCAAGGTCAGAACGGGGAGAAATTAATAGTCCGCAGCCACTTTTCATTTACCACTTAAGAACCTCCACCTGATTTATTTCAACATTTTTCCTCCGTTATTATTATTTTCTTTTTCCTTTTTTTTTTTCTTTTTTTCTTTCTTTGACAGGGTAAAGCTTGGCCTTATAAATAAATTCCGTCCGTGGCGTCTTTCGCCGACACAAAGGAGCAGCGAATTGGCTTTCCGGGGCGAAAGCACGAGCCGGCGAGTAATTTCCCTTGGAAGGAGGCAAATTTCGAGGGGTAAGAAATCGTTCGAACAACCACTGCACTTCCTCCCTCGCGATAATCGAATGTCACCATCGTTCGAGAAAGAAACGTGACTTTTTCTCCAAGCTGGCGAATATTTTACAGCGAAAAGTCTATTGTCCAATCTTGAAACTTGAACTTGATGCGGCAATGTCTCTCAATTAACTCGCACTCTGTAAATTTAATTTTGAAAAAAAAAAAAAAAAAAGAAAAAGAAACGTGGCTATGAAAGAACATAGTCCAGAGGTGTATTTGAACAATGAATTAATGAAGCAGTCAGGAAATTTTTATAACAACTTCGGAAACTACAAAAATACTGTAAAATATTAAAGTAGATGTAAAAGGTATATAGAATAGGAGATGTGAAGGAATATAGAATAGAATGTGTGTAACAAAAGACATATACCTTGGAAAATATTTGTTACATCGTTACAAAAATATATTTGTTACATCTCACAGGAAAGACACGTAAAACAGAAGATGTAATAAAATTGATAATAAAGATCCATAGTAGAGTAGAAGAAGAAGATAGAAAAAAAAGTGTACGGTATGATATCTCGGAGCTCTCAATTTGATTCAACTTTATTGCTAATCTCTGCCACGAAGAAGATATATAGGTCAGGTACAACCTGACTACGTAATCCGAAGGTTATAAATTTCCTAGACAAAGGAGACTGCGAGACTTTAATCAACCAGGTTTCATTTTTGTTCGTCGAAATTACGTAAATTACTCGGCTGCATGATGACCCCGAGAATTAAACGAGCAGATCTCACGAACGATTCGCGTCGCGAGTGTCGGTTGTTCCTCCCGAGTGACAAACCGAGAAACGATATTCCAGAGAGACGTGTGTACGCTCTCGCGATCGCCAGTTGAAGTTTTAATCGGGAACGCGACCGATTTCCCGCCGCTTTTCGTCGATAGATTTCTCAGAATAGCACGAAGTTCACGAAAATTGATAAGTGGAACGTACGCCGGCGCGTTCCCCGCGTGACTTTGACGTTTAGTCCGACGTCTAACAAGTTTCACGAGTTTCACGCGAAATTTTGGAACTTTGCAGTTAATTTCAAGCGTTTCTTAGCTTCTTCTGCAGGGATTTTGCTAACCGAGGGGGGATTTTAAAATTTACTTCTGATGCAGTTCTTTTGAAAAATTTTGAAATTACATTTATCAACGATAAATTTATATGATCTCGTTTATTTTACAACGCTTGTCTAGAAATGAATCTGGAAGAAGGAGAGAGGAACGTAACAGAAGTCTAAATTAAACAATTCAACGCGAGAAAGAGGAGCAACTGAATTTTTTCTCTTAAACTATCCCTTTCTGTCTATCACTTTCACGCATCAGTCTTGTCGTGATATTTGTTTAAAAAAATGCAACGTGCTATCGCGAAATCACTATGATTGGTAATTTCGAATTAATTAGCTTCGAACTAATTAATATAATTGACGTTGATTGTCAGAGACGAAGAAGAATATTAAACACTTTAAATACATTTTTATATTTAATTTTTCCGTTCCATCTTGTTCTTTCTAGTTCAACATCGTAATTTTAATTCGAAAATTATTCTCTGCTATATTTGAAATTGCGGATCGCAAGCGTTTTAGAACTCGCATGGCTCAGCTGTTATTCATAAGCTTGACGAAAAATGTTTTCCAAGTTCCCTTGCATTCACCACGACACACGTTCCATTTGACATGCGAAAGCCATTCGACCTTCCGACTGAAAGAGTCTTCGGACGCTCATCTACTTTAAAAAAACAAATTCCAATTTCAGAGTGTCTTGAAACATTGGCGACAGACCTCTGCCCTTCTGAAGATGAGGCACGAAGTGTCTGTCTGTCTCGAAGAGCAGATACCAAGTTGCCAAATAATTAATGTCGCTTTCTACCGTGAATACAAAGTTTTGCACTGTTCAGAGACACCTACTGTTCTCTCAGTTCGCCCAAGAAATGTATAGAACGACTTCCTCTGAAACAGTTTCATCGTTCGATGCTGGCTTGGCTTTAAACCTCTGGTACACTGGATATCCGAGAACGAGCACGAGCAACTGACCAGACTTCGATTCATCTAAATTCTAAACTCTGTCACACCCAACAGCTCGATCTTCCGATAATTTTGTTTAAACGATCGCTCGAGAAACGTCCAAACATTGCCAAGATTCACAGACGGGCCATCATAGAAACGACAATTAATCAAACGCGTTCAGAGACACTAAAATTCTAGCCCTGTCTCTCACTAACCTACTTGAGGGATGAACACGTGGTCCACAGGGGCAGCAACCGCTGCTAGAACGTTTCCTCCTACGTGCACACCAGTCCTGACCCATCCTCCTCCGTTGCCAGCCCTTTTCCTCTTCACCTCTTCCACAACGCCGCGTCACGTTCCAACAGCCAAACAATCAACAATCTCTCAACGGAAATAACTCTTCTATTGGTGGACACCAGCTCGCTCATCCTCCAGCAATTTGGCTAAGTCAAGCTTGTTGAAACTAGGCCGTTAAACACTATTTCCCATCGAATTCCACCACAGTTCTCTTCTCAAGGTCTGAATCGTACAGCCGTCGAACGACGTTTGCGTTGGTTGAAAAACTTTGAACATTTTCGAACAACAAGGATTGGTTGTATTGGTCTAGGTGTTGGTCTGATGAGCAGTGGCAGGTTTCTTGGTCCTGATGAGTGCTGTTTCTCGCGGGTAAGGTGAAACACTGTGCGATGGTTGGTTAAAAATTTTGGTTAAAGGTGGTCTGTTGTCGTTATTACTTAGTTGGTCACGTTGTTCGATTGGGCCCCCAGTTGGACTAGGTTTAATGGTATTTCTTGGTACACGACAATTTACTCTTTTCGAACATCTTTTGTTAATGCTTGCTGTAGTAAAATCGAACTAGTCGCGTGCTAAAATGACAGTTTCGTAGTATACCCTGTCTCTTTACGTTTTCAGGCAGAATTCTGTTTCAAGATCTCCGACTAACTCCAACGAATTGCCAATTCCATCCTCAGCTCAGGAGGAAGCAATTGCTCGCAACTTCTCCCTTCCAAATCTTACTCGTTCGCTTCTCCATCAAACATTTCCTCGCCAACGACTAGCTCGAGCCTCGGTCGATTTTCATAAACTTCCAGTTTCTCCTCGAACAGTTGTCGTTCATTTCGACGACCCTCCCCTCCATTTTATGTAGCAATCGAGGCTCCTCACTCTCAGAAACTCTTACAAATCAGCCCAGTTTCCGAGATTTATTTCGAGCATTTACTTCAAAATTCTTTCATCTTTTTAATTAGACAGAAATCGCGGACGATCTCTCGTTAATTTTCACAAAAACGTTTGAATTCAATCTCACCTCGAATTCTCTCAGCTTCAACTCGCCAAATCCACCCCCGTCAATTTCCACAACATTTTCCTTCCGAGGTGGATATCCTCTGCTCGCCCACTCTCGTGTCTTTCTCACGCATTGAAATTACAACACGACTCGAATCGAGTCGAGTCGAGTCAAGTGGCTAATTAGCCCGGTCTGTCGGCTTCGATTATCCTCCCTCCCCTCGCCCCGATGTTAATTTTGTCGCGAACACCACCCGGTTGAAGAGAAGCGAGCGGCGGAACGGAGGGGAGGAGACGCACGCTCGATCTCACGAGCTTTCAGCAAAATTGTCGGATCACGCGCGAGATCCTTCCAATTCAGCCACCAGTCCCTCTGCTGATCCTTTCCGAGCTGCGCTGGCCAATGTGGTTCTCAATGGGAAGCCTGTCCACGCTGCCACCCGTTTCATCCTCGAACGCAGATTCTACAGGATTTGCCACCACGATTAATTACTCGAGGTCATCGATTAATTCGGAGACGGAGGAGTTAGTCAGTTATTCGAGAGAATTTACAGAGAGAGGTCTTTTCTCAAGATGTTCTTGGCACATTCTCACGGAAGCTCGGGTCTGAGAAGCAGCTGGATGATCGATGATTTTGGTTTCCCTTTTCTTTTCTTGGAAAAATATTCAGCTCGAAATTCACTCGAGGCTCGAGCGTGTCAACAGCAGTCGATTCGCCTCGATCACTTTTCTACAGCAATTAAGACGATCCGCTAGAAACTGAGTGTTCTCCATAATTTGGAGAATGAAATTTGGCAATGCTTGAGTATTTGTCGAGTTGTCCCTCTCCCGAGGATCTCTGGGAATTAGTCGAAATTAATTCCACATTAGACACGTTGGGCCCACGCTCGTTAACCTGGCATTAGAACGTAAATCCTTACTTCCAAATTAACCACCAAATTCCTCTCGTTAAATGACAATTTGGCCTCGTCACAGATTCTAATTGATCCTGGAGACGAATTCGTCAATTTCAACTTTTAACTATTCTGTTAGCTCACAGCCCGAGGTTCACCGAAAATTCGGAAACAAAATTGAAACACCTTCCGTCAAAAACACTTTGAATTTCTGTCTCCGTTCAATCCCTCGCACGGCTCACCATAGCAACCTATGGTCCCCTCACGCTGCGAAACCGAAATTTTCCTCTATTTCTCTGCGATTTCTCTCGAGTTCAGCGCGGATTCACTTGTCCACTGTCCACTGCTCTCCACCAACCCAAAATGTGAACAGAACGAAACCCAACAACAGTTTCTCGCGTGAAACACGCAGCGCTGATTCGATCACTGGCCCAAGGTCTCCACCGTCAAACAGCCACGTCGCTTCCGAACCTCGACACTTCCCGTCGAAACCGTCGTTATTCACAGCCGCACTATCACCGCGAACGACGGAGTCAACACACGTGGACACTTTTCCACCGCTTCTGGCCGTGGAGACGCGAGTGTCGAGGAGAAAGCGGCTCACGTGACGCAGCTCGGTCCATCGGAACCAGCGGCACACTGACGAAACCCGGAAGGAAGGACGAAGTAGAAATTCGCGACGCTGGCGGAAACTGGCCGGATAGAACCAGCGCGAGAAAATTGGATCGGGGAGGGCGGAAGCGGCCACGCAAGGGTGGAGAGACGCGGCCAGCAGCAACGTGCCCGCGAAAATGTAAACTTCCGAAGGGATGATGTGCTCGCGAGGAGAGAGGCTGCGGATATGCGTTTGTGTGTGTGTCTGTATGTGTGTGTGTGAAAGAGAGAGAGAGAGAAAGGAGAGGCGACGGCAGCGCCTCCAAGCCGCCGAAAACCACTACGTAGTTGGCAGGGAGGGGGTGGAATCGGGAGAGATGGCTGGCAGAAGTGTTGGACGTTCTCTGCCTCCTGGCGAGGACGAGCTTTCGTGCTCGAAACGCTCACCGTTTTCGGATCTCTCGGAGAGTTCGTGTTTCCACGAACGTGTTTCGAAGGACCAACTGATTTCTCTGTTCGTGCGTCGAGGAACTTTTAATTATTGAATTTTCGGCGCACAGCGCTGTACAGAGAACGATCCACTTCCTTCTCCAATGTTCTAACGATTATCGCTAAACGAAGGAATTTGCTCAGCCTGATTGCATTCGCTGAATCGGGGAGTTTTTCAACGAACGAATACACTGGTCTGAATACACTCGAGGAGGGGAATCTCTTTGAGGAAATCGATTTGCGCGAGGAGTTAGGTTTTGGAATATTTATTTGGAAACACGGGCAACTTCGCCGGCGAAACCTGGAAACTTTCGTTCCGGGCGAAGGGTAATTTCTCACGATTAAAAGTTTCGTTCTCGTGATTTTGTTGAATTCGTTTCATGCGTCGGATTTGGGATGCAATCTCTCTAATGGAAACTGAAAAGTCTGCTTAATTAGACAGCCGTTTTCCACCTCCCTCGGAAATTATTTAGAGCACGAAGATTTTCCTGAAAATTTCGTGCAACAGTTTCGTTGAAATTTACAATATCGAGATGAACGAGAGATATTTATTCTCCAGATCGAAAAGATTGAAAAGATGTTTATTAATACTCCGCGATGTTGACAGATCTCTTTCGCAATTTATTTCTCGTTCGTCGAGAAAGGAAAGAAAAATTTCTCTTCTCTTTGCACGCGATATTGAAACACGCTGTTGCAAATTACAGTGTCGAAGAAAAAGAGCAAGATCACGGTACGCGTGGAAGGAATGAAAATACCCCGTTTCCTATTCATGACACGGATTTCCCTCGTTGAATTTACATCTTGCTGTAATTTCTTCGTTTCGCGTGGCTGACGATGCGAGCCGGCCTCGCTGGTGCAACAGAGAGTTAACGTACAGTACAACAAGTGCGTAGACGAAAGTTAGGCGAGCACAATGCTCGAAAGGGTAAGTTTCAATGAGCTTGCTCGTTTCACTCTCAACTTTCCCCCACGTGTTTCGCCCCTGTTTCGCGTGTGGCCTCTTTCAGGCGACGCGTTTAGCAAAATTCTATCGGGCACACGGCTCGAGCCAGCCTCCTTGTACGTACTGTAAATTTCCGTCCATTACTATCCATTGTATGGCAGAAGTGTACGTGGAGAAGTTCCAATTTCATGGCGAGCCCCTTTGTTCTATCTATGCGATACGTTCCTAATTGCACCGTACGAAACTCGAGCAAATTTTCTAAATAAATTAAATTCCACTCGATTCAAGGCAAACCTTACAATTTTACAACGAATGAAATTCTCGGAAATCGAACGATCAACCAACGACTGAACAACGAAATTCTCAGTCTCTTCAAAATCAGTGGAAATGGACTCAAGTACCGATCGTGCAAAATTGAAGTGAAAAGCGACGGATAATAAATTTGGCGACAGTGGTCTAAATTTGGATAAACTGAGAAGTGAGATGAGAATTAATAGAACTGGGTTTCCATTGAAGGGGATAGGTTAGGCGAACATTTTCCAGCGTACTCGGAGGAACCACGTGCTCAGCGACACACCCACGATGTTCAAAATCAATGGAAAGACGGGAGGGTGCAGCGGCAGTGCCGTGACCCTCTGTCTGAGCGGATGCTGTGGTCTTTCAACCAGAGGAATAATAGAATTTTTCAATAAAAATTCTATCGACGTGCTCATTTTCCCAAGGTTCAACGAATAAATAAATTCGATAACGGGATAACGGGATTTGGACAGTGGAAAATATATTGACGCGATGAAACGTGTGCTCTTACGTTCAACCAATTATTTTAACAGCTAGCATTTATATCAGAGAAATTCTTCGAAAGACGAGCATTTAAACAATCCAAGAATTTGAATATCCAAACAATCTGAAGCCCAAAAATTCGAACACCCGATAATCGAGTATCTGAAAAAAGAAAGAAAAGAATGGAATACGCAAATAACCGAACGTCTAAACTAATCGGTTCGTAAATTAAGGGATTTCTAAATAAACGAATACCGTAGATAGCAATCGAGAGCCCCAAATAAAGGATAATTCAAATATTTGTCCGGCAGAGAAGAACAATCGATTACCAAACACTCGAATGCCTAAGTAATTGAATACCAGAACCCAGCCCCTGCCTAATCGAATATTTAGAGAGCGTGATCACCGCCCGAGAGATCTAATCGCAAATATCTACGACAGAAGGTGATGATTAAAATGATGACCAACCGATGAAACAGCCTAACCCAAACCATTCCAACATCCAAATGCCCAACAATCATCTCAATCAAGGTGGCAACCGAATGGCAACCTCTAATCTCCAAACTGACCTCACTCACCGTACCATCTATCGATTACTGGGAAAACTCTCTAATCTTCCCCCGCACGGTTTCTAAAACCCACAGAACGATAAATCTTCCCCATCTTCCCCATCGTAGAGCTTGTTTGCAGACACGCGACCGGTGCAGTGGCTCGCGAAAATACTGGGACACGTTGTTCGTATTTTTATGTCATTAGCGAGAGAGGATTGCTAAAAAAAAAAAAAAAAAACGAAAGAGCTACGTAGAAATTTACAACACTTGCGAATGTGAATAATTTCAATCATTATTTATGCAGTTACAATTTCTCCAAGTTAACAGGTTTCGAGTTTCAGATTAGGTTCAGTTTTAGGTTTTTCTACAATAATAAGTTCTATAATTATAATTTTTTTCTGATAATAATAGTATATTCGTATAAATTCAGAACAATTTACGTTTGTAACATGTAATTTATAACACACATTTTGTGTGTTTTTGTAGAAAATGTAGAAAATGTGGAAGACATTGGAACGTTTTCGCGAGCCTGTGCCAGGAAGAAACGGAGGCGAGGTGAACGCGAAAAATCACTAGATCCGATCGGCGCGATACGTGGAGAACCATGACCCGCGTAACGAACACGGTGTCATGGTTATAAACACCGTGGACAGAGAACGAGGCGAAGGTGGTAGGTTACCACCGCGGGCCACGTCAACGATTTCACTTGCAATATTGACCCTACGCACGCTAACCATTAACATCACGGAAGAAACTGGCCGTGTTACGCGGGAAAAGCTAAAGGTTAACAATTTCTCCGCGCCGCCTCATGTACCCAACACCCCTCTCGATTATTTTCTCCCTCCTCTGTTGTGCCAATTTCGAAGGAGTAACGACGATTGAAAAATTGGAGAAGCAAAGTGAAAGTTTAAACGTGTCCAGCGAGTAGTTTTCGTCTAGGGACTTTCAGACGGCATACCGCAGGCGGACATGGACATTTTAGGTTAGACTGTGACTTGAAATATCTAGCAAAGAATTATTGTTATCTAGAAACTTTCGGATGTAGATTCTTGAAAGAAATTTTAAAAGATTGTTTTGTTCTAAGACTGCGAGTTGCAGAAGCAGGAAATACGAATGTTTGTTATCTAGTAACTTTTAGGTTGTTGCTCAACGAACCTGCTCGGGTCAAAAGTAAATTGAACAATTCCGAGATTATCGTTCGCGGTGATTGTCAACATTCTCGGAAGAATTGAATATTCCTTCGAGGAATTGAGTTCTAGCGATTTGCTCCTAATTTATACAAAGTTATCACAAGTTGCCGAGAACGATTTCCAATATACGCGAATTACCACGTTCCAAATTCTAGCCTCACTCGCTACGCTTCTCCGCTTTATCAGAGAGTTATGACTCTATCAAGACTCTGGTTGGTAAATCCCGAGCAATTCAAATTAAATCTCAATCTCGAATCCGATACGGAAAACAACGCCAATTTTTGAAATCACTCGCCATTTTTTGTAAAATTTTTTCAATTCGAGAAAAAAATCTATCGACACCGTCTTAACGTTTCTAATTGAACAAAAATTCCCTAGGTCGTTATCGAGCGAAATCAAGCATGCACGGCACAATTGGTAGAAAGTCGTCCGGATCGACGATTTAACCCGAGTTACTTCCATTACGTTAAACTCCGCCTCGAAGGCCCGATCGAATCTACATTTTTCAGCACTCGCCGTCTTCTAGGCGAGAGCAGACACTCGAACCAAGCTTTTAACCTCGAGAAACATCTTGGCTATTCGTGAGAGCGGTCGTGATGTCCCTGAAACTTCACCTGGAGAGGGGGGCAGAACCATTCCGAGCTGCACCGTGTAATACTACAAGCGCGAGCAATCGTGTAATGGGATCTGCTGAAGATGAACTCCGGAATTGGTACGAGATGATCGATACCGTCTTTCTCTACCGTGATGGAAACCGATAGCAGGAATCGAATTTCCACTCATTAACGTGGCTCGTCGATGCGAATTCTCCAGTGATTTCGACAATCGAGATTTTATAACTCTTTTGTTCCCTACCGGGGAATTATTTCCTTCTCCTGCCGTGAAATTAATGTTATTCTGTTCGTGCAACTTGCCTCGATTGATTCGAGATATCGAGAAAATTGCTCGACCCTCAGAGCGTAGAAAAATCCTAGGGAATTTTGTCGCCACGAATTGATCATTTATTTCGAAACGAACGATTGAAAGAGATTATTTGTCGTGAGATTCACTGGAACAGATAATAAACAGACGATCTTGCGAATATTTCGGAAAGTTTGGAAATACAACGTACTATGAACACGTAAGCGAAAAATAACTAAATCCTGAAGGTATAAATAACTATAGGAAGCAATATCAGCCAGTTTTCTTAAGTTCTCGGAACAGTATTGTATCGACTACACAATTACGAAGACACTTCCACCGAAACGAGAAAACTTTGTAACTAGAAATAACTAAGATGGAACTACTTTACCACTGAAGGAGTAAGTGAGACTCGTTCGGATCTAGTTATTGATTTATTATAGAACTTTCGGTGCTGCCGCTGCATCCTTTAGTGCGAAACTCTAAACTGGTGCAATTTTGCGTTGGTAAATCAGATTTCTCTATTCTCTGTTACCTACAGAGGATAATGTGCCGTTCAAAGAGCGCTCGAGTCTGTTAGTACCAAAATTGTCCGATGTTGACGCTACCTCAAAGTTACTAGAAACATTATTAAAAAAAGGAATGTAAAATACGAACTCTCCATCATCTTTTTGAAAAATTTCACTAACTTCCTAAAAATTTTACTCAAATTTCCAATTTAGAATAAAATTTCTCGGCAATAAAATTTCTCTGATAAATTTTGCCAATTTCGAACTC
This sequence comes from Tetragonisca angustula, assembly GCA_036937485.2. Classification (NCBI taxonomy): domain Eukaryota; kingdom Metazoa; phylum Arthropoda; class Insecta; order Hymenoptera; family Apidae; genus Tetragonisca; species Tetragonisca angustula. The sequence continues at coordinate 338,563 of JAWNGG020000242.1, read as the reverse complement.
GGAACTCGAAGAAACGAAATGAAAATAAAAAGAGAATAAATTTGAAACGTAAAATGTCCCGTCTGTAATTGCAACAAATCTAAAGTCTATTTCTAAAAAAAAAAAAAAAAAAATCCATTAATTTCTACATCAAATCTCCAACTTTTGAAGAATAAACTTTTGAGTTTATTGAGAATCCCCGAAAAACCCTTGTTTCCCTACACTAAATTCCTACAACAAAATTCCCTTTACCACATATGCCATATATCGAATTTTTATCGAATCAAATCTAGAAGATTTCGTGCTTGAGTTGCAATATCAAGCAGAAAGGAATCGAGAGTCTCCAATGATATCGAAGACAAATATTTTCCGTTGAAGTTGGTTCCAAGCACGACCATCCACGTTCGGCAAACAACGCGACCTAATCGAGTTATCGGTGGAAGAACTGGTTATATTTTGTGTCACGGTGCGCACATGCCCGTTTCAGATATGTTTGCGCGACGAATTACCATTGTCGTGCAACTGAAACAGGAACAAGAAGATTTGCTCACTCGGATGGAAACTGGTGTGCCTGACCGTGAAAGATTGGAAGGATTGTAACGTCCGATGGGTATGATTAAATTTCGCCAGCAGCCCCGACTGATTTTCGTGCAACCTCCTTAAGCTTTTAAATTTCCGAACCTGGAAGTTTCAGGTTTTCGAATTTTGGGAGGCAATATTTGTTCTCAATTTTTCGAATTTCAAACACTCAAAAGTTCCAAATCTTTGGTAGCTTGGAGTTTTCAAGCGTACGAACGTTTAAATTTTGGAAGCTTCAAAATTAGATTTATTAACAACAAACGAGTGACACAAATTCGAAAAGAAGTTGTTTGAATGGTAATCTCGGTGACAAAACGTCACGTTGGGGAAACGGAATGTTGACCAACGCGCATTCATGATCGCTGTACTCTCGAAACCCCAAATCAAGCACAAACACGACACGCAGACACGTGAAAACAGAAATGTTGTCAGCGCATTCAACACCGTGTCAGTGTCAGAAACAATTACCATTCGAGTCGATTAACCAAACACCGTGTTTCCAATTACTCCGACAAACTTTTACTCTTGCACCTCAAGCTTGCAACTTTCTACGACTGTGAAATCTCGAAATTTTTAAAATTCTTGAATCTTCCAATTTTCAGACTGTTAGATTCATTGAAATTTCGAGTCTTGTTCATTAGAAAAAGAAAAAGAAAAAGACAAAAGTAATAAAATTTGAAATAATTGAAACGTTGGAAATATGAAAGTGTGGCAGCGTTTGATTGCGCCGAGGCAGGATAATTAACGACCTCCTGATGGCCTGCTATAACGTGACTACCGTTGCAAATTAATTCGACGGTTATCTGCGCGACGAAAGCTCGTCCCACAAACAAACGGGACGCATCGTGAATCGATTGTTCGCGGATTCGACACGCGGGTGCCTCGAACGAAAGTCCTTCTGTTACGCGATACCTGTCCAATTGCAAAATGATATATTATCACGTGTCAAATTCAGGCCGAACGTTTGTTACTCTAAATCTATCTGGCAGCGTTGTCTTCAGAGACGAACGACAAGTAAACTTGATATTTTCATTTTTCGGACGAAACTTGATAGAAACTTGTTAGAAAACTGGAAACGTCGATCGCTGAAATCCCGAATTTCAAATTAGTGTTCGAATATCCAAATTCTCAAGTCCAAATTTTCAAATCTCCCAAATTTTCACGTTCTTAAATTATCGAAATCCTAGGCCTCCAACTTCTCAAACCTGAAATGTTAAAAGTTCTCCATACGTTCGAAATCTCCGAACAACTCGAATCCCCAAACTCACTGAAATCCCCAATTTTTCTGTCTCGCGTAATCGATCGAAATTTCTGCCACGTCGTTAGAAGCGCGGGAATCTTCCCTTTAATATGGCCCCCGAGTCACACAAATACGACATTCCGTTCCCGAGATATCGTCGTTGAAAGGGAAGTGTAATTTTTAGTGGCAGGTAGGTATGTCTTTCTCCAACACCAGTCGGACCTCTCTCTCTTTCGCATTTACGCAACAACCGGCTCTCGCTATAGTTACGCGTGCGCTGGTCAGTGACAACCGTTGAGTCAGCGGGTTCTTTTGCTATAGTCACTAACAACCGTACGTTGCGTTTCCAAGGAAAAACTGGGTTACACGCGATATAGTTGTGCAACCCATATACTAGATGCCGCGGAAATTTAAAGCTCGCTATCTCGAGAACGGATTGAGATATCGAGACGAAACGAAGCGGGTTTCCAACGGTACGCTCTCTACTATCTACCGAGTAGAATTTCGCGATGTTTGCTCGGGTGTTTCTCGGCGTGTCTCGAGGCTGAAATTTATTTCAAGGCGAAATATTTCGACTTTGCTTCAGTGAGTATCGAGATGTTCACTGGAGGATTAAAACGTAAATAGAAATGAAATTAATTTTTAATTTTGTAGAATGTGGTCTATCGAGTAAATTTCGTGCGAAATTTCGGAGTTTTCCGTATGTATTCTAATAGTCATTGGTCAAGTTCAATCTGTCAATAACACTCGAAAGTTTAAATTGATTTTGATTAATCTGATTCATATATTGGTCAAAATTGACAATCAAAAGTATTGTACTGTCTCGTGACTGAAATTCAAATTGCCTTGATTTTTCGAAATTTCCTATTTTATTGTTTATCATTAACCAACATTGAGTGACGAATTATATATGCCTTCAATCATAATATTTAATGAGCGAATTTGCGTGTTTCCAAATTAATGATATACACGTGTCCTCGTAATGAATATTTCTGCCAACTACCAGTTGTAAATAATTAACGCATACAATAATTAACGAGCAACGTTGTGTACACACTCTAATTCCTCGAGCTCAACGAACAATTAACAAAGCCCTCTGTTTTTCATCCTTTTTATCATCCCGGGTCGTAACGATAACAACAAGAGTCAATTATCGACTGAACAACCTGATCTTTGCAAATGAAAGTTCAAATAATTAATTCCCATTTTCAAAGAGTTAACATTTAGAAATGTGCCTCAAAACAAGGCAATTGAAATATATATTCTTCTCATCACTTTAATCAATCGAAATTATACAACATTGATTCACGAAATATAATCCTTCTTTAGAAACAATTAAACGTGTCTTGAAACAACTCGCTGAAACGTCGAACGAAAACAATTCAGGCCGTTCAGAGCGTGCGTTCCACGCAGATATTATACCAACGAGAATATTCATGAACGATCTCCGCGCGGCTGAAACTGAGAGTTTAATCCCTCCTCACGGTATTTCTTCGGTCGTAATTACGCGCAACAAAATTCACTTTATTTCGATCCGCGATCCCAATTAACTCTAAACATTCGCGGTGTTTGCCGTATGAAAGAGGAAGCAGCCCGTTGGTCAACGCTTGAAAGCCTTTTGAGAAGGGAACAGTGGAACGGTCGTGCGTAAACCTCCCGGTCCTAATGAACCCTTATTTCAGAGTTAATTAGCGGTAACGTCGGATTAAAGCTCGAAAAGCTCACGTGGCCCGAGCTGAAAGACCCGTGTCTGTTTATCTCCTCGCCGGGGTGAACGTGGTCGTTCGACTCAGCTTCATCTTCGATCGAACACGCGAAGCTTGGCTAGACTCTACGTACACAGGGACAATTGAACGTCGCGCAACTCGGATGAAAATTACTGGAATTGAATCCGACGTCGGGACAAACTTATTAGCAATTTCAAGGAACGAAAAGCACAGAACGAATACATGTACAAATGTAATACAGGTTCGATGTTAGCCCGAGAAACTGCTCAGTTTCCCAAACTGTAGTACGACACTGTGACTGCGCATCTACTGTGTATTATCCTACTACTCACTCTAAGAACACCTCGGAGTCGCTTCTAGGCAACACCAACCTCGGCAAGACGATTGCCTTCTTCCGCCTGCTCTTCAGCGTCTGCGCGGAGAACTGGAACTCGGACGACTGGATCGGCGAGTGCGGGCTGAGTATGGTGATCTTCCGGTCGCTGCCGCCGGGGCTCGTCAGCGAGAACACGCTCGAAGGCGGCGGCAGACTGAGATGCTGCGGTATCTTCCTCTCGAGGCCGGTGTTGGCGAACAGGCCGCGCCTCACCTCGGCGTTCAGGCTCTCTTCCCTGTGAAGATTGTCGCTGCTCTTCGACTCGACGGTCACGATTCGCCTGACGTCCTTGCTGGACGACGTCAGGAAGCTCCTGTAGTGGCTCTTGGAGCTGGCCACGTGAGACTCGGACGACAGGGACAGGGATTCCAAGCTCTTCGAGTCCTCGATGTACCTCTCGTCAGCGCTGAGAAAGTTCCTCGACGTCCTCAGGCTCTCCATGGATCTGGCCGTCACGTGGCCAGCGGTGGCAGCCGTCAACAGGTGTCGCTGCTGTTGCTGCTGCTGCCTCTGGATCTTCGACAGACTCTTCACCTCCGGCTCGTACTCCTCCTGGCTCGACGACGACTGAGGACTTCGGTGGAACAAACCCAGCTTGGTCCCGGTGTATCGCGACACTCTGCTCCCCTCCTCGTTCACTCTCAGGCTGGTCCTGGTCACCAGCTGCTGTCTAGACGTGGCAACCGACTGCGACTCCTCGGGAACGTCGAGGGATCGACGATCCCTGCCGCCCGAGATCCTGTTGCCCTTCTCGTCAGTCACCAGGGGCTCGGTCGCCTCCTCGTCCCTCGGTATGTTCTCCACTTCGTTCTCCGAGGCGCACTCCATCGTGTCGGAGTCGTCGGTCGAGTTCCTCTGTCGGGTCTCCAGCCTGCTGCTCATCGGCCTCGCGAGTTTCGAAGACACAAGCAGACTCGTTTTCGACGACTCTCTGCGAGAGAGTTTGTTCACCAGAGTCAGCGACTCTCGCTTCTCGTCCGTGTCGTCGTCGTCCATTTTTCCGAGTTTTCTTTTTTCTTTTTTTTTTTTTGTTTGTTCTGCCGGGGGAAGGGGGGAGGGGGAGGGATTCAGGAAGTTGAAATGTGGCGTGGAAATAAAGTTTCGCCTCGGTGGATCGGGGAGGATTTGAGGCAGCGCCGGGTTGGCAAACCGAGCGGATCGAGGACGAGAGTACAGTGGCAATATCGCGGCTCGGGTCAGGGATGATCGAGTCCTGATCCCCGTAGGGCACGCCGGGTCATCACTGCGGGTATCACGGTATCCAGGTTGCGATCGCGATTGTCTCTCGCGAGTCCCGTTCGGTGTTTAACTTGGAAGCTGAAAGAGGTAATCTGCGTCTCGTTTGTGCACTCGGGTTGGCTTTCTTTTGGAGTACCTTTCGTTACCCTCGGGATTCTTATAGTTTTCTAATATCAAGCGACACAACTCGAAGTGGTACAATTCTCATTTGGAGTTTAATTTCGTATACTTTGCTCGTCCTCGTGGAATTCAATAGAATTTGAAGTAAGAAAAGCAACGATCGTTGTTGCCTTTCGATTCGCAGCAGTCGTTCCATTGCAACTTTAAAGCGAAACGAAGCGATTTAGCTGAATCGATCGAACGTGGATCGATCGCGAGCGAGCGCGCGGGTTTATCGCAGTTCCCCTATCGATCAGATAGCCCGACAGATTAACCCAGAAACGTTTAACTCTCAAGGATTAGTATGCCTTCGCGTGAGCCTATAGCCAGGGACGAATCGTCGTCGACGTGGACGTGTTTCCCTCGTCTAATTTCAAATCGATCATCAACCGCTGGCGATATTTCCAGGTTTGATTATCAGACAGGCCTTGTTGCAACAAGATTATACTCCGCTATCGCGGGAAACTGATTCCTAGAACCCAGATATGTATCGTGCTTACTGATGTCTATACTAATTATAGCTCGGACTTCCGACGAGAGTGTTCCAGATAATTCAAAGGCACTTTGAAAACTTACAACGCAGAGTCACGAGATAACTCTACAACTCTTAGAATCAATTTCTAATCTGAACACCTCTTCAATTTTCAATTTAATAAATTCGGGATTTCATGGGACGCGATTGCTCAGATTCACCGAAAATTGGGATAGTCGTCGCAGAGTGAAGATTGAAATTGTCAAAGGAGGAAACAGTCAGATTTATCCGTGTCGAGCCATTGTGCGGTTGCGATCGATTTTCCATGAGACATCGTATCCTTTCGTGTTCCCGCACGGTCTGGCTTCGTTCCAGTTCCACGAAGCTATGAAAAATCGCACGGACGAGAGCCTCCGAGCGAATGATCGATCCGTCTCGCGTCACCGGTTCATCCAATCGTCGTTAACACTGACTCCTAGAACGTTGACGTGATTGCCGCAATTTAACACCGACGACAATCTAATATCCATTTTTCTAAATGATCATCTCGATCGTCTGACGCGATATCTGCCTAATCGTGATTTGAATACGACACCATTAAGCGGCTTGAGGTTTGCCTCAACCACAGACTGGAAACATTCACGGTGACGAGTATTTGCTCTATCAAATTTTTTTAATAATTGGAGGAAATCTTAGATTTTTCTGACAGTTATCGAATGTGCGAATTATTCGAATCGTTGAATCATTGAATCCCCAAATTGCTGAAACGATACCTGAGTTTCTGAAAATTTGAAACTTTGAATGTTCGAACTTTTGAATCTTTCAATTTTCGAATCTTTTAACATCCAGAGCGCTTGAATTTCTGAATATTCGAATTCGTGAATATCTAGATCTCCAAATTTTTAAATTGGACGAGTTTCCAAATTTTATTTCGAACTTTTGTCTCCTCGAGTTCGAATATCTGAATCTTTGAATGTTCGAACTTTCGAATACCCGAATTTCCGAATTTTTGATTGTATGAATCTCTAAATATCCGAACTGTTGAATCTTTAAATTTTTGAACATCCAAATTTCCGAATTTTTAAACATTTGAACGTTTGACTCTTCGAATGTTCGAATTTCTGAATCGTTGAATATCCGAATTTTTAAATATTCGAACCTTCGTATCATTGAATTTTCGAACTTCTGAATCCTCGAATGTATGCTGACGCAACTTCCCAACGCTAAACCAACTGACAACGGAAATATTCCGGACAAGTTTAGCCACGTAATTCGCGAACGTGTTCTTGAAACGGGTCACCTCATTTTCGAAACAGGTCAAAACCTCCTCGCTTGTAAAACGCACCCCACACTCCTCAGAAATGGTAATCATTGCACCAAAAATGGAGCAGCCCTGTCAAGGTCTCAATTAACCACTCCAAAATTAATTCCAAGCATTCGCGAAAGCAACGCGAGCTTATAATCCTAATCCTCAATAAAAACTGCTCGTAGATTACAAAACACGAATGCCGAATCGTCCGATCGATTATACATTTTACGACAAAGACATCTTGAATCTTTAAAAATACACGGTTTCACAATCGTGAAACTTTCTAAGAGAAATGATATAATCAACAATTTAACAGCCATCTGTCAATCTTAATGTACGATGAAATTTACATAAATAATAATATGAATTAAACGTCCGCAACAACTTTCGAAATTAATGTCGAGAAGGGAGCAGAGGCAGAGGACGAGGCAGCTCGTCATTGAAATTAAATGGGAAATGGCCCATATCGAATTAGGCACGCGCGATTAATTCACGCGGCTGCTTTTGGAAATGGAATCTGTCAGTTTGCAAATGGTCTCTGACAATGAGGACAATAGAGATGCCTTCCACGGACGTCTCTCGCTTAGACCGCCAAGTGGCGTTTAATTTCGGTGGCCATAGTTTCGGGCTGAAACGCGTCCGATATTATGGGACACACTGTTCTTACTTTCGTACACTCTTGGATCTATGCACGCTTTGTGGGAGACGGTCGCCCGCATAGCGTTTTTATATTTGCTTCGCGATCGGTCCGATTCTTTTAACTTGTCTTTTTGTTGTTTGTTGATGCGTTTGAATAATACGAAAATTGAACCGAGTTTTTGAATACTAAATGGTTTCGGAATATAATGTTTCTCTTTTTTTTTTTTTCTTAACTATTCACCGAATGACACTTTCCGTTGGTTGATCAAATCTTTCTAAATTTATTATTCTCGTGGTATTTGCAATTACCTCGATACTACCAATTGCACATTTCATCAAGAATTTTACACCTTTCGAATTTTAATAAATTTCGGTCGTCTTTAGTGAAAACGTTAACATTACTACTTCAATTACATTGTAATTGTGCTGACAATCAGAATGAAAATTACAATCGTAATAATAATTAGAAATAATAAATAGAGTATCGATCTTCCTCTCATCTCGTTTAGACAGGTTCAAAAGTCTCGCGATTTAATGTCACTGTTGGTAATGATAAGTTCACGAGTCGCATAATACAGCCTAGTCTATGTAGTATAGGGGCATGGAATGTTTCGGTTGGTATTTGGAGATGGTTGGTACGTGGGAAGTGGTTGTAATGCGATACAGAGCTGGAGACAAAAGGCAGATCGTAAATTGTGAGTTACAATAGAGGCTTGACGAAGTGATTAATGCTTCTGGCGGAATTCCGTGGTGTAAATATTTTCACGCTAAACTTTGATAGATATTTACCCACGCGTAGTACGTCGTAACTTTCAGCAGAACTTTAAATTATAATGTTCAATTATACGAATGGAGCAAAAACTGCAAAATTGAGTATCGCGATACTTTAGAACCGAATACTAATAACAGCACACACGAAATTAAATAAAACGATTAATATGAATACTAGATACTGATCTCTAATACTAAATACTTGCATTGAATACAATACTATACTAATCACGATGTTAATCGCAGTTAATACCGAGCATTTTGTTATCGAATTTCCTAATGCGCAATGTGAAATTCTGAATAATTTCGAGCATTGAATATCGAAACGCTGAATGCACGATCGAAACAATGCAAGAGAAAAATAAAATAAAATTCAATATCGTAGCGATAGTGTCTGCTCGTTAAAATCCTAAGTATCGTCGAAATGTATAATATACTAGTGAAAAAACGTTCTTCGGACAGTACTTTGTTCTCGAAATTCGTTCAACTTGACTCTGGACAAACGGTTAATCCCAGATTGAAGTTCAAGAGTGAAATCGAAAATAATAAAATCGACGGCACGATTCCACGTTGTAAGTTCTTCGAGGTCGAGTATTTTTCTCTTTCGGAATGTTTCCTCATCAGGCGATCTCCGCGTTCTGTCTCAGTTAATTATCCCTCACGCTGCTTTTGAAAGTTGCAACAATGACGGGATAAAAAGTCCCTCGGAGACGAGGAGACTTAATTGAATCTGGACTTCGCTTATTGTCAATTATATCCGCGATTGTCGTCTGCAGCGCTCCGCTCCGCCACGATTCTACACGTTTCCCGAGCATTCCGCGGCTTCAATCTCGTTCTCAAAGGATTATTAATAATTTGTTCGTTTCGCGGAAGGCAACTTAATTCCATAACGAGCCAGATTGTCTCTTCCCTTTGACCACAGCGACAGGTGAAAATTGAAAGATATTCGCGGGAGAAGTTACTCTCTACATCTGTAGTCTAATAATCTTCGATGAGATTACTTTTAATCGCGAATTCCAAACTTTTATGATCAATTTAATTGTCCAAATTTAAATAGAAATATATTTACTCCTCATTCATTTTAATCGTAGTCGACAACGCCTGATATTTAGCGAGAGATATTACATTGGAGAAATGGATATTTTTGCATCTGACATTTCTCCAAGTATAAATTTTTTCCAATCAAATATTACAGATCCTCGAATATTACAGAAACAATTTCAGGACAATTCAGTCGAGTTTTATTCGTTACGAAATTATCGTAGAAATATTTCAATTTTCGAAACGTGGGATCATTGTGAAGCGGCATTTTCAAAGTAATTATTGAACGCAGCAATTATTAACGGGAGAGTGTCTTCGTCTACTGCAATTACGCGCGTAACACAGCGATTCGTAGCATGAATCTGGAATATTATTCGAGCGAATACACCTCCGGGCGTGTTATTCGAGCCGATATTCCCGTTCCCGGCGTATTTGCGAGAAAATATAATTAAACGTGTCAACGATCACGCTCCGCGAAAACATCCCCCCGAAAGTGCAAATATTTGAACGGCTTTTCCACGGGGAAATTTCCTAATTTCCTTTTCTAATATCCGCTGGCTGAATGGTTTCAGAAAAGAGATAAACACCGGGGTCACGTAAAATAAGCTCGCTCGCACGACGAGCATGAAAACACGACGCTCGAATTTCATTCTTGAGTATCCAACGATTGAATAATCGATGAATAATCGATTTTTATCAAGTCCAATTAATAACTCGAGATGGAGTTCCAAAACGCAGCATTGGACGAAATTTTATTAATTATTTCAGGGCGGATTAAATTATCCACTTATCGTTCAGGGTACGCTGAATATTTCAAATCATGATGATCGAAATGTTATTATCCACTTGGTTAATCTTCGATATTCGTGAAAATAATAACGATGAGTTTATTAATATTTGTACTTAAAAACTCCGTTGCCGTTGCATCGAGCAACAATTTTAATAAATCTCGTTTCGTTTCATCGTCGAGTTACATCTACAATTTATTCATTTCGTCAATAATTTACGAACGAAGTTATTTCTTAAATAGTTTAAAAAAAAATAGTTTTAAAAAAATAGTTTTCAGATTCGTGAAATAGTCCTCGGCTCTGAAATTTCACGGGAAATCGACCGTTCGCTACCAAAATTAAATTACTCGAGAAACGCACGATGTGTGTAAACCCGACAATGGAATCTAATCGATTAAAACCGTGTTCCATCGACGTGATACCGGCGGCAATGTTAACGCAATCTAGAGCAAGGCACGAGCTGTGGAACTTTTCGACTACTCGAATTAAGAGAGGTGTAGCCGAGTGTCGACACGATAAATCGTGTGAAACGCGACGTGGGTGGGCGGTGCCTGGCTCCTTAAAGCGTTAAATTGGTAAAGGTCGAGCTCTAAGAGCTCTCCAACCGAAAGAATGAATTCTGGCTGAATTCTGGCAAACGTTTCTGGCACCGGGGGATTTTCACGAAACAGGGTCCCCCTATTAATAGAATTCGTGATTTACAGGCTCGAGAATGACGATCAATTCCCTAGCTCCTCGTTTCTCGATCGTTGGACGACTCCTTCTACCAGTAGATCTAACTAGAAATTTACACTACGAAATTACTTTGGAGTCCCTTCTTTTCAACATGCGACGATGAAACACAGAAATGTAAATTTTCAAGATCATCGTTTTAATTCTCGGATTTAATGAAATAATTCTTTTTCGCAGGCATAATTAATGCATCGTGAGATTATTTATAGCACCTCTCTTTCTCAACGCACGTTGAATAATTTCTTTTATTATATACAGACCTAATTGTTAGATTGATTGTCCCTTCTTCTCAACGTACACACGCGAAAGCGGGTAAATTTTTATGAACAAGGCCAACAAGAGTACGTTATATAACGGAATTAGACAATTCTAAGTATGTTGTACAGATATTTCTACAGACCTAATTATTCGTGATGAAGTTATTATGGCTTCCTTTCTTTTCAACCCGCGACTGTAGAAAAAAGAAAAGAGAAAAAAAGAAAGGAGAAAGACTCGAGTAATCCAAGATCACAAAAGTGAGTGAAACACCGAAACTCACAGTGAAGATGTATCAGAAAATTAAATCACGCTGCGCGAATCGGTGAACATTTCGAGCATGCTCATCGAAAGTGTTCCAGTTTCTCTGGCCTTTATCGTTTAAAGGCGAGTTCCCACGCGACGCTGCCTGCACCCCCGCGGGCGATACGTTTCCGCGTGATTTAAGGGGACCTCGTAGGCCAGATTGTCGGAGTTCTAGGTCAGACGTAGGCCACGTCGACTGTGAACCACGGTGATAATACGTTATTGCAAGCCAGCTGCACCGATCGATCCAACCAGACCGAGGATCCGGCTCGTGCACGCGCCGCTTGATCATTGCTTAGCAATTCACGTCCCTGCGAACGTGAATTCTAGCCGCAGCCAACACAAATTCACTCGTCAGTCCAAGTCCTTCGAAATTTACCATTTCTTTCAGTATATTTTTGTTCTGGCTGTGGCTTATCTCTCGTTGAAATTGCACGGTTTTCTCGCTGTGGTCTTTAATCATTTTCGTGTATTATCTGTGAGGTCCTGAGTGTTTTCTTTCTTCTATTTTCTTTCCTGATTCTGGACCTTTCTTTTTTCTTCTCTTTTTTTTTTTTTTTTTTTTTTGAATGCATCAATTTGAATCACCTGGTTCTGTCGAGTTTTCTTTTCAGTTCTAATTTGGTTTTCATTTGTTTCGCCACTTACGAGATCCTGAATTGGCCTTCTGTTTCCTGTCTCTTTCGTTTTCGTCTCTCCGCTTCACGTTGGATTGCATCAATTTTCTCCACGAAGTTCAACTGTCTGACTTACTTCATTGTTTCTCTTTAAAACTTTCCTCAAACTTGAACCTCGAATGTTTTTCTCTTATTTTTAATTATCCGTGTGGATCTTAATTTCAATTTGAACGCATCGTTGAATTATCATCAGCTCTTTCCTCTTCATACAGGATTCTCTTTTTCACAGTTTCTCATTTCGTTTTGAATTCCTATAACATTCATAAGACGTGCAAGTATTTTTCCCTTCCTCATGAGCGAGACAGTAGCGTAAAGGGAATATATCAAATTCCTAACGATCTACCAGCTGAAATCTAAAAATTCCAAGAGCCAAAGGATATCCGAGAACGTACGTACGTACGCAGGAAAAGCGCCAACAGTTTCGTGTTTCGTTGGTTTATTCGAAATTTCCTCTCGTTCTTTGAAACGACGCCTGTGGGCCGTCGCGTCGACATTATTGTACCCAACGGGACCATAAACGCAACATTCCAAAGGTTCATAGTCTTTATTCGCGACGCTACAACATTCCAACTTCAATTTCAATTTTTCAACGCCTACAGACTAAACTTCTTTTCACCCTTTTTCTTGATAACTCGATAACAAATTTTAATTCGATAAAATATTTGTAGCTTTATAGAGTCAAGGGAGGACAATTTTTATGGTTACGATCCAACTTTGTCGGTTATTCACACTGAACCAAAAAAAAAAAAAAAAAAAAAGAAAAAAAGAAAACAGTATCGATAAAAATAATTTAAATATTTCACACGCAGGCTCCTTCATTACCGACACATTCCAAACAAAAAGGAGTTCTTACCCTTCTCACTGAATTTCAACGAGAGTCAACTGTTCGTCGCTCTTGTCGTACGAGACAATTGAAATCCTCTCTCCCCGGACGCGAAATTCTCCATTATGTTGCATACATACGACCAACAATCAAAACAGATTGACTGCATGAATATGTACCAGAGCGTAATTTGCATTTCAAACAAATGTGTCGTCCACTCTCGACTCGCGACGAGGTTTATTAAAAAATCTTTCTTCATCGACTGCCGGGACGCTTTTTCAGAATCGATCGCGAATAAAATGGCGTTTCGGACGACAGTTTCGATGAAATTTCCACGGAATTTCTCCAGAGACCGTGAACACCCGGAATTTCTTGCATTTCTTCCCTCCGTGTCTGTAATTTCGCGAAACGTCACGTTCCCCAACGATTCCCGGCGATTTTTTTACAACTCGGCGAATTGCTGGAAATACAGGAGTTATTGAAATTTCCGACCAGAGTGACTGACTGACGCGTGAATTTGGAAAATGTTCGCAATTTCATTTGAATCTCAAACGATACGGAGGACTCTGCGGGGAATGTGCAATTCGCGTGTAAAATGTTGTCGACGGAATTAAAATTCGCCTGCTCGATGGCAGAGAGTTGGAGACTTTTGTAAAGTTGACAGAAAATTTGGAATTTCATTTGTTATATTTATTTCGCGCTATTTTATTTGTTACATTTGGAATTTCATCGATCTTCGTACTTTTAACACTCTGTTCGCCCTCGCGAATAGAATTCTACTCATTCTTACGCCCTGGAATTTTATTCATCTTCATATTCGAAACTTCGTTTGCCCCGTTTACGCTCAGAATTTTGTTCGTCTTCATATTTACCATTTCGTTAATTTTATAACCTCGGGCGATCCGTTGAAAAATTCATTCGCCGTTGCATTATGCAACTTCAATTTCAACACGCCGCGGGCAACCTGCGTATCGTTTCACTCGTGAATTTCCTCGACGCGAATGTTTTTATTTGCTGAATGCCAACATCTGATTCAGACGATTCGACGAGAACTGTTTCAGATTTTTTAAACGGTCGCCAAAAAAAGAAAGAAATCAATCGTCACCAGAGTTAAAGAACTAATTTAGATAAAATTCAGTAGGGATTAAGGAACAATTAAAAAAAAAAAAAAAAAAATACAGCACAGTATCTTCCGAGAGACTTTCACAGTGAACGAGAATTACACTGGGACTACGATGAAAGTTAACATACACGTCTTTCAAATCGAGTCGGTTGGCTCGCCGAATTTTGACTCGGAAGGTGTCGTGACTCGAGGACTTGGTAATCGAAGAAGCATTCAATTATTCTGCGAGTTCTGCGCTGGCTGGAACGGTTAATCAAACCGGAAAAGCTAATTCGGGCTCGCAGAATATACCGGCAGTTAATTGGAACTCTACACGATATTAAAGTTTAAATTACCATCCGAGGCCGTGTAGCAACTTCGGTTTTGCCAAACTTCGAATCACTAGAGGCTCTGGTAATTACCGTCTTTGTAAATACCGGTGCTTAACGATTACGTTAGTTCGACAAATAATTAAATTAACATCTCCCTCTCGCTCCTCCTTCAGATGTTCCCTTTTTTTTTTTGTAAACTTCGGTCAACGATACTTGATAAACTGGTATTTAATTGCCAATTGACTGTAGCAAATGATTAATTCTAATAATTTTATTACATGTATTTTGGTATAAAATATTCTTTCAAATTATGAATCAGTTCGTTGCATAAACGATAAATATAAATTATTTTCGATTTATTGGACCGTGTGTTTTTATTTTCAATAAAACTGTGTTTACGTATTTTTCCGCTTGGACGAGTAACATAATGCAGTACGTTATACGATATTTTCTTCTTGATTTATTGAATTGTGTATCTTATTTTCAATAACAATGGAATATAATAGTAATAAATTTCATAGTTTACAAATAATTAGTCGCAGATGTTTGTGCATTTGTATTACGAATGCGTATAATAATCAAAAATATGGAGAATATCTAGCAGGGTATAGAGATAGTGACGAGTAATAGTTCAACCCCTCAACGTCATCTTCTCTCATATTTCAACTACTTCCAGCAGCAAGATAAAACGACGGAATCTGTACTAAAGTCATAGAACGCGAACGAGACAAATCTCGTGCGTCCACGTAGATTAAACGCGATAGCGAGCTGAAGGGTTAATAAAGACATCAATTCACACCACGAACAGAGAACAAGAAGGAGACAAATCTGTTGAACAATATTCCCTGACAAATCTTCCTCTTATCAAATACATCAAAGTGATCAAAATGATCAATTTATAATTTCCAATGTTGTACTTTGAAAAGATTCGAGCGATTTTTATAAAATATACGAGCGAAAGTTCGTCGTGTTATAAACCCTTTTTCCCATTCCTTGCACTTTAATTTTTCGGCTACAGTGTTGAAAATCGCAATACACACAAAAGACATTGATCGAAAATATATATTTTAGAAATTTCGTGAGAGCATAAAATATATATAAAAATTTATACAATATTAATATATATATATATTTTATAAAATTTATACAATATTAATAATATATATAAAAGTATACAAATATTTTATATATATATATAAAAATATATATTTTTGAATTTTTGTCGAATGTTTGAAACTGCGTTTCACCACCTGTTTACTTCGAGAAGCAACGCGCGAGAGAAAGAGAAAAAATCGTGCAAGAAACTCACGACAGTAACTGAGGGACGAAAACAGCATCGTGAATGGCCCGGAGGAATTACAGGAATCTCTCCAGCACCGGTATTATTCGCTACGCCAGGTGTCAGCGACCGTGAAACGAGATAAGGCGAAGCACGCTCTGAAATCGTCGCGGATAGACTGAATGTTAAGCTTTCAAGGGTAGTGACTCGGGCGAAGACGCGCTGGAGTAGGGGAAGAGTCACCCGTTTCAATGTTTATCGTCTCTTCCGATACGAATATACACGTGCTCGAAAACAGAGCACTCTCGGGCCATGTGTATTCATTCAATTTCTATCGTGCCCGTATACGAAACATAAGGAAGACGATAGAAATATTTTTCAGATAGAAATCTAACGCTGGAACTATCGACGACCAAAATAGAGAAATTTCAAGTGCCACGAATGAGATGAAGTCAAAAAATCATTCAAATCTCTGAAGAAGCAAACAACGTAAATCTACTCTGAAAGAAACTATTCTAGAAAATTAAATTATATTATATTAATTATATAATATCGTTTCCTGAGATGGAAAGTGAGAAATGTAGATGTTAGATGTTTGAGACAGAAAATAGAGAATGAGGATTAATTTTTTACTTTATTGGAACATGAAGTAGAGAGTGGAATAGATTTTCTGAGATAGAAATATCTTATTTGGAATGCAGAAGACAGAAAATATCACCAAGATTTTACATTTTTTGGGATAGAAGGTAGAAATTACGTTCAAGACAGTGAATAAGGAGTATTTGACCATTTATTTGGGGTAGAAAACAGAAAATATTCGAAAATAAAAAGAACGAGGGATATTCTCCTATTTTTGAAGTGTAAAATTTTTATTTACACAAATATCCGAAATGGAATGCGAAAGATATTTTCTTCCATATTTAATGTATACAAAATAAAAAATAGAAAGTTACGGAGAACCCAATGATTCATTAAAAACGGAAAATATTTTCAACAAATATCCCTCGACTTTTTAATTAACCGATGGAAAAATAAGTAACGAATACAGTGTCAAAATAAAAACAGCGTAGAACAAATATTTCACAAGAATAAAAAGAAAAAGGTGAAATTAGCCTGAAACTACTGAAAGCAGACAAAAATAATACGGAAAGTTTTCCACGAGTTTTCTCGTCACAGTGAGCTGTCTCTCATGTGTGTGTGTGTGTGTGTGTGTGTGAGAGAGAGAGGGAGAGAGAGACTGTCGATTTCTAAAACGATATAAAAGTAAGAGAGAGAGAAAAGAAAAAAACAAGACAAACCCAATCACGAACGCAATCTTTCTGCGCGGTAGGTATTTTCACGGGAAAAATTCCCGCGAGAAAATTCATTTTTCCCTGGAATCGCTGTGGAATCCCTCGGGACGCGACTGAAACTGCCCGTTTAATTTATTTAAGAGCGATTTCCATGCAATCCGCCGCTTCTCTTTCTCTGCTATCCCTCTACGCGTCCTAACGAGGCGGAGTTAATTTCTGAATTCGATTTGCCCAAAGGGCAATTGACCTAATTGGATTGAACCTTGATATCGTAATAATTTCTAATTTCAATTTATCCACTTGGTTGCAGTTCGTTGATTTCACGTTTCTTGCTGTTTCATACACAGGTGCAAATTATTGGACTGTAACAAATTCATTTGTAAGAGTATACTCGTTCGTATAATTGTATTGATAAATTCGATACACTTGAAAGTTATGCTACAAGTTGCGGAGAAACAATAACAGATTTTTCGAAAATGCTAACCATGTATCGAGTCTCAAGTGTATCAATCTGAATCTGCCAGGAAATCTGATGTGAAGCACAAATGTCAAGTACGCCAATTATCTCAAGTATACTAAATAATATTACCAGGCATCAATGGTACTTGGCAGTCAAGTATTGGTAATATCAAATTCCAAAAACTTTACGATCGTTCATTTTACGAGATCAATTTTTAACAAACTGAAAAGAATGAAATATTAAAATGATGGCAACAGTGGCAATTAATTGGTCAAGTATCGAGTAATCGATAGTATCAAGTATCGTGTATTAAAAACCTCAACTCACAGTCAAGTATCGATGATATCGAATTACACAATAATCATTTTTATTCCGTCAGAATAATTAAGAGCTCGTGAATTTCATGCGATCGCGATGAAATATAATTGGTTCCAGAGGCGTTGGAGTGCGTTGGCGATTTTTCAGGCTTCGCGAGGGAAATGAAGCGAGCATCGACGATGAAACACGGCCAATTAAAGCTTCTCATGCAACCGACAATGACTGATATCGATCGATTTCACCCGTCAAGTCTGCCGCAACGTTTTACTACCGATAAACCATTTGTCTGTTACAATGGAAGCTACAGTCGAACGTGTGAATGAATTTTGATCACAAATGAGGTGTAATTTTTCTTTCCATTCTGAGCTTCGAAAATATATTAAAATCTCCGTGAAATCGAGATGTTTTCCACCAATTTTCCAGAAGTTTTTTTTTCTTTTTGATATTTTATTTGATTGATTGCTTAACTGAGAATAGAGAAAATTCTCGAGTCTTCGAGATTTTCGATGGCCAAGCTCTCAAATTGTCAAATATTTAATTCTGGATTTTGTTTTATACAATTCTGGATTTTTTGAAATGTACGAATGTTTTAAATAACCCAGATAACCGAGCTTTTCAATTTCTCAATGGGCGAAACTTTCGCAGTTGAATTTTTTAATTCCAAACGTCCGATTGAAAAAAAAAAAAAAAATACCTCGCTTGTCGAACGTCGAAATTGGAATTTTATTAATTTTCTCGATTTTACGCATCTCGAGATTTTCGGAAATGTTTAATTTAATTTCGTGCGATTCAATTTTCAGAATGACAAATATAGAAACAAAACTACAAAGGCGGAATTTGAAATTTTCAGAAATATTAATTAAAATCTCTCGTAAATATAAATATTCCTCTACCGCGAAATTAAAGACACTCGATTAAATTTCAGGATGTAATAACATCCCGAAAGGGTTCTGCTAAACAAAAATTTCATCTCTTCGAGGAGTAAGTACAGCGCAACTGCTGTTCACGTAAGAAAATAAAAATTTCCACAATGGTTTCGAGAGGAATTACAACTGACGAGCGTAGACTCGCTGTTACGAAGACTTCATCGTTTTGCTGGCGTAGGAGAATTTGTTAATGACACCCACGCGGGTGCTCGTTAGACGTTCAAATGAATTCTCGTTTAAGTTTTACCTTAATTATCTGTTATCCTCTATTACGTAAAAATAAATCAACTCGAAGCGAGGTGATGAACGCTACCGGAAAAGATAAAATAGCAACTTCAATTTCCGTTTATTAAGAAAATTGTATTTCGCCGAAAAGAAAGCAAAAGCGTTTATTTATAATTATTTTTAGCAAAGTTCTGTAAAAATTAATCCACTGTTATTTCAGACAATTTTATTAAAGGTGTAGAAATGAAACTGAATGAAAATTTCAACAGAGTTTCGAACGACTAAACTTCAAACGTTACTTTCTTCGTTTCAATCTATCAATTCATCTCGCTGAGGTTATTTCTGCAATTTTCGTTAATATCTGGAATTTCAAACTGTTTCCTGTCACTCTGTCGAACACTCGGAATAAAAATACAAATTCCTTCAGCTGTAAAACAATATTCTGCCTATCGTGCGAATACTACGAATGCACACATCGTAAAGATAAAACGCGCTATAAAAGATACGATGTCAAACTAATATCGCGAGTAAGAAGGGCACACGGTATGGCTCGAGCGTGTCGCAACTCATACAGAGAAAGAGAGAGAGAGAGAGAAAGAGTGGCTATAGCATTTTGCATAATTCAAGCCGGCAGCCTTCCAGTCCACTGTTTTCTTTCTACTCGTTTCTCCTGGGAGCTTTTGCCTGTATCTCTCTACGATGAGTAAAGATCCCGTTACTTCACCTCATTTTCTTCCTTTATCAAACATCATTATCACTCTGATCTTGGAAAAAACGACAGAGAATCTCTCCCTTATCAAACGTTATTAGAAGAGACGACGGATTTCTTTGGAACGTTTTGGAAGTCGTTCGAAATTTTGATGACATTTGGAAAAAAGCTTTTGGAACCGATCGATCTTTCTCAGAGTCGAGTATTTTCTCGGTTCTGCTCGGTTCGATAATTTTTTTTTTTTCACGGGAACGCTCTGTACCTGCATTCTCTTTAGATTTTCTTTAGATTTCACTCGTTGCCAAGCAGAATTAAATTAATTAAAATGGCCAGAAAGGAGTTCTTCCCGCAGAATACTTTTCAAACTTTTGCAAACCCTGCGCGCTCGCGTTTTTCCGCCTTTGCCCAGTTTTTTAATTAATTTATCGCAGCCTGTAGAAAGTCTCGGCCGTTTGTAGAAGGAACATTCCCCCTTTCGAATTTCGAGTTGCTCGCAGCTCGGAATTTATCGTCAATTTTTCAATCGTTCCTCGACACTTTCAACGAAATTATAAATAAATTCCATAGTTACGTTTGTAGGAAACGAAACATTTTAAATTATTTACAATATTCGTTCCATCGCAAAATTTTCACGGAATGATTGATATATAATGAACAAATCGTACAAAGTGTCCACGGAATATTTCACAAAAGAATCCACGTTGAAAAATATCTTCAATTGCGTTCGCCGAATTTTTTTATAAAAATACAAGAGAACTAAATTCAACGATTTAACCTTGCTTGCATTAAGCAAACATGCTTTCGTAGTCGTAAAAAAAAAAAAAAAAAAAAAAAAGAATCCCTTTTTCACCTAAAAATCTTTCTCTAATTGAAAGGAAACTTGCCTTTCGTTCCTCAAGCGGAAATTTTAATTCACGATAGCTCGGACGAAGCAAACAGAGAATGTTGCAGTGCGCGTTCGTTTCTTCTTTTTTCCAAGTCACTTGAGTTGGATACCAGATCCGTATTGGCTCCCCTAAAAAACAAACACTGCGTGCAGTTTCCATCGAGCGGTTTCTGTTTGCTAGTGCAACCAGCGTGAATTAGCCCTCAGGGTTGCCACGTTCACGGAAAAAGTTTCGTCCGTGTTGAATTATTCGAACTTGTTACCCATGCCTCGAATCGATCGTAAAACATCGCTCTGAAACCCTATTTATATTACTTTTCACTTTATATATAAAACCATCACTTTATAATACTATTTCTTTTTTGTTATAGTGCTTCTTTTTCCAATCGTGTCGTTACATAACACGATAACAATATTTCTCCTTTTAATAGTCATGTATTGGTAAAATTTGGGAGGTTGAATATAAGTTGCTTCGGTAAAAGAAAAATTCAATAACAGCATAAGTATTTTACAATACTACAAGTACTAGTACTACATTACTAGTGACACAAGTTAGTAATACTAATATTGATAAGTACTAATAAGTAAGTGCTAATCATGTGATGGGGAAATTTATTGATAACTATCAATGAAATGTTCCAAATTCAATCAACGTCTCAACATTTTAAACTCTTAATCTGTCCACAACTTTCGAATCTTCAACTCTCGACTCGTCTAAATGTTTGATCTGTCTCTCTAGCTGTTAACTCGTTCAAGTATTTTATTCTGAACCTCGATAAATTTTAGAGAATCGAATTTTCATCAAGCAAAATCGTTCAAAGTTAGTACTCCAAGTTCGACGAACTTGTATAATATTTCAAATTCTTAATCTGTCCGGAGATTTCCAATTTTCTCGTTCCGAGCCTCATTCCCGATAAATCTTGCTGAATTGAAGCACAATCGTTTGTAATTTTATTGCAAGATTGCCGGTTTCACGCAAGGCCGGTCCCATGGCAATTATTAATCGCTTTCTTGGCTCCGTGACTCGAGTTTTCGAAACGACACGCAATCGCCAGTTGGCGGATGCATTTCCCAACGCACCGAACACGCTATGTATAGCGCGACGTATCGGCATGCATTCACGAGCGAGGAAGAATCGGTTCCGCGACGCCGTGGATCGCTCGACATCAAGTTTATCGAGAGAGAGAGAGAGAGAGAGAGAGGTCAATTACGTTCTCCGTTAACAGGGTAATAGGGCCAATTAGCGTGCTTTCATGGCGTATCCACCGGTTATTTTGCCGCATACGCGCGCCACTTCGACGATAACTGCCGCCGGACAAATTCGTTTCCTGATAATTTTAACCGTTTAATTAGCTCAGGCTGTCCTAACAGCGATAACAGCAGCGAAAGTAACAGCGGGAACTTTTCATTCTTGCTCGAGCAACTTTCAATCCGAGAAGAGTCGAAATTTCATAAAAATCGGTCGCAACGAACACTCGACAGAAACTGAACAGTCAAAGTTTAGTCACTCTTTACACGTATGTTTCAAATTACTAATTTATAATTAAAACGATTGAAATGAAATTAATTAAATAATTTAAATGAAATTATCGCGTATCATTATCGTTTGAATTGTCAATGGTAAATTAGTAGCTTCGAGTGTTCGCGAGAATCTCTCGCAAGAAGGCAACATCTTCGAGTGACTGAAGAGTGAGAGATCATTTCATCACCCTCAAGACTCGTTCCACCACTGTCTCGCAGAAAAACAACGGGTTAAAAGGGTCTTGGGCAACGAGGCAATCGCTCAACAGCAATCGCAAGATGCCCTGTTTTTCAACGTTTCTCTCATCACTCGTACTACGGGTGGAGCATCGTCTGACCACGATCATCGTATTCCACTTGCCCGATACAAGCAGCAAACACGAATCAACGTCCATTAGCAGAGATCTGCAATCTGACGGACGAAACGGTTCTCCTCACGCGAGCATGATTTCCCTGTTCTAAAGAGCAAATCACTCTTTTCGGTAAATCGTTGCACGATTCTTCAAGCGACAGGTCGTTCCTTTGGCAATTACAATTATTAGCAGACCAGCTCAGTCGGGTGCATAGCGCGTTTTTAGAATTGTCGAAATTTTGAAGTTCCATCCTGTGAAATTTTCAAGATTTTTAACATTCTCAGACATTCGATTTAACGTTTTGAAATTTTTAAAATCCCTAGTTATTGAATTCAAGGCTTCGGAATTTTTAAAAATTCCCAGATATTAAAATTTAAATTTTTAGACAACATTCGACTGTCTCGGCAAATGTCAACTCGCAAATGTTTATATTGCAAAACCAAGAAAGGCTGAATCTCTCGACATTTGCGAAATTAAAAATGAAAAGCGTCGTGATATTATGTAGCGAGAACGGGAGTTTATAATTAAGAGAAAAATGTCAGAGAGAGCTCGGTCGCGACTTCCGCGCATGGTTGCCTGTCGAATGAATACTTGAGAGGTGGTTGAAGGCACGTTACTGAATTTTTCACGCAACAGATCTCGCGTGATGCACTTTTGTTATTTCTGTTAGTTTTGCCTGGCCCCTCTGTTCTTTCGCTGTTTTGACCAGATCCTTTCTAGATGAATAATTTGGCTTCGTATAATTAGACTTTCCTGGATTTAATTGGTCAACACGATAGAACGAGAGATTATTCAACGTCGACTCGCGCGAAAAATAAACTGCAAGGTTAATAATAATGACTTTCTTACTCGACCAAATTAAACATATGCAGCAATTATTATCTATTCAAAAATTAATCCACTCAAACTGATTCTCGATGAAATTTATAATTAAATCTCTCGTCTATCGAAAATAGGCGAGCTCACAATTGAAACTCTGTTGTCCGAACGAACGCTCAAATTACAAATGACTCGAATGATTATTTCTTCTTTCCTTTCATGAAAAAAAATTAACTGATCGAACAGAAATATGAATCAATCGACTGACAATTCATTTTTAAATTGTTCAACTGGCCACAAATATTTTTCTCCAATTTTCTCGGTTGATCAAACACATTCATACTTGAATGAAGCATAGATATGTTGTTACATTAATACATATTGTACTTAAATGTCGATCGACGTATTTAAATATTTTTCAAATATTCATGTACATCGTACTCGAGTGTATAAGATATTCTTTAAATATATTGCGCCCGAATATTCTTCAACAAATATGACTTGGATGTATCGTGCTTCAAAAATATTCCTCAAAGACATTGCACTCGACCGTTGCTCAAACATATATTGCATCCAAACGTTGATCAAGTATAATGTACCCGAATGTTGTCGAAACATACTCAAGTGTCGATGAAATATACTGTCGCTCAAATATTCTTCGAATACATTATACACACGCACGTACGAGCTACGTCGTTCAAACGTCGTTCAACCATGCTTCATCCAAATATTGTCGCGTTCAATTACCATACACCAAACATTTCGCTCAATCACCAGGACGTCACTTAAGCCCGGCGTCCCGTGACAAAAATATTCGAATCGCGAATCCTCGTCGTGCACGTCGTGAGGATTCCACGAATTCTCAACTTCCTCGAGCCCAACATCCCGCTATTTCGGGATGTCGCTGTGACGCTCGCGAATTCTTTTGCGAGGGAGAGGGATTCTGAACTCGAAGGGGCGATCGATCGACTGTTGACCCGCTCGAACGTCTCGAGTGTCATGACGGTAGAGAAAAATTACTCCTGAATAAAAACAATACTGATCAGGACACTGGTCGCTCAACGTGGTCAGAAAACGTGTTTCTGACGTTACAACGAAGGGAAAACGCAATTGTTTCACTGTAGCGACCGAGGCTTGTCTGCGATTTGTTGTAAAAAAAAAAAACTTGGAAAGAATTGTAAGAAAATTATTAGACAACAATGATAATATTGGCGATGCTAAACATTAAAATACTGAGAGGTTTGACAAAAGTGTCGAGAAAAGAGTACCAAAAGAGTGTCTTTTCACAGCTCGACCGAACTGTCTCTGTCGATTCTTAAATTTCTCATACAGTTTCTTATGGTTATTCTTATGGAAGTTTTCCCAGAAAAGGCAAGGTAATTTTCGCGTGAAATGTGGACGTCAACGATCGCTCGTGAAACGCAACAGCTGCGCCGGAACGTTTGAAGAAGAAAAAGGAAGAAGAAAGAGGAAGAGGGAGGAAAAAAGATCGAAGCTTCGAAGCGTCGTGTTTTTCGTTTTTCACGCTCGCGAACGGCGACAGACACCGGCGAAATCTTGGCAGAGGAGACGATCTGCTCGATGGCTTTTTCTGGCACTGACGCGCTCGTGATTTTCGTCGTTTGGCTGGCGAGCCAAGCCAACTCTGCTCGAGACACTGAACTCTTGCCGTCTGGGGAGTTCTTTTTCTTTCTTTTCTTTTGTCTTTCTAGGGAATGAGAGGTTGTAGAGCGTGTTGCAGCGTATTTAGGTTGGTTTGGCGAGTATTTGTTGCTTGTTGGCAACGGGAGTCTCTGGCGACGAATCTTTCTTTCAATTTTGCAAGAGACAGAGAGTTGTTTATAGTAGTAGCAATACTTCGAAAATACTTCTTCAACGAGTGCAAGTTCGATTCTCAAACAGTGGACAAACGAAAAATTTACGAAGAAGTGCAAAATAACCCACGTGACTTTCAATTTTTAACTTCCCCGCGACCTATCGTATCGTAAGATTACAAAAAGAACCGCGAGAAAGCTTAAAAAGAATGCTTGAAATTTCCCAGATAAACTGACCTTGAGATATTACACAAATCAACGAGCAATTCAAGGTGTCCACGAGCGGCGAGCACCTCGAATTTTGCAGGATGTTTTTCAATGATCGAATCAGCGTGACACAGGCGGAATACTGTTGCGAGAGTTCGCGCAATATTGACAGAACTGGCCGTGTGTTTTTTCATCCGTGGCGCTCGATTCATCGAATTAAACTCCATTAGCTGCAATTTCGCCGCGCAGCGATAAATACTCGCGCGGAATTCCGGTTTCTCGGCAGCGTGACGCGATCCAATGTTAATTAATCCCGGCGTCCGCGTGACACCGGCTGAAAACGTGGGAAACGTGATCTGAAAACGCGAGAGACCAGAAAAATCCCCGCCATGTCCGTGGGACGTGAAAATTTCAGAAATCCTGCTGTTCGCCGCGTGATGTATGGCCGGCTCGTCCTCTCCAGTAACCAGTTTTTCTCCACGTGCGCCTTTCTCTCTCTCTCTTTTTTTCCTCTTCCGAATAATATCGTAATAATGTCATTGTTCCCGTGCTTTCGTGAATTTTATTTCACAGTTACTCCGTAAATTAATTCGTACCCTTTTCACTTTTTAAATTAAATCTGAAATTTACCACGTAAATTGGTCGTTGTTTCCGTTTTATTTTTCGGACGTTTTTTTAGAATTTCGTTTATCCGTTTAATCTGGAATTAACCATCGAACTTGAATCTGTGAGTTTTGCTCGGTATATGATCTCCTGTTTCACCTGGAACTTTATTCAACTCTATTTGAAGTCGAATTTTATTCAAAGCTCGCTACTTGCCCGTCTGGTCCTCGAAATACACTTGTTCGCGTTTTACATGAATTTACTCTTTCGCTTAATTAATTCAACTGGATTTGAGTGTCTTCTTGGTACAACAATCAGAGGACTGCGACGGTCACAAATTTAGCAATATTCCCCGTGAGCTGGTTAAGTATTCGTAGAAAGATACTTGCGGACTGAATCGAAATATCCTTCAAGTCGTCGGGCGAAGTAGCTTTTGGCTACTCGGACACTGTCGACGAGAAATCGTACACACACACACACACACACACACACACCTGTGTAAACATGTAACTGGGCCAAAGCGCTCCCAAGAATGTGAATTATCACGATGAAATCTCACCAACAATAGACGCACGCATATTTTCCAGCCGGGCTAATGCAAAAGTTCTGTTGCCCCGGATTTGAATTTCAATTCAATTTGGCTCTTGAATTCCGCACCAAGACGAAGATTATCCAATCATTTCGCGCGTAATCAGCCGACGTTACAAAATTATTTATCTCAGGCAGATTAATCCGCACTGCGTGCAACATTCGTGAATTCAACGCGCGCTTGCGTCTGAAATTCTTGCACGGTCAATACCACTGATGCAAAGCAGAATCCCTGATATTTCGTTTTGCAACGTTTCAACTGGCGATTTCAAACAATTCCAAATCACTCGTAGCCCCGAACCTTCACTGGGAACTTTTAGAAATTCTTCACCGAGTCTGACAATGAGCCAGAGCCGAAGCTCAAAGTGGAACGTGTGCTAGATCGAAACCGAAAAGAAAAAGTAAAGACAGTTTGGAGTCTGCTGACAATGTCGAAGAAACGTGTTTTCGTCGCTGTTTGTCGTGTGTAGCGTCGTGTTTGCGCTGGTTGAAAGGCAGTCATCCTTGTCTATGGGATCGCGCTGACTGCGTGACGATAGAGAGAAAGAAAGAACGAAGGAAAGACAGAGACAGAGAGTGAGAGAGAGAGAGAGAGAGAGAGAGAGATAAAGTGGAATACAGGTTGATGGTAGAGTGGAATAACAATGGAGACGCCAGCAGCTGTCCCTCTCAATCCTTTGACGAATGCACTCGTCTCTGATGTAAGAAGATTTCCACATCGATCTCTCATTCCCTCTCTGTCTCTCTCTCTCTCTCTCGTCTTTGTGTTGCGTGCGCTTGACTCTGTGTGTTACGAGATATCCACGCTCCTACCAAGAGATCTTAAGACTGCCCTTGTTAAATGGGAGTGTTTGAGAACGAGGATGTTTCGAATTTCGTTCCTCATTGCTCGTTGATATTTAATCACGAACACTGAATAAATTTGTCGATAGTTTGAGATCCATCAATGTTCTATATAATTGTATTATATGTCTCTTATAGTTTGTTACATGTATATTGTTAACCATTTTTTCTTTTTTTTCTTTTTCATTGTATTGCAACGTACTACAAATGCATCATATGTTTGTTATTTACCTACGCTGCTACAAAGAGATCTTAAGAATAGAATGAATGTTACATGAGTTTCGAGATTACAATCATCTTTTAGCAAAAGGAGGAAATACGTAGAAACTGAATTCATCGAACGACAATTCGAAGCCTTTCTATATTTTATATTGGATATATTTGTTACGATGTTAATTGATGTTAATATTATTTGCAGCATACTGTTCATTATTTCCTGAATTATACACGTGCGTCGTATTTCATGACTATTTTTATCCTTCAATCTTTCGAATTTCAATGAGAAATTCAAAGTCTAACATCGATTATAAAATTGTCCTATAATACATTCCAATTATTGTTATGTATGTCCTAATTCTAAAAATAAATTCAGCTTATTGTTAATCATCTTCGTACGCTAATATGTTGCACGTTAAATAAACTAAATTTGTACATACTACGTTTCAACATCAATACGTGTCTAATATGTCATTTTGTATTATTTAAATTTTTATATTTTTACGCACAATTGCCGTACTTCCTTTCAGAAAGTTCAGAAAATCAAGAATCTCAAACTAACCGATGTGTTATAATAATCCGACTCTAGAAGTTTGATTTCTTTCAACCGACTGGCCGCAGTGATTCGAATCATGTTTGCCTCGGTTTGCTGCAGAATCGAGAGCTCGCGTTAATAAATTCCCCTGCCGTGCTCCTTCGCGTACATCATCTGTTCCGAATTGACTATTTAGAGGCAATGCTTTGGAGATGCTTCGAGGTTAGGCATGTTCAGAAGCTTAGTGATCAGAAACCACTTTCTGGCGAGCTTCGGTTTACTTTGGAGTATTCGTGTCGAGTATTCGTGTTTGAAGCTGTCTCGATCCAACAGCGTGAACTCAGCAACTGTTTCCCACTAGGTCGGAGAGTATTATTAACGAAAGCATCGTCAACTAATAAATCTTCGATTTTATTTAGAATTATCGAAATCTCGAATTTTAGATCCCGCGAATCAATAAATTCTTCGATTCTTTACTTAGAATTATCGAAATTTCGAATTTTATTCATTTCTGTTCGAGTTTCTCACGCATCGAGAGGAATCAAACATGTTTATTCTCATCGATATGTACAATCGCGACAATTATCAATATAATTAATTCGAATTACACGGATTAATACAATTCGTACTATGCATAAGTTTAGAGAAAAGGAATTAATTGATTCACGTCCGATTGTCGGAAAGTCGATGGGAACTGAAGCCAGCACATTCGCTAAAGTGTCATTTCGAAAATTTATCGAAGCTTTCAACGCTTTGATTCTTTCAAGCCCGCTTCAAGTTTTGACACACGGACAGAAAGTTCGGCGAGAAAAGGTTCGCGTTTGAAATTTAAAAAAAAAGAAAAAAAAAGGAAAAAAAGAAAAAGCATTTGGAAAACAGGCGTAACGAGATCGACGATATAATTTAGGTCGGCGTATTTATAATCAGCGAATTGATCGCTTTGGAAGAACGGCCATTCGGATTGACAGCAGCTGTAACTCAAAGCGGCGAATTTATTTTCACGAGCGGTTTGTTCAACGCCTCGTTTCGACGCTCACTTTCGTAAATCACTCGTAAACCAAAATCAACGTAACCAAACGTTCCGAAACGGCTACAATGCGCAAACGTGACTAATTCGTTGACACATTGTCACAGAAATACGGGCGTTGAAAAAAAAATTAATGATCAATTGCCACGATAATACTGCCGATTAATCGATGCACAACTAAATACGTAAACAAATATTTTGAGAATGAATTGGTCGACTCGGCATTTTAATTCACGTGTCAATTTCAAGATGGCGTTAGAAAGAGTTCGAAGAGAAACTAATAATTACCTAATAATTACTATAGTTGATTAGCGTCGATTTGCTTCGTTGCACGTCGGGCGCGCAAATTTTGGAAATTCAATGTCTCTCGGCACTGACGCTAAAACTAAATGCAGAAATAATATTCGAATAATAAAAATATTCAAGAGATCGTGAGTGTTTCGTATTTATCAGAGATTTCGAAAGTTTCGATGTCATTTAATCTGTTTGATCCACTTTGGCTGCTGTGAGTTTGTTCCTTTCGAAAATGATTTTACATCGTCTAACGGGCGAGAAAGTAAGAACAATTTTCCCTCGAAAATCTGTAAAACTCAAACATCTGTAAAAACGTTAATAAATTTTTTCCACTGTTATATCTAGTACGATCTTGAAGACTGAAGTTCTCTCTTCACAAAGAGCTCTTAAAATTCGCTGTACGATTTTTTTTTAAATTATTTTATTGAACATTAAATGCTAAGGTCAGATAACAATGCGAAGATTTCTTAAATTTTCATCGTTTGACCGCAATATTCAACGTCCAATAAAATGGCGAGAAGAAATCGTACGGCAAGTTTTAAAAAGTAGCTGCAAACTAGAGACTTCAGTTTTCAAACTGATGGCAGGCTCAGTCACGGAGAAAATTCTTTCACGTTTCTACGCAAGGTTGAATTTCTACAACTTCCTCGAAGAGAAAACATCCTCGATTACTACGATGT
Organism: Tetragonisca angustula; assembly: GCA_036937485.2. NCBI lineage: Eukaryota > Metazoa > Arthropoda > Insecta > Hymenoptera > Apidae > Tetragonisca > Tetragonisca angustula. Next base: position 308,422 of record JAWNGG020000242.1, on the reverse strand, counting down.
AAAGTAACTAAGGGGAAAAAAAAAAAAAAGAAACAAACTCACTATCAAAGCAGAAGCTTCACTCTTCAGTCGTCGGGCAATCCTTCTTTGCGAAGTTATACTATTTTTTTCAAATTGTCGACAAGTTTTCGTCGTCACCGGCACAGTTGTGCTCCTCGCTGCATATTCGCACGCGTATGCAATATTAAAAATCAGAATTCACGTTAAACGTGGGTAAATACTTGTGGCCGTGGTGCGTCGAACAATCGATAGCAGCGAGGGGGAGGAGGGGGAGGGGGTGAAAGCCGCACTGACCCGGGAACTGATGATTCGTCATAATTTCAAGCGATCGATTACACCGTCCGCAAGAACGTGCATCGAACGTGCACTTAACCTCACGCGACAAGACGGCGCGGTAACGGCCGGTACTCCAAAAGACAAGGATCGACTTCTTTCCACGATTAGGCGACAAATCGTCGCGAGGAAGAGCCCTTTGACGGCGTGCAACCTTGAGCAGCGATCGACGGGTTCCGCTTGCAGCGAGTCGCGAACACGAGTTGAGTACGAGACGAAATTTTTGCACGGCGTTGTGCTTCCGCCGTGAATATTTTGCAGAATCAATCCTTCAGAGCCAGAAGTTGAGTGGAACTTGAAACGCAGTTTAATCCACTATGAAGAAAAAAATCACGATCGACTCTTCCTCTTCGTTTCGCTTATGAGAAAAGCGTCCTCTTTGAACAAATTGGAATTCTCCTCGTTGACTCGTCTTATCTCGCATGACAAGTAATTCAAAAGTGGCTGAAAATTTTCCGACGACAGTGTAAACAATTTTGGAGAAAACGTCCCCTTTCAAAAAAAAAAAAAAAAAAAATTGAAATTCTTCTCGTTAACAACTCGTTATTGTCTCGCTGATAACTCAAAGTAGTTCAAAATTTCCAAACAATTTGGAAGAAAAACAGTTGCTTCGTCGTTGAAAATTCGAAATTCTTCGCCAAGTTGCCCAAAGTTATCCACTTCGAGGAAACTCTCGTAATTCGCGAGAGTTCCAGCCGCATTTGCAGATGTTTTCGAGCAGCCTTCGACGAACGATTGTTGTTCGATTGCGAATGACCTAGCAGAGATTAGAAATTCAGAGTGGCACGCACACCATTGTTGCGTCGAAGGTGTTGCATCGCGAGAGAGAGAGAGAGAGAGAGAGAGAGAGAGAGAAACGGTGACGTTCGTGGCGTAAAAATAGGAGACGCCGTGGGCACGTGCTTCCTTCTCTTTCGAGTTAATTATAAGGATGATCGTGGAATGCCGGTGGCCATTCTTTTCCACTTATCGATCACGAGACACCGTCCTCCGCTCGAACACGATCGTGCTTCTTCTTTTTTCGTTTCGAATAAAAATTCCTGTTCCCTCTTTTTCGTTCAAAACGAAGGCTCGTGTATCAAAGACTGCTTTGACATCGCGATCCCCGTTCGGAGTGAAGTCTCAAAAGGTTTCCAGGACGTCACTTCATTCCCCCACGGAGGAAAATTAATTTCGCAAGCTTCGTTTCCGGATTCTGGATTCTTCGTAATGTAATTCGGGATTTCGACGAGGAAACTCTGGCCAGAGTCAGGTCAGAATAAGATCTGAATCGTAAAGATCAATCAAATTATGTAATACATTGGTCTTCAAGTCGAATGTTTTCCCACCCAAATGAGGAAACCTCGTCTTCGCGTAATCTCCAATTTTCTCGGATGGCGATCACATATTTACTTATCAATTTATTCATTCCAATTTATTGTCATCGATTTTATCATTTATTTCAGTCAATTATAGCTGATTCCCACGAAATTCTTATCAATTTCGTAATCGTTTAATTCATCATCGTGATAGTTATCTTTAGAGCGACTTTCTTAATTGTTTTCAACAATTTTCAAATCACTTTCAAATCGTCTTATCAAGTTTCGGATAAAGTTCATATTCGGTGCTCGAGCAATCGTATCGCGCTGCCATAAAATAATCTGGCTGCTTATCTTCGCTTCGAAATGTCGAGCTTCCTTCTACGTAGCTTCCAAATGGGTAGTTCAGTTCACTCGTTCGTAACTTCAGCCAATTTCTGTGTTCCAGCAGAACAATCGACTGGCTTATCGTTTGTAAAATATACGATATTCCACGCGGCCATTTGTTTCGCAGTGTCCTGAGAAATGATGTTCATTTCGCGCAGAGAACGAGCTTCGAGGTGTAACTTTGCGAGTTTGAAGAGGGTACTTTCGATGAGTCATTTCTTGGCTAACAATAAGTACATGCATGCGATGATTAGACCAGTATTTTTGGTTCACGAGGCTTCTCATTCTCTATTTCCTTTTTTTTTTTTTTAGCATGCAGAATATTTAGTTATTTCATTTTTTATTAAATACATAGAATAATACTTTGGGTCTCAGTGTTCTAATTGTCCTTCATTGTCAGTTTTTCGTTTATCCTCTTGCTTTCCAATCTCTTGCGTAGTTTACATTTTAGATTTCCTCTTCTGTTTCACGGTTTAGATTTTTTTAGATTAAGAGCTTCCCCTCTGGCGTTTGAGTTTCGACTTCGCTTTTTCCTACTTTTCCATTTTCCATTATCGACATCTTCCTTTCGCAGTTTCTCGTTTGCCGTTTTTCAAGTTTAGAGATCTCTGTTTCCAATTTTCTCTGTTTTTTCAATTTTCTGCCCTTTTAGTTTCCTTTGTTTCGTTAAGCCCTTCTCTTTATTTTTCGTTTTTCTTATTTTCTGGATTTTCCCTCAATTTATTCCCTCGATTCTTGATACTTCAACGTTCCACCTCAAAACATTCTCCTTCACTCTCCAGTTTCCCAGTTTCACAATTTTCCATCTACTTTCCTTCCAACATTCCGCCCTGCATCTCGGAGAATTTCATTTGCCATTTGTTAGCTCTCCTCATACCTCATACCTTCGTTTGAAATTCATCCTACTGTGTATTCCACTTCGGGTCTCCATCTTCTCATTCGTCATTTTACACGTATCCCTCCTCTTCTCTATTATTCAATTTCAAACTTTTCCCTATCCCTCCTCCATTTCCCTACCCTCTCTCTCTCTCTCTCTCTCTCTCTCTCTGCGACTCGAGCCAAATATATCCCCGACCAAAAAAAGAAAAATAAAATCTAAGATCTCGACCAATTCTCGCTTCCATTTCAGATGAAATCTCCAAATCCCATTACACATCTCGCTAACCCCCATCTCGAATCAACGTCTTGTCACTCGCAGAAGCATCTCTATTACCATCCCCTCCACTAACATCCTAGCCAAACTTCTTCACCAAACTTTCAAACCCACAAATCGAACCTTTTCGAAAGGAAAAGAAAGAAAAAAGGAATGAAAAAACCTACTCGACAAACCTGATCCTACACAATAAATAACACGATAAACCTCGACAATCCACAGAGATCCCCTTCCCCAAGAAAAAAAAAAAAAAGAAAAAACAACAGAAAGAAAAATGCAAAAATGCTTTGAAACACTGTCGATCACTGTTGAAGATCACTTCAAAGGACTCTTCCTCTTGGCAAAAATAGTCCGTCTCACCTCCACTTTGTTTCAAATCCCACCAAGCCTCTCGCCTAGCCTTGGCGAGAAGAAGAGAGCGCAGAACAGTCCGAGATGGCTTGAATTGTTGTTCGAGTTGTGTCGGTGGAGAGACGAGGGAGAGCAGAAGTCACCGAGGAGGTATGTCTCATTGTCGCGCGCGAGCAACGATCCACGACGCGAAACGATCTCGTTCGATCAGCCACGCTGATCCGGTCGAGGTCGCGCGTGCTGTCGCACTGAGTGAACGTTGCTGAGCTGCCCTCCTGCGAACCCAGACCACCGCGCGAGCGACGAGCATGCTCTCTGTCTCTCTCTCTCTCTCGGCTTGCGCGCGGTACTGTTCCGCCTGCTGCGTGTGCTGCCGATTCTTTGCCGAGGCGAGACGCGTTTTCCTCTAGGACTGACCGCCGACATCGAGCTCCAGAGTGACAGTGCTGCACTGGTTTTGTTTGGGATAATGGATTCTGGGAGTTGGGGATTGCTCAGGGGAGTGCGACTGCAAATAGTATTTCGCAGCTTCGAAGAGAATGTTCTCCAAGGTTTTCCAAGGTTTGAAGAGGAGGTTCCTCTAAGGTCTGAATTTTTAAGCCAATTGGCGCGAATTGTGTGGTTCAGAAGGTAGTGAATGTGTTAGGTTTCTGGGATCAAGAGTTTGGGTTAGGTTTGGGTTAGGTTTGAATTAGGTTTGGGTCAAGTTTGGCTCTTTTCTACATTTTGTAAAAACTTCCTTTCAGACTGAACAAGCGAGACTGTGGTCCTAATGAAGAATATTGGAATAATGGACTCTGGCAGTTTAGAATTGCTCAGAGTGGTATTTTGTGGTTCTGAAGAGAATGTTTAGGTATTCTAAGGCTTGAGACCAACTGGTAGGAATCTTGTGGTTTGGAAGATATCAGAATTATACACTTATTTGTGTCGAAAATGTCAGAATTGTACACTTATTTTGAAACTTTCTGTCAAATTTTCTTTCTTTGGGATTGCCTGGTGACACAGAATTTGGTCAGAGGACTGAGGTGTTGCTGAGATGAAGCTGGAGTATATAAATGAAGATGGAATTTGGAATGCAAGACTTTGAATAATAGAGTTTCAGACTCTGAATTCCTAAACTACCTCGAAAAAATTTCTCAAAATGGGAATGTACGTGTTATTTTGTCATTTTGAAGAGAAGGTCACTAGACTCTGGACTTGTATTGTCAAAAGAAACCAAGTTTACATTGACAAAGTTTGAAGTCAAACCCAAACCTAATCCAGTACTTTAGATATTACTTATTAAGACAATATCCAGACTTTTAGGTTCAACATGCAAAAATTTGCCCGAGTGGAAATAGAAACTTGGACTTGGACGATCGAATTTAAAAGAAAGTGTGATTCTGTTGCCATTTGATCGATATTCTAATATCATTTCGAAGAGAACATCCAAGTTCCTAGGCTCGAGATCAAAGATCTAGAACAATAGAGTTTTAAGACTTTAAGATTAAATAGAGCAGAAAATTTGGAACTTTTTCGCAAAGTGTCTCATCGAAATCCCCAAAAGGAAGAGCAGCAGCTCTCATTCAACGCTGACACTGTTCTACTCGCCCATTCTATTTCGAGCGAGTAGAACAGTGACGCTTAGAGTCCCGAGGGACGCTTAATCTCGCGAGGAAACGAGATTTCGCGAGCAGATAGACTCGCTGGCCCTTTCCGGATCGGATTTCTTCGATTTGGTTTTATGGCCAACGGGGAAACAGACAGAGAGACAGAGAGAGAGAGAGGTGATTGACGCCTTTATTGGTCGATATGGTCGAAACGATTCTCTGTTGCTTTCGAACTCTTTTGCCGACCCACGCGTGCGTTTGACTTTGATGCTTTCTGTAATGTTTTATAGATCCTATGAATAACGTACGTCCCATGAATAATGTATCTCAGAGTCTTTTTAGAATTTTCTGTAGCACTTCGACGATGATGTTCCAATTATTGAAGGACTGGAACTTTCCTTGGCGATAAATTATCGTTTGAAAAAATTATCCATTATCGGGATTTCCCATCCAACTATTTTGGAACCACTTGAAACTTTCTCGCTTGCATCGAGAAGAGGTGATACTCTGTCAAATTTATTTCCCCACTCGGGAATAGAATACGACGAACTGCCGCGTGATAAAATTTGAACAATCTCCGATTACGCGAGAGTTTCGACGAATTATTTTCCACCGTGGAAACAAGTTTCGTGAAAGTTGTCAGCGTATTTAACAGGTCTAAATTTTCGGAAGTTGTTCATCGTGCCGTCGTTCTCTACTGCAATGGATTTACGCGCGAAATGTATAGCGAGATTTTCACTGACACTGTCAGCGAACGAGAGGGTACAAGCGCGACTGTCTCTGCGCGAAATTTTCGTCGCGGAACCGCTCCATCAATTATAGTTCGTCTGTTGGGAGATGTGATTCAGCCATTCATCAATCGAATGCCTTTCAATTTCGAATCATGGACTCAGCAGTTGAATTCAGGTCAGAATCTCGACGATGATTTTTCAGTCGGGGAAAGTTGCAAATTTCCCGACGATTCTTTTCGGAGCGAGAGTCGAAATTTAGGGAAGAACGAGTGGTATTGTACAAACGAGTCTTAAAATTAATATTCAATGAAAATAAACACGTAACTAAACGGAATAGATCGAATAAGTTTGAATTATATCACAGCGTGAAAGAAGAGAGAGATATTTTAAATTTTTCAATCAAAAATACATTTATCACCGGTAAATTGCAGTTGCAGAAAATTCAGACACAAAAATATAATACCACAGTTATAACGAGGTTACATTTTACTTATTAAATTACTTAACACGAATCTGCGTGAGAACCGTCAATCTTATTGAATGTTTCAATTAATCCGTCGCTTTAGACTTTTCATCAAACGAGCGTTTCACTTTTTCAAATAAACGGATCATTTCAATTGGAATATCGTTTCAAATTTTTTCAATCAAAGTATATATATATATATATATTTTTATCAAACCTTTCAATTCAAACCACCGTTCTACAGGCTTCTAACTAAATTCAACAATTTCAGATTTTTTTTAAAACTTTTCAATTAAAGTATATGCTTTCGAACGTTCAAACAATTGAGCATCGTTCCGGGGGAATCAAGTGGAGCTGTCATTTTTAATTGGCAAAACGAGGAGAGAAGATTTCGACAGCGTGATTTTTTTTTTTTTTTTGAAGAACTCGGGGAAGTTTCTTTCATTTTCGATCGGGGAAGGGCACACAAAGGAAATTCAAAAAGTTTTTATCACGAAAAGAGAGAGAAAGCTGTCTGTCGAGAATGAAAAATCTGATGAATCGAAGAATGGAAGAATATTATTGTTGGCTCGCGTATCAGCCGGCTTTAAAAGGAAGGTACAGCGCTCCTCTTTCCGGGTAGGAAATATTCTTCACGGCCATTGCTTTCAAGAGAGCAGCGTTTCCTTCCGTGTCTGAAGGTTCACCAAAAGTTCAGAAAATTTTTCTCTCCGCCACTCTTTTATGCGTTTCTGCGAGAAGAAATTCAAAAATGTTGAACTGTTCCTCACCAAGAGTCCGAAAAATTGTACACTCGCTACTTCGATCAGACATCTTTTTAAAAATTACAACTAACTCAATTTCGTAACTGCGGGAAAAATATAGTTACTCGTCAATTGAATAGTTTCCACGATTTCTGGAATTTGCAAAAATAATCGAGACAATTGTTTGGCGTTTCAATTCATCGTGCATATTTAAATAATTTCCCAGAAACAGTTTTGGAAACATTCAGACGATGAAAACATTAAATAAAATATTTTTATATATTCCGCACGAAATGTTGCCAACCAAATTTTCCGGCAATCTATCCAGATTAATAATCCGCGTCGATACTTCTTCCACTTTTCGAATTTTTATTTATATTTCTGTCTGGCCGATGCTGCGTTTCAAAATTTATGGAAACGCGATTTTGTTGAATCGTCCATTTCCACGTATTGATAATATTTTTCCAAGAAACTTTCTTCACGTCCGCCGCTCCCTTCACCACTCTTCCGCAATAAATTTATAACTCCAATATAAATATTTAGATAATTTCTGATCCATTAGAGGTCGCCGCATGGGAACTAAGATGGCCATCCAGCCTTACGAAGAATACGGTTATGGAGATAAACTTCCAGCGAAATTGCCCCGCGGCGGCGGCAGTGCTCTTCGAGAGGAGAAAGCACGAGGGATGTTCACTCTGCGCGGATAGTGGGCTGCCACTTGGCGATTCTCTACTGCTTTTGATACAGCTTAGTCAGCCGTGACGACGTTAACCCCATGGCTACGGCAAACTTTCATACGTTCAATCGCGGCCTACGCTGACTGAACTAACGGCGAAATTTTTCGTACGACGTGCGTTTCTCTGACGGTGTATCGAAACGATCGGAACGATCGAAACTGCTGTACTGCACTGCGTTAAACCAACGTCATTTATATTTGCTCGTGTTCTACATTGAATTATTGGTGCACGAATTTTTAATTGTATCAGTTATACAAAGAAATTTAATTTAATTTCGTGTCATTTTTGGTAAATAAGGAAAGTGACACCGAAGAGAATTAAGCTCACGCTTCAGAATTTAAAAAAAGAACTATTTTTGTAATAATTTATTATCGTGCGAGTATTTCTCTAATTATCTGTCGAACAGAAAAAAAATAGAAGAAGCTCGTCTCGACGACTAAAGCGCATTATATATTTTTGATATTTGAATTATTCCAAAATACGTATATATTCGGTGATGAAAGGAATAATTCAGAGATACTAAAACAATTGTAAAATAACTATATTTAAATGACATATGCTGAGTTAGAATATCAGTTACGTCTGATACGAGTGAAGTTTGCTGCAATTATTGTCGATAACTGCATCTCGCTCAAAGGCAAATATTTATCGCGGTTCGCAACGTTTCTAGCACGATCGTGCCACTGATCTAGCGATTTAGTCTCGCGCGTTTCCGGTCGTTCCGTTTTCAGACCTAATCAGAGCTAAATCCGACAAATTTGAGAATCGCCGTCGAATCAGGCGAACTGAGGAATTTTTTAGTTTTCGACATTTATGGAACCTTGAACACTCGCGGTACCTGAAAATTTGGCAATCTTCACTTTGCAAGTTGGAATTACCTGTGACCTCTCAATTTATAATTGGAGATATTCTGTGGTGTTCAGCTCTGAAGTTGGAATTCTTCTAGCTTTGAGATATAAACAAACATCGTTTGTGACGTTGATAATTTTCTTTTCTCAACTCTGACATTGAAATTTCAGTCTTCCAAATTCTCGACTTGACAATTGGAATTTCGCGATTTCTGAGCTTCGAAATTGGAAAAACTTCGCCCCATAATTTGGAACGTCGTCGTTGCAAATTTTCTGGTGCTGTTTAAAATCCCGTATATAGACAGATTGAGAAATATTTTTCACTTCATACACGCTCGAACACGCGGTGAAATTTCAACTTCAAGCTCTCTTTCCGTTTCATTTATTGACGTCGCCGACGACCGAAAACCACCACCAGTTTGAAAAAAATCCAGGATTTAATTCGACAGTCTCGCAAAATTCCAGCTCCGACACCGAACTGCGACGCTACCTCAAAAATAAAATCGCATTAAACCCGAGGGTTCTGGTCCGCAAACAGCGTCGCACGCTCAGTTTTAATTCTCGTTGCGTACGTGCCAGCTTCATTTTCTCTCGAATATTTTACACACGTAACATTTTATTTCCCATTTCCGCCCGTGTAATCGGATATTCTTTCGTCCTCTGCGGCGTTTTCCAGCTTTCAACAAGCGCCAATCTCTTTTTCTTTCTCTCTCTCTCTCTCTCTCTCTCTCTCTCTGTATTGAATATTTCCAACACTTTCCGATGCAGATCTCCAATTAACAGATTCGAAACAAGCGCGGAAGGATCGTGTCTGATTCCACTCGACTGTTTCCGTTTTTTGTTCTTCCTGGATTGTACATTCTCTTGATAACGACAACAGTAACAATGACGTTTATATTCACGGTAAAATGCGATGCGCGATATTTCAAAGCGGAGATAGAAATATCCGATAATATCCTGAGCTCCGCGTTCAACTTCAAATAAAAGTATAACTTAAACTTCTTCCTGAAAATCTCGCTTCCCGCAAAGTAGGGCTTTAATCTTCATCCTAAAGGAGCTTCGAGAAGTTCCTATTGAAAATGAAATTTCGAATAAAAAAAAACCTCTTTCTTTTTGCAACTCGAGCAGTACTCCTTCTGAAATTTTCGTTTCGCAAATAATCCTTCGAGCTTCAAAGCGTTCGATCTTCCATCGTGAGACTTACAGTTTAGATGGAAATGTAATCGAGTCTGAAAGAGTTAAATCGAAAGTATAGTTTCAGTGGGTCGATTTCTTGCTCCAAATGGTCCTTCGACATTCAAACGGACTAACATTACAAATAAAACTTTAACAGTCTTCCTCTTAAAATCTAGCTTCTGCACCTAACGTAGGAAATGCATTTCGCGGGTGATTCGTACAACTCAAACATCCTCAAACTCTCTACAATTCGTCATTTTCCTCAAAAAAGAAAGAGAAAAGAAAAACACTGAAAACCATGAAACGTACAAAAAGCTCACAAGAAACTCTCAATGTCATCAGTTACTCATTCTCAATTGCGCGATTCAGTTCAAATGTGAACAAACCTCGTCAAACAGGCCGTTGCAAGGTCGATCGCGATCGAGTCTACGTCCAACTCGAAACCATTCAAGGAACACGCCTGAGGAAGAGTACGAAAGCAGGAAAGGTCAGGCTCGAATTGGACAGAATGGATCGATCGATCAGATTGACGATTCTACAGCCACGTCACGTTCCTCTTTCCAGAGAATTGGTTTCGTTAGTGCGGCCAGCTGTTCCCACGTGCCAGTTGATCGTTCAGATTGGCCCTGTTTCCGCGCAGATGGAGATTCGAAGCTGATCCGGAGCCGATTAGGGTTGGATCAATGAAATTGGACAAGGAATGAAATTTGAGCTTGGGCCTTGGAACCTCGATAATTGCCAGGGTTTCGTGAGGCTGCGTTTCACCCTGTTGAAATAGTGAATCGAGCTGCTGATGGAATTTTGGAAAAGAATTTCGCCATTTTTCTTCGATTTTACTATTAATTCAGATTTGACTCTACGTTTTGGTTCTGGAACTGAAGCGAAAGATAACGATACGCCTAAGATGAAATTTAAATGAACTTTGGAAACACATTTGAGTGGTGAGTTTGTTTCTGGAACTGAAGTACAAGACAAGGATACGCTTGAGATTAAATTTAAAAACAGACACTCGAAAAATACATAAATGTTCAATCTTCAAATTGCTTACTCTATATCAGCTTCTGGATACGAAGAGAACAGGAATTCGATAGGAGGCGTTCGGGCAGATTTCAGAAATTTACACAAGTCGGAACCAGTTTCGGAAACTCGGAGGAGTTAAAATCAATTTTGGAACCTTCGTGAAACACCTAGGAGTTTAGAACCCCCAAAGGAGTCTTAAGCCAATTCAATGGGAAATCAAAGAAGTGAATTAAGCTTCGTAGAGCCGGCGCGAAGCTGAAAATTGAACTGTGACACGGAATTGAATTCGAACCCAAGCATGAAATTAGAATCACCGAGCTGATTCAATCGTCAAATCCACAATCGTGAGATCATCGTAGAGGCATTTGATCCGAAATTCTCGTACGTTCGATCAACACAGGATTCGAAATCTAGAAGGCACATTTTCATCTGTAAATTTGAGAATTCCTCTGCCACGTAATCCGAGTCTAAGTTAATTCTGCCCTGGTGGAATCAAGTTTGCTATTCACGAGCGAACGTCTGCGAGCCGACGATTATTTCTGGCACAGTTCGAGCATTCTAATCACTGGGAACTGTGCGTGACTGGGTTAGACGACTCGTTTGTTGGTCTCCCGGGCAGATAAGCGGCTGCTGGTGACTTTATCTGGCAACACGTGGAAAAATTCAGAATTCTGCGTTCCAAGTGCATCGAACGCCACATTTGCATATACAAAGACGCATAAAATTTCACTCGCGCGAAATACGCGAGTTCTCATCTCGCCAAAGTTTCATTCTATCACTACGTCCATTTGTAAAGAATATGAATCCTCACGATGCTTAAGCAACGATGAAAAATCACGCGAATAATTACATTATTTCACTTTAGAATGTGTCGATTCAGTTCAAGCTTAATGTTAATTCCTATTAAAAAGGACTCGAAGGACAGAGTGAAATTAAACCCGAAAATGATTAAGTATGAAGAATAAAATCAAATTTTAATCAATCGTGAATTCGCGATTCAACGATGCATTGAATTTTAGAGATAAATGTTTGCAAACTGACAATCACGGAATTAAACGCATCTTGATACATGCAGTTTTTGTACGCTGGATCGAGCGTTATCTACATCAAACACTAAGAAAAAAAATTAATTAATCCGTCTAATTAATCTGCCAGATAACGATAAGCTTTCTCGCGCGACTGACGCGTCTTTGTTCTGGCAACAATCGACAAATTTAATTCCCACCGAACTTCGTCGAGATTTCAGTCCCACATTGAACGTCGTTACAAGTGAAAAGAAACTCTCGTTTCAAATCGTTTCAAACGAATCTCTCCAATTACCTCGCGGATTACTACAAAAAGAGCTGGAGAAAGCAGAAAGAAAGTTGGACTGAACGATAAAATTCGATGAAACTCGACACGACTTAATGCCCAATTATCCTTCTCACTTTCAATCGGAAACCACCGCGTCAATAATAATTAATAACCGGTAATTGATAATTGCATTAATGAAATTGTCGGGTATTAATTCTATGATAGAATTACACTGTCATTGATCGCGCTAATGGCGGGTGATATTTTGCAACGTCGAGGTAAAGACAAAAACGAGATTATCAGGTTCGCCGTGGAGATCCACGCCACGGGGAATAACGTTGTTTAGTAAATGCACTCGCATAAGCAACGTAGCCGCTCGGTTGATTCTCGTTGCTCGCATAATGGAAAGTTCATACGCGGATTCCTTTAATTAGCTGTTTCCACGGCGTTCTCAGCGAATCAAGGGAATACGAACGCGCGTAATTAGACGAATTTAATTAAAATTGAAAAGCTGGCGGGACGATACTAAAATCAAAATAACGAGAAGCTGCAAAAAATAATTCAAAAGTAATTGCTGGTGGATGTAATTTGTAGTTGAAAATAACGAAAAGATTAATTCGAAATGATGAAAATTCTTGGGAATAATTTCGACTTGTCGAGTTTCGGAGATGATGCAAATTTTCGCAAATGATTGACGAATGAAATTTTCGCAAAGAAACGCGAACGAGGTTCTTTTCGAGGCAGCAAAATTGATGAAAAAAGTTCGAAAGAGGAAGAGAATCTGAATCGACTGAATTCCAATGTGAATTTTGTAATAAAGTTTCTACGATCTTTTGTATATTCGGAGTGAAAACCAAACTGGCAATTTTTAAAACATTTCCAGCAAACGTTTCATATTTCTCTCAGCGCAAAATATGACGAAAGTTTCCATTTTCGTATGTTCTGAATAAAAATTCTGTATCTTTCTGTACACGCGTCCAACGTACAACATACTCTTACCAATTAACTAATATAATAAAACTCCGTCCGAATAATTTCCAGTGGAAATTGAGTAAACGAGATTCGTTAAAACGAATAAAAATCATCGAATCAACTGTCGAAAAAAAAAAAAAAAGGAAGCGGAACAAACTGCAAGAGAAAAATAAAATCCGTGGAAATGTCGAACAGAGAAAAAATCCCTGCCGCGTGGAACGTCAATTCGTTAGGACGCATAATCGCCAATAACGAGAGCAAGCCGGATTTTCAACCGAACGTGGCTTTAACTCACCAGCCGGAGCAGTATCCGCTGGACGATAAATCAATTACTTGGCTGGATGCGTAATTAAGGTGGGAAAGAGTGGACGTTTTCCACCAATATTCGAGTGACGAATATTTTTTTCCCTCTCTTTGTCGAGCGGAGAAAGAGAGAAAGAGGAAACGAGAGGAGTTCGCCGAAAATTCGTCGAAAAATTTCCACGAGACTGCGCGCACGCACGCTGATGTTTCGCGTGGAGCCATGAAACATGATGGTATTTAACAATTTCTCCGTGAACTGAATTCGATGGATTTTAATTGGCGCGGCAAATAAAAAATTTCATCGATACGATCGATACTAGCTGGCTGCATGATCGATCGAAACTCGACGAGAGATCGCGGAGAAAGAATTTTGCTTTCAAGTCGTTGAAACGTTCGTGGAAAAAGACATTGACTTTGAAATTTAAATATCTAAAACTCTGTGCCCGTGCAAGACGTTAAATGTCAAGATTACATTGTTAAAATAAAAATTACGCTGTTACGTTTAAGTTTGCATTTATATTAAAATTATGGGATTAAAATATTTCGGCGAACGTTGATCAATCGTTTTTCAACAACGCGAAATATCGTTTGCCATATCCTGGGAATATTCGGTGATCGTGAGATTTTTGTCGGAAAACATTTATCTCTGTTTAATCAAATTTATCTTCCAATACGTCTTTTTTTCCAGTTTGTAAACATTCATCGAAATACGATGAAACAGTGAAATATTTCTATCTCTGCGTGGCTCCATCCTTTTTTTCATCTTTTTCAATTTGTTCCAAATATTTTGTTTGAACGTTGAAGAAGAAAGGATCTGCGTCTGACCAGACGCGGATACATCTACTTGAATACAGTATGAATCTTTGTTTTCAGATATTCTGAGTCGTAGAAAAATTTTTTGTCGAGAAAAATTAATTGTAGGATACGAAGCTTCGAGAAAATTTGTGGTGAAATTAACAATTGGAGGAAAGGATAATTGGGCAATGTTTAAGGAGTGGTTCATAGGATTTTTAAAAGCTGAAAGTTTCGCAAGTGTTAACAGAAATTGCAAAAAATCTGAATAAATCATTTTCAAAAGTTCCTTAAAAGTTGAGCCACGAGTTTCCCTTTGACAAGATGTAATGATGTTTTGTATTATACTTTTGCAGGTAGTGTTATTGGAACACGGCTGATGCAATACGTCTGTTCTTCTTTTTGACACCGTATTCAATAAAGCTTTATTTTCACCGAAGCAAAGTAGAGGGAAGATGCAGTTGTGTCGGTAGAAATAGATAAAGGGATTTTTCTTGCAAGACATAATAGGATTTGCCCCGCGGAAATGGAAAACATTCGTGACAAATTTGCCAGAAACACACCATTTCGTTTACCATCGTTTTCTTAATATCTCCCGACTGTTGTTATTGCATAACTTCTGTCAAAGAAATGAGAAAGAGCGTGGAAAGAGAAACAATTACATTTTTAATTCCTTGATAAAGGGGAAACAACTTTTTCAGAGTTTGGAAATTAAAATTAAAATCATAAGCTGCAAAAATTTCTAAATCCCCAAGATTCTAAAGCTCTATATAAATTTAAAAATTCAAACATTCAAATATTTACAAGATTCAAGTGAGTTTTGAAAACTCGAATGTTTTGAGAGGGTGAGAGGGTGGTGAGGATTGGTTTTTTCTTTTTCTTTTAGAAAACGAAACAGTGTGAATCGGTTTTCTAATAGGCTCGAAAACTGGAAAGTTTCGTTAAATGGAGGCTGTTCCCTTCGACTTATCCACCATTTATATCGCCGATGAGAAATTGAGTAGCCCGGACCCTAGTTACTTGCCATGAATAATGCACTGCCAGCATTTATTACAGACTTTAATAAAACTTCGTCGTTACACAGAGGAGAATGAAGAAGAATAAATGAAAACACCGGCGAATTACAGTTGCTTTTGCAACTGTAAGGAATTTAACGCGGTATTCTTTCAAGAAAATCTCTCGTTAATTATAATATAATTAAAATAAAAAAAAAAAACGAATTGAGAGACGATGTAAATTTCTGTTCGTTAAAAGTGCGAGAGATTACTTCTGCGAGATATAAAATGAATTCCCTTTACGAGAAATTGTTTCTCCCTTTTTTTCCTTGATGAAAATAATTCTTCGTTAATTAATGAAAATAATTCTGAACTAGAAGCAAAATTTCAAAAAATATTTCTAATTAACAGAAATTAATGCTCGTTCGTTGAAAAGGTGAAGAAGGTTTTTTTTAAAATAGTTGCTTCAAGCGATATTGGAATATTCTCTGTTTGAAAAATACAAGAACCTTCACTGTGCGTCGTGTAATTAATGCGACAAAAATGTTAATCGATTCCAAACGATCGCTAAACGTTGAGCTTTAGTCGTCCACTGTTTTTCCACAACGTGTTATTTTCGTTAAACGTTTTCACTACGAACATTTCCCTCGAAATGCTAATGCTCGTTCTCTGCCAACTGAGAAGCAACAAATTACTAATAATAAATTAACGAGTCAATTTTGCATTTAAATTCGCATTATGGAACATATCAGTTGATAATCTGAGTCGTCAAATCTGTCGACCGATAATTTATTAAAATTTATCACCGTAATCGAAGCTTGTAACTTGATTTAAGAAATGATTGAATCGGCGACACTGGACAAAAGTTTCAGCAAGAAAAAGTGAAGTAGAAAAGAAAGAAGAAGAGAGAGAAATTGTTTATTGGAAGGAAGATTTAAATGTCGGACGAAGTCATTTGCAATTTAGAAATCGACTTGTGAACCGTGTGGTTCGTTTCTCCCTGTGACGTCCACGACGGTGGCAATTTAGGATTACACGGTGCCATTAATTTCGGCTTGAAATTTACGTCGTGTGCGAGATACGTGGCACGTTTAAGCAGCTGGCATTCCACGCGGAATTTACAGTGGACAGAAATGCTTCACAAATTTCAGTTGAATGGCGAAACAGAGCCAATGGCGAAGGTATTACAACGTAGATCTGTAATTTTATTTTTATACTGTTTTACTCTTGACAGATTGGTAATCTTACGATTCCACTGTTTCAAAGTTTTTGTAATTCTGAAATTTCTAACTTCGGCGATTCCAAAGTTGGAAAGTTCAAAAATTCTAAAGTTCCAAAGTTTCGATAATAAAAAGAGAAATTTCCAAAGTTCTGGAATTCCAGTGTTCTACGATTTTAAAATTCTAAAATTCGAAAGCTCAAAGTTGCAAAGTCTGAAAGTTCAGAAATTCCACACAACTTGACGTTCGAAATTTGCAGAGTACCAAAGTTCAAAAAATATCGAAGCTCGACGTTCGAAAGTTCCAAATATCCCAAGCTCGACACTCCAAAGTTGCAAAAATCCAAAGTTCTAAAATCCCCAACTTCTCCAAATTTCAAACATCCAAAATCAAAACCAAAGAGCACTATTAAACTCCTGACGGCACAACACTATTAAAATCCTGAAGGTTCAACATTGCCAAAAACAATTTCGCAATTTAACAACAGCGACATCCAACTTCACTGTCGTGCATTGTGAACTTGCAGCTGAGAAAGCGTTCACGAAATTTTGTCCCGACTAATAAGATAAAGGGAAGCTCGCGAGGAGGCTCAACGATGAATTCCTCGCGATTCTTTCAATGATCTGCAGGATCAGAAGATAAAGATTAAGCCCGCGAGAGGGAGCGGCAGTTGCTCGAACAATGAAACCCGGAATAAACGGAGACTGGAAAATTGAGTAAGAAGAAAATGCACGCCGAGATTTCCCAGAACAAACGCGGCGGCAGCGCTTTGTAAATGGTATATTTTTTAATGGAAACGCGACCCGAGGATAATTGGATGGCAAGTCGAAAGTGGAGCATCGAGCAGCAAATACCAAGTCTGACTAGATACGTGTTCATTCCACTTATGAGACCCATTACGTTTATTCTAAGAAACATGAAAGTAGAGATTGTTGTGCATGGTTCTTGACGGTTAATTTAATACTTGTCGAACGAATGTTGGTATCATGGAACTAGATGATTATTGGAAATTTATTTTCCAATGTTTTCCTTTGGAGTTCTTGGTGTTTCAAGGAAAGTTGCAACAGTAAACAATTGATTCGTGGTTCACTTGTAATTTGTCTAAAATTAATTGTGATATATATTTGAGCATGTTAATGTAATTGTTTAATGCAAACAATGATTTTTAACTTGTACCGTAGCTGCAACTATCCATAATAGTATTTAATATAGTCTAATTAATTAATATCATCTGTAGCTCTCGTGATTATTCATTGCTGTATCAACAATGAGCAATTAGCAAAGTATAGTTATTCGTTTCACTCATGTTGCTTAAAGTTGCACAGTTGCATTGTTTCGAATTCGTCTATGGTTGCAATTACGAGTTCCACTTTGTGAATACAGCCATAATTCCTAGCACACTTGGAACACTTGTTTAATTTATTTACAGTGATACTAAAATTTTGCGAAATTTCAGGAAACATCACGATCGATCCTTGGATTAATTAGAATGAAACTTTCGTCACTGATTCATCGATGCTAAAGTGAACAACAAGAATATGACGTTTGGATCGTCCTTTCCCAAAAATGGATAGCATTTCGCTAATAAAGTAAAAACAACGAGCGATATTCTTTGTTTCGTAATATCGTTATAACTCTGGGGAAATTTCTGACGAAGTGGGGGACGGGGTATCATAAAGATGGCGGATTATCAAGCGTGATATTGATGTACGAGGTTCGCAGAGTCCAGGCAGCTTCGGGAACAGAGCCGAAGGTGGCACCGCTGTCCGAGTCAAAATTTACCAACCAACTGGGACTGGAAATCGCGTTACCGACGTCCGTGGAATAAGATCTTACCATCTTCGACCAACCACCATCCGATTTTGCATTTCAGACATGAATACATAAACTTCGACGAAAATTCTCGTAACGAGATCGATGAAAATTCAGGTAGCTGAATATAAATGAAAGAAGAATATAAAATAGAAGGAAGTAGATTCAGAAGATTCTTCAAGCAAAATACGAATGAAAAGCAACCCCTAAATGCTAATCCAATTTATAGTTCTATAATTCTAAATCAGCGGAAGCTCCTGAGATTTTTATCAAAGAATACAAGTGTATTCTTGTCAAGATATTAATATTAATTCGACAACCTGCAATATTCTACAAAACTCACATCAACTCAATCCCTTGTAATTTTTTCTTTCTTTCAAATTTCTTCTAGGCAAACATTGTAATATTACGAAGAATTGAAGAATTAAAATTCCAATTCAAATTGCGTCACAATTAATTATCTTTGAAAATGAACTACAAGGCAACGGGTTGAATGAAACGAAGCGAAAACAAGAATCTACAAGCTCGCGAGACAAACGTGTCGCCCACCAAAGTACAAAGAGAAACAGGAGAGGAAGCCCGAGACAGCTCGGCCTCGTCAGTATCCCCGGCGCGAACGCAATAATTTCTCACAGCCGGCAATAAAGACGCGGGGGTGGCCACGGCCAAGCCCGAAAGTGGTCGTTCCGCCCTCGGGAGAGCAATTCCCCGATCCTGATAAGAGACAGGTCTCATACAGGGTGAAACGTCGTTGATTTACAGCGTACTCACCGCACTTCGTGGCCGACAACCACCGTCCAACCCCTGCGTCTCCTCTTATCTCTCCTGCGCAACGATTCAGCCACGCTCAGCCTCTCCATCGCGTCTTCGGCCCTCCACTTCCGGAAATCCTCCAACTTCCCTTAGCCGCGTGTTCGCGCTTCCATTTCGCGCTGATTCTTTTGCAAATTCTTCATAACGAAGAGAAAGAGAGAGAGAGAGAGAGAGAGAGAGAGAGAGTGCGCTGAGCAGAGTCAAGCATGAAGAAGCGTGCTTCTTTGTAACAGGAAGATTTTTCAGTGGATAAAATTGTGAGGAAATAAGGATTTCGGTGACTGAGAGAATAAAACAACAGTGTTGGGGAGAAAAATATATTACGTTGAGAAAAGTAGAATTGTGGGGAAACAAGGATTGGAGATAGTAAGGGTTGAAGATAGGAAATGGTTTTGGTGACTGAAGAAAAAATAAATAAAAAATATAAAAGAATAGGATTAGGAGAGAAATAGATCTTTGAAAGAGATTAGAGTAAATTATTAGAGAACTAGCTCGCTGAGAACAGTAGAATTGTGGAAAAATAGGGGGGGGGGTTGGAGATGACGAAATTAAATAAATTCCAGCAAGTTTGTTGAGAAAGCGTCGAGTTTGATGTGCTGAGAAAGACTGGAGAAGACATTAGGAGGATGACAGATCAGATTCGAGTAGATTTTATTCATTAGGAGCTCCAATGAATAATGATTTTGTTATAAAAGAGCCTCGATGAGTTAAGGGTTGCTGGAGGATCGGCAGAAGATAAACAAAACTCAGTCTCTCTGTGTCATTTGACCCTTCCGTTGCTCATTCTTCATAGATCAATTTCATTAGAATCGATTTTACAAGTTTGAATGAATGTAGAATTTCGAATCGATTTCTCAGATGGAATTGTCAACACTTCGCTTCTTCGATCGATCTCGTCAAGCGAAATTAAAACAACAAAAACAACCACCGCGAGCCTCACTCGCTGTTTCAACTAACTGTCGCTAAACTTCAAACGATCGTTTCATAGTTTCACGAACAAACAATTGAACGACCCCGTCTTTCACCAACGAAACATCGCGACAGACGCTACTGGCTTCGATCTTGCACACATCCAAGCCACACTTCTAAATTTCTCTCGCGAACGACAAGCGCGTAAACATTGACAGAGTAGATCTCGTCGACGGGAACTAAGCGAGGCTAAGGGGCGTAGGCTCGACAGTCTGAACGATGAATCGTCTTGCCACGATGAAGCCAGGATCTGCTTATCATCGCAGGGAGATCAAACACACGCGACAGATAAGCATCCGAGCCTCGCGACGCGTCGCACAAGACTGAAATGCCGTATTGTATTTATAGAAACCAGTCGGATTATTTTCAACGACGTCGCTTTTCTCGCGTTTCTTCGAGGACTCGATCGTTCCCCTCCCGGAGACCAAGCGGTGAATCCCTCTTTGAGAATTCATCGCGGGGATCCATCATTTCGGGGAGCACGCTTTGAGATACGGTTATTTTCAGGATCGTTGTTCTTTTGCTCTCCTTCCTTTTGATTTTTAGCACGTTCACCGAATGCAGCTGACTAGAAAAGTAATTTCCAGCAATGACTTGGTAATGGATCTTCAAATATTTCGCGGAAATTAAATATCGTACGAGATGAATTCGCGTGGCAATTAACTCTCGTTTCGTGAGCTAAAGGTTCAAAGTCGGAGTGAAAGAGAATTTCTAAAGGAACAAATTTTCGTGAAACAACCGACTGGAAAGTTGGAAATTGTAACGATCGAGTTTCTTCCAGACAAAAGAAGAAGAAGAAGAAGAAGCGAAGACACGACTTTGCATTCGAGAGAAATCGAAATAAACGATTATTGAGCATCACTGCGACGAGAATTTCGCGACGTGGTATTTTCTATAGTACTTCTGGCACGTCGCTGGCACCTAATCATAATTTATCAGTCGTGCCAACGTCACCGCAATGAATTTTTTCTCCCACACGTTCGTGAAATTCCCAAGGCAGTTCTCCGCTTTGAAAATACTTCGAACAAATCGAACGTCGAATAATCTCGTTAACCCCGTAACTTCAACACGCTAGACACTTTCACGAAATCTCTTATTTCAACAGGAAATAGATCAATTTCGCGATTTCCTTGCAATAATTCGCCTTGAGAGTTGCGCCACTGAAACTTTTAACACAGATTTTAAAGCGAGTTGAGTCGGAGGTTGACCAAAATTAATCATAAATGTTAATCTTATTATTAACTTCCTACAAGAGAGAGAATTGAACGAAACATCCTCGAGTGTTAAGGAGTTCAGTAAAAATTTGTTTCGTTCGCCAAAATTTTTAGTCGAGGTATTTCTTGCGTCTTTAAATTTCGCACGAACGTACAGAACATCTCTCGTACTCTCAGACTTCGTATTTTTTTTACTATCAATTCACCGACGAGTAGTTAGCAGTCACTCGACGCGAAAACGAAACGGCCCTCCTATCGAGACGCTTATCCGGCGATTTCGTTGTTGGAGTTCGCGGTAACCGAAGAGAGCAGCTTGCAAAACGAGCAGTTCGCGAGGAACCGAGCGGAATGCAGACGGACGCCTGGACATCCTGGAGTCGTATCGACGCATCGATGAATAACACGGTGGAAAATAACTGTCAACCGCAAGAAGTCATCGTCCGAGCGTGGATCAATCATTCGACAATCGCGCGAAAAAAAAAAGCGTATCGAAACTGAAAGATCCAAATGCTCGACAGCGTTTCAATTCGTAAACTCTTCAATCGTGGGATATCGTGTTCGATATTTGACAAAAACCGACTGTTTCCCATTCAACTTTTTTGGCAATTTTTTTGCATCATTTTGTTTTCCTCCTCCGAGTATTTTAGCATCTTAAACATCTTGTTACTGAAACATACTTGGTTTGCCAAAATTTTGTTAAAAAGTTCAAACTTTACGCTGCTCGATCTCGGAACTTTTCACTCAATTTAATTGGTCTAATCAAACATAAATTGAAAATTACGTACAACGTTGTTTTCGAAATTCTGCTGCGCAAATTAAGAGACGCGACAAATTGGAAAGTTAATTAATTGCAATTAAATAAATTAATCTAGTGAAATCTCGAGATACGAGATATCTGTGGAAAATATTCCTAAAATTTGCGTTTCAACTTAAAAGAAAGAAAAAGAAATACAAAATATCGCGTCGAAATCGTCAATTTCATAAATTCGAGAATTCGTAGAGGCCGAGGGGAGAATTACGAGCGGAAACGGTTGTCGCGAGATGTTTTATTTGGCAGGCGCGCAAGTGTGGCTGTCGCGTAACTACTCCGACTGTCCTCCACCACGCATGATCGATCGGACACGTGGCCAAGTGATCGCCGTGGCGATCAACAGCGTGCGCCGCGATTGAATGCGTCGTCATCTTCCGGTCTTCGTCTCTGGGGACACGTGTTGCTCCGCGAAAGAGGGAACAAGAGAGTTTACAAAATGCCAGGCCAATATCGTGACAAGCGGAGATTAATCCCAAGTGAAATTTGTGCCAGGGACACAGTGATTCAACAAATCGTCACCATCGTCGGCAATTTCTTCCCTCGTGATTTACGCCTCGTGATAACGAGCGTATTGTCAGAGTTCAGATCGCGACGAAACTGTCTGCACAGTGCAGATTTCGTCGACGAATCGCACTTCTGCAAATTATCGCTCGAATGTATATTTCTGGTCATTTCGAGTTTTAGACGAAACGTAAATCAAATATGCGACGAAACAAATTTCGAGTTCACACCTTTGTATTAACTTACAATCTAAGCTCTTTGCGTTCTCGTGTTCGAGAATTTTCAGAGAATCCACGACAAATTCTCGGATATCACGGTCGTTTGTTTGAAGAGTTGAGAAAATTTGCAGAGAAATCCTGCGTGACGCTATAGATTTCTATAAATTTCGAAACGTCAGAGCCAAAGTTTCCACGCGACGTATCTTGGATCGAAAACGTTCGAGAATCGAAGATGAAAGGATATTAACGACGCGTTTCTGAGAGACTGGAGGATTTATAATGCGACGAGTGCCGGATCGACGAGTACAGGCGGGAACGAGATTCTAGAACCGGCCAAAGAATTTTGGTTCTTCGAAACGAATGTCTCGAATCATTCGGTTCGAGCCAAGTGTTCGACTATCGTCTCGTTTATTCTCTAAAATCCCTGCGTCTCAACTGTGCACCAAAAATTTCTGCGCAGGTGCGCGTGATTTAATAATAGAATTCATGTTAATGGGCTCGGTAGTTGACACGTCTTATTTGTTCGAAGTTTGTCCATTCATACACACGATTTATCACGCGAGATAATTTCTATGAATATCGGTTAATTCAAGAAAATTAATTAATTACTTTAGAAATTAATCGTATCGTAGCATAACACGCTTGAAAATATTGATACGCTGCGTAACGAACTCTATTTGTTACCAAATTATATTATTTCGAATTAATTTCATTCGAAAATTCAGAGTCATTCCAATTATATCTGTAAGTTCCAATAAATTGATTGCAGGAAATAAGATAATAATGTGAAAAGTATAAAAGTAAGGAAGATATAAGAAAAAGAATTGAATATTTGGAAATATATTTTCTCTCTAGAAGAGACGGTATGTTTTCAAGATTTCTGTTCGAGTAGCCCTCCCGTCGAAAATAACGTGTCACTAAACTTAAACTTCCGAATTTTGACGGCCAGATGCTCCTTTCGTTCTTCATTGGACCACGTATTAACGTTCGAGTTGGCGAGCGTCCTGATTGTAACAGGTTATAATTCGCGTTGCGTCACACACCGCGGTTGGCAAGTATTTGAGAGAGAGAGAGAGAGAGAGAGAGAAGGAGACATTGAAGTAAGTACGAGGTAAGTGAAGTTGGCTACCGCGAATCCCGAAATACGGGCCATTATAATTGGAGAGCACCCACGATTTACGCGTTTCGTGTTGTTTACGACGAATGCTAATCGGCGACCCGACGACGATCAAGGCGATTCTAAACATAACCCGACACCAAAATCGCCCCGTCAACCAAAACTGCCCCTCGTAACTTCTAACTTTTTACTGCAACTTTTTCCCTCTCCTTCTCTCGCGACGAAGCCCCGAAAGAATTTCAGAAAGTTTCTTTTCTTCTTTTTTCTTTTTTTTTTTTCTAGAACTTGTTTTCGATTTCGGAAAAACACTTTTACACGCAACACGTTTGGATGGAATCTCTTGGAACTCGATTTACAAATCGATTTGAAATTCATTCATTTAAACGAGAAACACCGCCACCACCGTGAAAGGTAAAAGTTGAATTTTGAAATTATGGTTCTTCGAAGTCGAGTAAACGAAAAGAAACGGGGGGAAAGAATTGTAATAAATTCGCGAGAGTCAAATTTTCAGAATTCCAACAAACCCTTTGTCGCAGCGAAGATTCCAAAATTCGAACGAACCCGCCGAGAGAGACAGACAGAGAGAGAGAGAGAGAGAGAGAGAGAGAGAGATCCTGAAACTAGAACGTCTCGAACGAGTGAAACACGATTTCTCGTCTCTTTAGAACAATTCTAAATTCACGTCGAAAGGCTCGCGGTATGTGGGGCGCAGCCTTGTCTCGAAATTTTCGCCGGATATTTCGCAACGTTGCGCTCTGAAACAGTGATGTGCATGGACGTAAATTGGCAAAAAGACTGACCCCCTTTTCCACCCCGAGTAACATAATCGTGACAGAAATAAGATCCCTCCCATCTCCGTTCGACGAATTGTGGAAAACTTACGAGGAACGAATAAAGTCTGTTGCAACGGGGAGATCGAGATGGCAGTCGAGAGAAAATTAACCGAGAAGATTCTGAAAGTATAAATTCATGCGAGATGTTCGTCTCCGAACGTTCCAGCCTGTCGAGGGAGAAATTTGCAATCGCTGATTGGCGGGGACAAAAAAATTTGCAATCGCTGATTGGCGGCAGTGAATTGGAATTGCAAAATTTTTTGAGATGATTGCGAAACTCCTCGGAATATCGATTACTTCAAAGGTTAATGAAACGAGAAAACTAATGTTCCGAAGTTTTTCTTCTTTTTTTCCCATTTTTTTTTCTTTCTTTCATTTTACACTGGAAGTGTAAGTAGAATGTAAATGTTTGTTATCGATGGAAGATTTATCGACAGACATTTCTGACAGTTCTTTAATAAGAACTAACAATCTCGAATTTTTAAACAACTGTGAGCAAGTAAATTTGTCAATTTTAATTTCTTTTCCTTTCTTCCTTCCTTTTTTTTTTTTTTTTTTTTTTTTTGGTTGAAAGGTTTGGTTGAAGATAAATCGCCGTTTGAAAATTTCTCGTGCGAGATTCGATGTCGGTAATCGTGCAACAATCGCGTGGCGCCATCGGTAGATTCCGAGAGAACTGTCTGACACGATACAGTCACGTTCTACTGTAACTCGCGGGTAACTGAGACTAAAGTACCGAGACTATCGATGAAAATGTTCCTCCTTTCCAGAGAAGACTCGTTTTTAGCATTCTCTCGTTCAAATAAACAAAGTTTCCATCATTTTAAAAGAATGTAAAGAATACCAAAAATTAAAGTTGACTTGTCTACCTCGAAACTAGTTTTCAGACTGATTAAAAAACAATATGCAAACGAAATGATAAGAGTTGAACTGTTTATCTTGAAAGTGGCCCGAGTTCATTTTCCAAACGAAAAAAAAAAAAAAAAAAATTAACCAGCTGTTTTGATATTTACATTTCTACGTTATCATTTCAGTTTTCAACAAATTGTAGCCAATATATTTAAAATCAGTAAGATTTTGCACACAGAAAATTAGCTGGTTAATAGAACGACAAGAATTTTTGTTTATATATTATATAAATTTTATTTATATATTTCATGTATATGTTATATAATAAATATATAATATTTATTTTGGAAGTAGCTTAAGTTCCATTTGATGAGTATATCAAACTGATATGATATGAAGTACATTATGCAGAGAAAAAGTTCTTCGACGTACTTTCTCAATATTTAGAAGTGGGACGGGATCGAATAAAAATGGAGATTGTTTATTACACGTTCTTCGCGACGATCCTGATAAAAATCTACGATATCTCTCTCTTCACTTTTTGGAAACTCCAACTTTCGTCAAACTCGTCCTCCGCCCGCACACGTCCTTTACAATCCTCGCGAGCGACTCGCAGCGAACCGCAAACCAAAGAGAGATTTCACCCTGTAGCCGCGAGAAGCAACGATCCGTGACCAAGAAAATTATCCACCGTGTCCCAGATTCGTCTTTGAAACGACGCGAAGAAAACGTCGGAGACACGTCGAGGGGAAGAGGCACACGAGGAGGAAACGTTCCCCGCGAGGAGGGAAATTTTTCCAGGCGAGTGACCTCGCGAGAAACTCCTCGTTCACGGTGATGGCCGTGAAGAGGAATGGCAAACGTTGGGTTTGGATCCCGAGCCACTTGGCGAACCGTTCGCGAACATTAGGATGCAAATGAAGGTCGAATGGCGAGACGTGGAGAGGAAGGGGCAACCGGTGTTCCCTAACTTTGAATTAACCCGAAACGACACAATTAAGGACAGACGAATTTTTTTCCAAACGTTGAATCTCTGTAAACTCTAAATTGGAAAACTTCGACTGGATCGGAGGAAAAGTCTCTGTGAGATGAAAGGATCGTAATTTACCGTGTGAAGAAACAGTACAACGTTCCGGCTCGTTTCAAAGAGAATGAAACCTCTAGTTTCACACATCCTTAGGCACGGTTCTTCTCTCGTCGCGACTGAAAATTACATAATCGAAACGGCTCTCCAACGGAATTGAAATTTCCGGATTAGTGGATTTTGAATAATATCCTTGTTTCGAGTATATTTAGTGCGACGTAGCGCCAAGTAGTTCGGAATAGTTTCAAGGAAAGGGACGACGGTGCTCGCCTCGCTTCGATTCGTTTCCAAGAACGAGCGAAGCGAGCGCTAACGCGTTCGGCAAACATTCGAGATAATTGCATCGAGTTTCGCGTTTGCGAGCTCGAACGTTTGGTTAATTATGTGTGAATATTGCTGGCAGGGGATGAAATTCGACTGGATGGTTGATAGAGGGTGTTTCAGTTGGTTTTCGGTGACGTTTCGCGTGGCTCGCCAGATTTCCGGCGGTTCGTGCTTGAACATTGAATTAACTTCTCGTTCGAAAAGATTTATCAATGTTTTGAACTGGACAGAAGGATTAGATTACAAAAAATTACGGAAAATGCCTATATTAAATGCTAATATTTAACATTTTTCAGAAAATACAGAATAGAAAAACTTTGGAGTACAGACAAGCGTTTCACGAAAAATCATTTAGACCTTTAAAAATACACCGTTTTACATTCGTAGAACGGATGCAAACAAAAATTATACGTTCTTTCGATAGTCGTAGTGTCAAAAAATATATTTGTTATAAAAAAAAAACATAAATTTAGATTTAAATGACAACGAGTCGTTATTAAAAATAATTGTAAAAAATTGTAAAATAACTACTTCCAAGGCAGTAAACAGAGTTTGAACACGTTGGTTTGACACACCAATGTTTGACAATGTTTGATGAATTTTCAAATTCAACTTTCTCGAAAACTGTAAGTGTCAAGCGAAAGAAAGAAATATTTCTCTGGTCAACTGAACGATTTGGAGGGACACCTGTACGAGCAAATATTCGTAGGAAGCGATGAAATTTGCACGATAGCGAACTGAAATTGTTGAGTCCCGTGTAATGCTGTTTGGCTGCCATTATGTACTGTGAATTAATATTTAAATGCTTTTCAATACCGCACGCCAATATACGAAAGCTTGAACGTTTGGTTAATTATGCATGAGCATTCCTACGAAATGGGGTTGAAATTCAACTGCCTCGTAGGAACCGTTTCAGCTGATCTCACGATGTTTGGCTAGCGTCTACTTGTATGCACGAGCTTCTGAATAATATATCTTGATATTTACAAGCTTGCACGGTGTGTTACGTAACTCCGCGTGCTTATATAACACGAGATAAAATTCTGTTTATCAACGGTTGAAAATGTTTCACGAGGTTTGGATATATATTGCGACGCTTAACTGTTTCTAAATATTACGTGTCAGTATAACGTAAGAAGATTTCGAAAATTAATATTCTCACAAAGTATGTAAAACTCTTCGATTTCACGAATCTCAATCTGATGAATTTCAATTTCAAGAATTTCAATCGCCCAATTAAATATAAACTATCGCGTTCAGCTACCCAAACTGATTCGCTGTCGCGAGCACAAACAAGAGTCGTTTCTGCAACCATCTGGCCGCAGTTGTTTCCTCTCTCCATGAAAAAGACAAACGTTTGGCTGTGCAGTGTCTGTACGGTGTGCATCGGCCGGGAATCAAAATGCAATTTGAACCCGGTAAAATTTGATTGTGTAGCAGCGTGGTGGCGCTTTGACGACCGGTGATATCGACCGCCCCCGAAACGTGTCCTGGCCCCAACCCCTTTCCCTCACACCGCCGAATAACTACACCTCCTCCCCCTTAGTCGGGGATCCCCGATATTACCATCCCGACCTTAAACCGAACGCTCTTTTTTTCAACCGCCTGGAAAGAAGATCCTCTGGTGATCTTTCATCGTGAAATATTCGACGAATGTACGAATGGCACGGGATGATTATTTCTTCGTGAGAATCGGAGATGAATACTCGGAGCAGTTGGGTGAATTATGTTGAAAATTTCTTCGAACGAATTTGTCTCGACAAGTGAACGAATAAATTGGGAATAATTCAATTAATCACTCCTGTTCGATTCTTTCAGGGACGTTGTTCTATTTAGAGAAAAGGCAGGAACAAATTGGGGTGGTTCTTGGAATTGGGGAGAGAAAGGCAAATGTAAATTTCTCAGAGGGATCGCCCGACAATAAGCAGAAAATTGTGCATAATTTACAAAAGAAGAAGGAAGGATTTGTAAATTGTTCGGAATAATCGTTGGAGAATAGGAAGAAATTGGGAATAATTTACAATTTTTCAACGAGGCAGGAGATAGTGATCGAAAAACGGATAAATTCTCGCAGCAATAAATAATAAAATAGATGGACAAAATGCAATCTGTCGATGTCCGAAAAATAGACGCTCTGGATTATTTGTCACAATCGATCTTCCAACTGTTTTGAACAGTGTACTATCCGAACGCCTCATTCTCTGCCTAATTTCTATCGCGCAATAGTCCATGGATAGCCGAAATTCGTGGATATCACGTCTGAAAAGGAGTAATTTCTTCCGTTCAATCTAGCAATGTAGCAGCGTACCCTCGATTTCGTGGCCGGCAGGGTGTTAAAGGGGAACAAGCCATCCCTTATCAGCCATGCATTCGAATGCAACCGGGTTGAAGGAGCGAAGTTCTCGCGCGGCCCAACTCTCTTGCCTTTGCTGGAAGTAGTCCACAGAGCCCGGCGACTGGTCGAGGTTCAACGAATCGACCAACACGGGAAGCAACTAGCTATCATGCAAATTTCTACCTACGCTCCAAGAGTGCGCTCGAAATGGCGACACGATCCACTGGGATCGCGGTGTACGAAAAACGATGTGCCAAAGGAGGGGTTAAACGTCCTTTGAAATTACTTTCTTACTGCCAGTATGTGTTCTACGGTATATCTTTGGTATTGAGAAAAGAAGCTTGGCTTTCTCTTTTTTTTTCGTTGCAATTTAACTTGGGAATGGAGGAGTTTTATCATTGGCGATTTTATACGAGAAACTTAAGAAACGTAAGAAGACCGTTTCGCTCGCTGCTCGTAGAACTTCAATTACACGAATTTTCTTCGTCGAATTCGCGCCGTGTTGCTGCACGTTAACGATACTTTTACCGCTCTTATAGTTTCTTTCGCCACTCGGGCGAAATTGGAGGCGATTTCGTTCCGTTTCGCGCTTGACAGTTTGGTAATTTCAATCGGAAAGTAGAAAATTGAAGGAAACACCATTTTTGCAAATTGCGAATGATTCTATTTGCTTCGCTTTCAGTCACTCGATGCTTATTTTACTTTTCGACTCTGGCGTCTTTTCGTCGTTCGATTAAGTTCACTTGAAGCGGTTCTAAGAGTCGAACACTTAAGGAAGAAAGTGAAGTCGAGCGAATCGACTTCGATTTTAAACGGAAGTCGGAATGTCGAAAAAGGAAATTGATTCTGTCGCGCGAAAGGCAGGGAACGAAGAAATTTCCGTCGAAATTATAAAATCGAATATCTATTTCCGTTTGATACGATCCTGTCCGACGAAATATTCACTTCTCTTTCTTTGCTACGCTACAATTATTAATAAATTGTTCTAATGAGCCACTTGCTGTTGCAGGAAACGAAGACTGAAATTTCAATGAATTCTTTATCATAATAACGAGGGATACAACGTGACAAAATTAATTTCAGAACTTTCGAACTTGCTTTTTATCTGACCATTCGTCGTAAAGATTATGGGAACGAATCTTTTCTGGACTTTTTCGTTCTTGAGTGTGTACAATAAATTAAATGTACTCTGAAATAATGGAAACATTTTCAAAAATAAACTGTTTAAAGTTATCTTGCTCCTAGCACGTGTTAAAATAAAAATCCTAATACTAGCATAAATTGTCCTCGTCCAGTATAATACCAAAGTTGCAAAGTATCACGCACCGTGATCAACAAGTATCTCTGTAGAAGCCAATTGCAATCAATCACCTGCCACCAAATGATCAACCAATCTCCCAATATCGTTTCTAAGACACGAAAATTCGAAAATAAAGGCCCCGGTACTCGAAAGTACGTAATTCTTCAGTCAGTGTATAACCAACCGCCGAAGGTTCCAAGGTATCCAACGGCGTGATCGATAGGTCTTAAAATACCGGAGAAAGCGATGATATGGCACAGGTGGAAAACGCACGGAACCATTATCGAGCCGTGTGAAAATTGGCGGCGCGAATATTCTCGCGTGCGCCACGAACCATCGTCAGGTTCATTGCGAGGCTTTTATAGGTCAAGTTCTCGATTCGTCTCGCCACGGCGAGGCGCGGCGAAAGCTCGAAAGCTCTCGCGAGAGCCAACCCACCGCCTCGTTAACGACGCCAGCTTAACCTAGGCCTAGGTCTAGGCTGTTTCCTCCAAGTCGAAGGTCGCTAGCCGGCTTTCTTCGCTCTATCGACAGAGCGATATTAAATTAGACGAGTCAACGCCCACCGATCACGAAAACAGGCCTGCGGATTGATTTTCTTCGATCGACCGACGGAAACATCATCGAGGACTCTGCCAAACTCTTACGAGTGAAACGAGTGAAACGATACACTATTCGACGCGCGAAGAGCAAAAGTCAGATCGTGTCAGATAATTACTCATCTCTTCGTACTGATCGCTTGCCTCGAGCTCGTGCAGAAACATTTTTCAGAGAATTTCTAGAAAATCTTTGCAGAAAAAGTAAGTAAAATCCATCAGACGTGGATGATCATCGTCTTTATCTGACTTGTTCCCGGTGTTATGCACGTGTTGCCGGTGTGATTCGTGTCACGGTTGCAAGCCTGTTTCAGCATTCTTTTGTCCCCCGGTCGTGTATAAACTTCGACTGTTCCCTCTGTCGTCGCCGCGTACACGCTTCACCGGTTATTTTTAACGCTTTCCTTAAGCAACCTGCAACCCATCCTTTGTCTCCGCCGCTCTATTGTCCTCGACGATCATTGTAGGCCAGCGAGTCTACAACCTGCCGTGACACGCTTTTTACTCTATCGTTTCCATTATTCCATTATTCCTCGTTACGATATCCTGCCCGGCATTGTTGCGTCTAGCCACTTTCCACGTTGTCCCTCGCCTCCTTTAGTTCGTCTTTTGTTTTAATGTAGCATGTGGCAATTAGTCGGTTAAGCGACGAGGGCCAGTTAATTCGTATTGTTCGTCTCTTATCTTGGATACGATCGGTCCCTCCTTTAGAACCTCGTTGCCTCTTTTCTGTCTTCTTTTTTTTTCTTTTTCTTCTTGAAACTAAAAAGTCGAAGCTCCCTTGAACATCACTCTCGCGAGTGAAAAGCTACGCTCGAATTTTTAACTTCTATTTACTTGGACAAGATTAGACTCGGATTACACTCTGTTTCGTAATTGAATTCTCGTGAATTCTTTCTCTACGAACAGTGAGCTAATCCTCAACTTCCATCTGCTCGGATATCCCTAAATTAGATTTTGTAATTTTCCCTTTACGAATAAAAAGCTACGTTCGAACTTCTGTTTCAGACTCGTTTGGACATCTCAGGTTATATCTCGTTTCGTGACCGTTGGAATATTTTCGCGTGGCTGATTAGGTGAAATTTAAAATTTGGAGAATCTCGTCCCCTTGGCTAGCGTTGGTTTAGCGTTGCTAATGAAAGAGGAGGCGAAATTGAAAAGCGTCGGGCGACTAAAGTCCGCGCGGTTGTAATTTTGACGGGGCGATGCCAGGGAAATTCGATTTTTCACGCCGCGTGTCGCTTTTAATCAGAGCTGCGATCGTTCAGAAGAATCAGTAAACAATTCCCCCCATTTGTCCTTAAATTTTGAAATTTCGTCGAATCGAACGCCATCGACTTTAATTAGCTGTTCTCGTGTTTTTCTCTTGTCGTTTAAAAGCGACTGAAATCGTGTGAAAGCCGATCGAGTCGTTTGAAAATTATTTAACAATTATTTACTAGAGTCAGCTGTGAAAAAAAGTGAACAATTTTAGCACGGTGGATTAGGAACCTTGCTTGTTCCACCTTAGCGATGCAATTTCGCAGTTTCGGCGGTGCAATTTGTCAAGAATTAAAGAGATTACGCGAGCCAAATGGAATTCAGACGGGCAACCGTGGTAATTTTCGAAACGGACGATGCTCCGCGGCTTTCGAACTGAAATATCATCAAAATTGCTCGCGTTACCACGAGTCTCGCCAACTATCTCGAACTTTCCAATAACATCTAATAACATCTATTTATTATACCAATAACACTTAGCCTGCCCCAGTGTTTATCAATTAGAATTGAAATCGTAAGTTTTTTCGATCGTTTTAACTACTCTTACTAGAGTGAAATTTTAAATTTTCATGAAACTTATACATATACGTGTGTAAAAGTAGACACACGAAGCAAGTCCTTAATCTTAATATTGTAAAAAACTTTTTTTACGAATTTTCGCGTAATACCTTGTAATAAGTTTAACTTTATTCGAAGGAAGAGTATAGTAATTACTAAATTGCAAATTGAACTTAATTAGAAACTTGTCGCATCCACTGAACAAACAGCGTATTTCGAATATATTTCACATACTTTCGTACGCTAATTTGCAACCGGTGCGTTATTAGATTTTTAAGTTTTCCCACAACCGTATAAAAACCCAGTGACCGTAATGTGAATATAATTCGAAAGATTCCTTTTAACAATAAACCAATAGCAAAGTGACGAATAATCGAGTAAGTCGTGGAAATAAGACAAAATACAACGCAAGTCACGTTGACGAATAAAAATAAAGCTCACGCTCGCCAACCGAAAGGTTCGTACCGACAACCTTTTAATCTTCCGATAAATCTCACAAAATAAATTCTCATCCATTGGAGCAATCGCCCTTTTCTCGAACGAGAGACAAAAGGCATTGGACGCGAAATAAATTTCCTCGGACGAGGATTATGAAATTCTGGGGTAACGGTTCCGGAATGGTCGGTTCCATGAAGTCGATCGGCTGATCGCGTAAAAATGGAACACGTACGGTCGTTTGTTTCCCCCGGGAGTGGGATAGGCCGCGCGCGTTTGCGGCCAGCATTCATTATCGTTGATTTGCATCCGCGAATGGCGAACTGCGCGGAAGAAATCGCGGCTGCTGCTGTTGCGATCGTTACGTCAGCCTCGAATTAATGATTTAACGATGTAACGGTGTTACAACAGACAAAAAAAGAAAAAAAAGAACTCTTTCCTGCCGCGATAAATCATGCCGAATTTCTCTTGTTCCCTCCCGTTGTATTTTTTCTTTTCCCTTTCAAAAGTTCTGCACGCAAAATACTGAAAAATGAAAAACGAGTATCCGACGTTTGTTTCAACTGTCTAAATTTCTAGCTTTTACCTATCGTCTAAAAAAAAGTTATCTAAAATATCGATGGTAGTATCGTAGGTTAAAAAGTTCTTGCAAAACGAAAGAAATTGTCAGCGCATCGAATAAAATTTGAAGGGAAACCAAATTTTATCCAATACTTGTTGTTTCGACTGTCTGAATTTCTAGCGTTTACCTATCGTTACAGTTAAGTGCAAAATATCCAAAACACCTGAAAAAGGCAAGTACCCGAGAAGAAAGTACTCACTTGTTAAAACATCTTCGCAAGACTAGAAAGACATGCTCAATATTTTACAATTGGGAAAAATTACAAATAACAGAAGAAACGACTCTAAACCTCTAAATCGAAGAAAAATTCATTTACTTGTCAAGAAACTCTCGCGAGAATGGAATACCGAAACAATCCTGCACTCCCGCGGAAATGAAATGAAAAACGCCTCTCTGGAACACTGTTCAGCTAAATCATCCAAATACTCAATTCCAGTGTACGAGACAACTCGTACGACAAATCCTCACGAGAGGCAAGAACAGCAATCTAAAATACCAAGCCTGTCCACTCAAGCAGAGTTTCGCGAAAATTCCCGCCCTAGCCCTGAGAATCAAATTCCGCTAACGACAAGATCTATCTGGACGGGGCAGATTCCATGGATTTTGGAAACCGGCGAAACTGGGCTGTCGCTTATTGGTGCACGTGCAATTCTGTGCGGCAGTGGCAGGCAACGGTTCGTATCGATCCCACAGGACCAGCACAGGTTTCCTCTCTCTCCCTCTCTCTCTCTCTCTGTCTCCACGGTGGCTTTGCATTCTGTTTTCATCTGTAAGTCAGGGCTACATTTCGTACGTGTCCTTCTCTCGGAGCGTACTATACCAGTCGCGCTGGATCCATTCTTGGACACGGGAATTGGATGCCACGGACACGTGCTACGACGTGCCCAACGGTCTAGGGATTTTCGCGGTCTCGGGCCAGGACTGCGTTTCAACCTAATAGAAGCGAGTTCGACCTAGGTGTTCCAACAACGCAGCAGTTGTCTCGATTGGTCCGTTCTGGGGATTTCTTTGGCAATTCTGACAAGAGTTTTTGTAGAACTCTGTTCTGCACTGCATCCAGGTGCATTAGACTTGAATTGATTTAATTAACCCAGGGTAGCTAGTAAGCTTTCAATTGCTCGTTTTCCTGATTAGGAAGCTTTATACTACTATTGTTGTACCACTCATTCTTGCGTTGCATCCATCAATTGTATTGGATTTCGATTGAGGATACGTAGTGTGATATTTGATCCAATTGATACCTGTTGGATTCTTAATTATTTCAAATTTTTCTTGATTAGAAAACTTTTGTATCTAGCAATTTTTATATTCCGAAAAGAATTTTCACTGGATTATTCTGTGCACGGTTTCTTCTTGCACAGTACCCGTCAACTGCATTATATTTTATTTGATTTAACTGATTTTCAACTATCCCTGATTAGTATCTCTTTAATTGTTTCTTGATCATGAGTATTTCTAGCAATCTTTGCGCGTTGATAATTGTAATTGTAAATGTCACTCGATGCTGGCGTAATATTTTTGTTCTTCGACGAACGAATCCTTCGCTCGAGAACAAATGAAAATACTAGTACAGGATTTCGAAGGAACACGTACGAAGGGAGAAAGATACTCGTTTTATCGCAGAGGTGTAGACCGACGAACGGAGAAATAACATTTCGAGAGAAACATGGCGCTCTCTCTCTCGTCTAATTGCTTCTTTATCTCATCGCTACAAGCGAAACGTGGTACATGAGGTACGAGCCACAAACGACTATGAATACCATGTTAATAAAACGACGCGGAGTGCTTGATCTCTGGGGCACTTGGTTGCATACCGGGTGTCCTCACAGCTATCAATCGATCCTTTTCTACTTTCTAATAAATTTGTTTCCAGTTTATTATCCTCTATCGAAGAACATCGCATGCAAAATAATGAAACAATTTCTTCAAGATACTGCACCGCAAGCATTACACGTAATTTACTACATAATGGTCAAATTGTGGAAAATATTTCGTATCGTATCAAAAGCAAAATCTGTCTGCTAATTTATGTCTCGCGTATCTCCGCTGAAATACGAGAACTGTGTTAAAATTTCCTGAATAAACGTGAGGCCACGTCCGATTCATCACGTTTCGCAACGATGCAAAATTCTTCTTCTACTCGGAAAAAAAAATTTCCAAGCGAATCACGCGCGCGTCACGTAGAACTGGCGTTAATCTAGAGGCGCACGTAATTGAATTTCTTCGACATTTCTGTTTCCTCCTCTCCTACTTCTTCTTTCTCTTTCTTCCCTCTTTTTTTCGGAGCATAAAAGAGAAACAAATTTGTGGTGTTTGGCACGCGAGAATTAACATGGCAAACGTTGCAATTTTCTCGTTGCCGGCGAAAGAAGGGACTTTTCGCGCTCTTTGTAAATTCGTTTGGACGTCGGCGACGCTTAAAAGCGCAGCGAGATATTAAAAATGAAAAGCGTGAATTGTAGCACTTTACTCACGTTGCGACCAGTACGGCGACGTACGTAACGTACAAGTATTCTACGACAGAAAGCAGACTCACCTGCAACAGAAAGAACAAGCTCGTGTGAAAATTATTGTCGTAACTCGGTACTTGTCAGTATTTTTAATAGCAACGCCAGCTTTTAATGGACGTTGCTTTAGTTGCTCCATCAATGACGGAGCGCACCTCTTTCGAATTGTGAGAATTCCACGTGCTGTGCATTTTGTTTTCAATAATTTCCAAATAAAAAACTAACGATACAACAACTATTCTCTTACGAAACTTTCACTTGAAAATTCCGACATTAAACGTTTAAACAGTGAAGCTAGTGAATTGCATTTGATAATCAGTATAAAACTTCTTTATCTTCTTCAAGTTCAGTTCCCTTTAAACATCATTCTACTATCTACACATTTGAATATATGTACGCGTGAAGAAAATTTTTGTACCAAATTAAAATATACGTTTCAACTTTTATACTTTATTCGTTATATTCCCATTTGTACGTTGAATTTTTAAAAATTGCGTGAACGTTTCGAGCACCGAAGGTAAGAATCTCGCCGAGAAACACGCAGAAATACGATTTGATCCAAAATTGACAGAGCACACCAAACTTTCGAATATATTGCGAACCTCGTTTCCATTCGAGGCGAGTCGGAGAGATCGCAGCTACGTTATTTTTGCGAGGAATGCCTTTGAGACGAGCGAACGACTGGAAGATCTCACTCGGAAGAGACTTGAACGAGCCACGATTCTAATTTTCGACGTGTCTTACAGGAAGGTGTAGGATAAATAGAAGGGAAGGAAAATCGAGCCAAAGAACCTAGGCCACACTGAAATCGATACTCGGGGAGGGGAAGAGGATTTCATCACCTGGTCTTAAAGCTCGATTCTAGAGCTTTCGCGCCGTTTCATCGAGTCGTTCTCGCAAAGAAGCCATTTTCTCGCCATTTTCGGAGCCTTGCTTTCAGATTATCAAAGACAAAGCGAGTCTCTCCCTCAGTCTTTTAATATCTGAAATTTTTAATAATTGGACGCGATCTCTGTGCGACAGTCTTAGAAACGATTATCTTCGAATTATTTGTAGTAACGCGGGAGTCGAAGAGTTTGACGATTTTTGTGGTGACGAGGGAAAACTCTGTTCACACACAGAGTGATACGTCTTGTGAAATTTCAGAGATTTTTATTTGACACTTACGTCGCGATTTTGACGAGTATCACAATACGCTGACAATTTCTCATACTTTCCCTCCCCTTACAAAATTCTTTCTGTCATTTTTATTTTTCTTTTTGTCGCTTAACCTCTTGCCACGTCGAGAATTGTTTCTTGTTTCAAAACTGTGATATTTCCTCAGCCTTTGAGTATATTTAAGTGAAACGAAATAGGCGAAACAAATAATAAATTTGTTACTTCTCAATAATTTCTATCCAGTGATGTACCGACGAGTATCATGAAAAGAAAGCGACGAATTACTGTATACGATTCGGTCACTCGTTACGGTCCGCAATCAGTTGCCAGCGCAAAAACGGATAGATAAACTCGAAAAACCAAAAGCTCAACAACCCGAGAGAATCCTCCCTCCGCGGGAGGAAAAAAATAAAATTGCCATTTAGTTTTTCGTGCGTTTAGTTTAGAGGAGTGATGTTACAGTACAATTAAACGTCGTCGTTACAAGCGAAGAACGCGCCATCGTCGAGTCAACGGCGAGAGGAGCGCGAGATACCAAACGATCCGGTCGGATCTGCAATTCCCCCTTCCGTCGAAGTTTCCCCGGACGTGGTGGCACGTAGAGGCTACACGAGGCTGGGCCAGATACACGGAGACAAACAGGCTGAAACGGATCCCTACGTTTCTCTGACGAAAGTTTAAGAGGAAGGATTGGGGACAAGTGTATCCTACCTATCTCCCCCTGGCTCGAGCACCGTTCTAAAACTCTCTCGACTTCCATTCTGGCTATCCTTGAACACTCTCGATCGTATCTCGATGGCACGCGAACGAGCGAACGTTAAACACCACAGATCCTCGTCGATTCGAGCAGCGTCTCATTATTAACTCGCGTTCAATCTCGTGTCCGATGTTTTCGTATGAATTTGATTCGAATTTATCGCGTGTAATCGTTCGCAGAGGATCGGCGACTTTCCTCTTAATAGCTTTAAACAACGTATTTATTAGCCGTAAGTATTGTTTCAAAAATTTTTCTATCGAGCCGCTCGAGATCTTCACACGCTCTGAATAATCATATTTATTGAATTCCACAATGAACACGATGACTTTCTGTTTCTCGCTGTTGCCACGAGTTGCGAACGTAGAATCCATAGAACAATTTGGAATATTTGTTTGAAACTCCATCCTCCCCTAATTCCAAACGCATCGTTTCGCAAAGATCGCACGTCCTAGATTTCTCTTCATTCATTTCAATCTCTTCCAGATGAATGAAATAAAATTCGCGAGATCGAGGTGGCAAACATCGGAAAGCGGTCCGAAAGCGATTGACGATGATTGACACAGATCGGTCCAATCTCGAAACAGGTGATAGGGGGAGGGTGAAAATTCAATTTCGTTGCAGTCATCTAGCCGGAACGTGGCCAAGGGAGAAACTCGTTTCTTTCTTCGAAGAGGCCTCTGCACTTCACAGAGAAACTCTTTAAGGGTTGCTGCTCGTGTAGCAGCTATTTTCCTTTTTCTTCTTCTTCTTCTTCTTCTTCTTCTTCCTTTTTATATTTACACGTATATACATAGACATAGAAAGCGGCACGCGTGCTTCAGCGACGATAGCTTCTTTGTGACGAGCATGTTTTATGCATTTAGCCGCTTTGGTCGACAGAGTTTATCGATTTCACGGTTACGGCGTATTATTGTTTGAAACTACGCGTTTCAACGTGAGGATTTATCGACTGATCGATTGGCGTCTCGAGATAAGCCGCCGTGATTCTCTTCTTTTCCCTTTCTCTGGAAAAGAAGAGAGTTTGGAATTTTTGGGCTTGGAATTTATTTGTTATTCTTTTTAAATGATTCCCAGAGTCTTATTCTCTTTTACTTCCGCTTCACAGAATCTACAAAAATGATCTCTGGCTGTTTGTCGAAGGGCAGAACGTCAGCTTCTTCGTATCAAAAAAATTCTGTTCAACCCATTCCTGTGTCACCGTGTCCAGTGCAGTGTGTTGAAACACCGATTATCGATCGTTTCATTTATTTTTAAAACGTTAAACGATGTCAAACAGTCTCAAACAGCGTTCCTCCTCTCTTTTCTCTTCACGCGCTTCTGGACATCGGAACCAGCGATTCACGATTTTACTCCGATTTTTCAACTGGCTCTCCGTTGGCCAATTCCTTTCGCGTTTCTTTATTGCTTTTTCCACGCTGTAACGAACAAAACGTTCCCCATTTCTTTCGTTTCGTTTCGTTTCGTTGATACAAAGCGAATCCAAGTCGACGGTCGAGCGTTTTTCAATTAATTCCTCTCTCTCTCTCTCTCTGCCAACGTCAAACGTCGTTCTCGATGTTCACTTCGAAGAATTTTGTTCCCGATCTTTGTTCAAACGAGCAACTGATTCGTAATAATCGGTGGGAAAATTTTCCATAACAAGCGCGCACGGTGTGATTATCGTCAAACGGCGTGTGTTTATAGAACAGATTGTGTTAAACATAAGCAATATTTACCAGAGAGAGGAGCAACGCTCACTCGGCAAGTGAGAAAGAAGAATTTACGAAAAATCGATAGTTCCATTAGCGGGGGAACTTGGAGCCGAGCTCTTCCAGAAAAAGAACTTCCAACCGCGTCCTTTCACATTTCTTGTCGAACGATAACAAGCGCTTCGGTATTTAGAATCTGGTAATTACCAACTCGACGCGTCGATAAATTGAAACGAAGAGCGATATATTTACAACAAGAGGATTTGATTTCCTATCGCCTCCCTCTGAACCAATAAACTTCGGTTTAAAGTCTATACCTGTCGCCGTTATTCTCGTAAGAGAAGCTGAAAAGTTCAAAGATTGCGTGAAAGTATAAAAAAGTATTATTGCAGCGTAAACTAAAGTTCGATGTTATCGTATCGTACATAAGTTTCGTTCGCTTTTATTTTCGTAAAACGATTGAAAAAAATATATCCAAGTGTTGGAAAATTACCGAGAAATGAAACACGAGATGCAACGCTCGCTATATTCATTCGAAACCCACGTGCAAATCGTTTACGTGAAACTACGCGCGAGATCAAACAGCAGTCGATCAGGAAACAAAATCGCAGAGATGGTAGATAATGGACGAAAATCTTCGTCGTCGTCAAACGAGGCGGAAGCTCTCGTTAATAATCGCTTTTGTTTCAATACGAACGAACCCGTCTATTAAGCCTGTCCATATACGGATTTTGATGGAGCCCGACAAGATTCGCAGACAATTCCATTACTATCGATGAATCAAACGCGCGACGAGTCGAAATTAATTGCCTCGTTCGCGCGTACTAATGACGATTTAACCTCGACCAG
Source organism: Tetragonisca angustula (assembly GCA_036937485.2). NCBI lineage: Eukaryota > Metazoa > Arthropoda > Insecta > Hymenoptera > Apidae > Tetragonisca > Tetragonisca angustula. The sequence goes on along the minus strand of JAWNGG020000242.1, from coordinate 267,408 downwards.
GCTTGCCAACCCTCTGTACTTTGTTTCAAAAACCATCCCAGCCAATCCTCGTAACAATATCGTTCCGACGTAATTTATTTCAGAATCTCGTAATTTACTCGATTTAGAATCTCTTGAATGTCCAAACTTAGATTAGATCAGATCAGACTAGAAATCTTAACTTTCTCTTCATTTCGAATTAATCGCAAGATGGATTGATCCGAGTTCATTCGTTTGATTTCATCACTTCTCCTCTGTATGAATTAATTATTCGAATCAAGTCGAATATTCAACGTCTTTTAACAATAATTACTTATCCATAACTCTAAATGGTCTCTTGGGTTTAAACGCAGAAACATTTTAATACTTACGAGAGAGGAATTAAGTAAGTAGCTCTCTGTCAGAAGTTAATGGAAAGCTGTTAAACTTTGCTCTTCTTTTTCCTTCCTCTTTTTTCTTTTTTTTTTTTTTTTTTTTTTTAAAGAATGGAAAAAGTAGCGGAACTGAGGAGTCACAAACTCAATAAAGTGGAAGTTCAGTGGCGTGCATCGAGCAAACTTTCATGTTTGTCCGTTGCAAGATGTCGTCCGTGTACTTTAACACAGTTGAAATTGTTAATTAATTTGTCTTGAGAAGTAGGGCGGGCTGGTAGACCGTGCTCGAAACCGGAAGTAGAACAAACCGATTCCAGCCGCGGGTCGAACAGGCAAATTCATCCCCCCCCCCCTCCCAACTTAATAAGCCTATGATGTCGCTGAATGGAGATGTGGCCAACTTTGTGAAACCAATTACCTTTTTTTTTTCTTCGAAAGCTCGAAACACTCTCACGGAGCTATCTTTTTTACTCTGCTTTTAGAAGTGAATCAAAGTAAGAATTTGACATTTTATTCTTGACGTTTCGCGTTAATCTCGTCGTAAAATTTTATAAAATCGAATTTTTGTCGTTTAAATGATTTAATTTACAAGCAGTTCAAAAACTGTTCGAGAAGTAAATTCTCGATCCCTCTTCGTTCGTACATTTTTAATACTTCGAGTTCATAATTTCAATCACTAGAATTCTCCGTTGTACTTGACTCTCGAGTCACATGTAAATTTTCTCAATTCTCATTGATTAATAAAACCCCAAAGGAAAGCTCTCTGAATTGAATCAATAGTTTCCACTGAATTGTATGACCGTGATTTACAAAATTTCGCGTTTTAATACTATCGTTAGACGACGATGTCCCTGATCGCGAGCTCAATCGGCCGGGACGGTTGAAATTAAAATAATTTTGCGATTTATTATCGCAGTTAATTCAACATCGTGTGTATTTATTATGCTTTGCATTTATTATCGTGACAGAATCTAATTGGCCCCGGAATTTATAGTCCTCGGCCGTTTCATTTCTTTATGACCCACATTCGCCTCCAGCGATACGAAACAAAGAGATACGTTGATTCACGCACAGTATAATTCCTCAAACCACGACGATGTTCTTGCTGCAATTCTCTCTCTCTCTTTTTTTCTTTTTCTCGAACGACACGTTCATTCGTAGTAGGTAATATATTACAATATTCGACATGCCATCTGACGAGCTATCGTATTTTCTATGTTGTTTTTCCAACAAAGTGCATTTATAGCTTGATCGATATCAACATCTGGAATGTGTTGAGCACGTTAATTGTTACATAATGTACACTACCGTGCCGTGAGGTTAAATTTTATATCGGAATTTTACACTGATTAATTCTAATAACTGTTCGATTAAAAGTAAAATATTATTACTAAATCATCACTGACGATTTTTCAGATTTTATTTTGCTGGTGAAGGATTTGGTGAATTTATGGAATTTACTTGGAAAACATTTTAATATTGCCTCGAAACGCAGAATTTCGAACTTTTGGCGAGTTTATGGTTGAAAATCTTCAAATTTTCCTAGAATCGTACCATTTGACGAGTCGAGATGACTGAAAACTTCTTTAAATTCGCTACTACAAAATTCCAGTGGGTTTACGGTTGAAAGCTTTTATTTTCCACCGTTTCAGCTTGGCAGTTTTGTAATTCCATTTGAGATTAACGAAAGCTGTACGATCTAAGGACGTAAAACTGCACAGCTAAAATCCATAACCATACGTCGCTGCTCACCATCCTCGTCGCTGAAAATTCAAACTAAACACCCAATCTACATCACAAACACGCTCATGCTGAGACGCTCATTATACCGCCGCCATTGCCACGGTAATCATAATCCAACAATTATCTATCCAAACACGGGTGTAAGACCACCCGTATCACCATCAAACTGCGCTTCCTACGTGGTTTTGCTCGTTGGGAACGCCTGTGGCGACTGTTTGGCAAAGTTTGCGGACTCGTGAGGTCCACGCCGGCACGTGTGCCGTATATTAATAGACAATTGTTGCAGAAACATAGGGACGCAGGCCTCAAAGGCGTTCGCCTTGCCCGGCGTCTACTTCAGAATTCTACTCACGCGCTCTCAGATCTGCGTTGTCCTTCCTCCGTCGTCACCCGGATCTATATTGATCCGCGACAGACAAGCGGAGAATTAATGTTTGATCAATATCAAGCTGAATTACGACAGACTCTTGGTTACTTTATCGGCGATATCAATCCGGCCCTTGGAAAAGTTTCATCGTTGCTCGCTCCGGCGTGTTTTTCTAGCTCGGCCACTTTGCGATTGAGTTTGAAATCGTTGGACTGGGATTGAGATTCTTGGAATTTCGGTGTGTCAGAATTCTTGAAAATTGGTGGAATCTACGAGGACTTTTCTACAACATTTGCTCGTGCGGAATTCAGCGAGTTTACGATTGAAACTTTTGTTGAAATTTGCCAATGAAAGAGTCGGCCACTTTGCGATTGAGTTTGAAATCGTTGGACTGGGATTGAGATTCTTGGAATTTTGGTGGGAATTTCGGTGTGTCAGAATTCTTGAAAATTGGTGCAATCTACGAGGACTTTTCTACAGCATTTGCTCGTGCGGAATTCGGTGAGTTTACGATTGAAACTTTTGTCGAAATTTGCCAATGAACGATTCGGCCGGTTTGCGATTGAGTTTGAAATCGTAAGAGTGAGATCGAGTTTCTTGGAATTTTGGCGTGTCAGAATTCTTGAAAATTCGTGGAATTTACAATCGAGAACTCTTTCAATTTCTGTTCACGCAGGATTCGATGAGTTTAAACTTTTGCCAATGAAAGATTCGGCTAGTTTACGATTGAGTTTGAAGTTGTTGGATCGAGATCGAGATTCTTGGAATTCTGGTGTGTCAGAATTTTTGAAAATTCGTGGAATTTTCAATTTTTGCTTGCGCAGGAGGAGTTCGTTGAGGAGGAGTTTGTGACTTTTTTCGAAATTTGCCAATGAAAAATCTGGCAGGTTTGCGAACGTTTGAAGCTTTCCAGCGCAGAGTTTCGTCGAGTCTACCAATGAAAATCTCGAAGATTTTATAACCTCGGAACAAATTCTTGAAGTCTAACGTGTCTTTCGATCGAGAATTCGCAGAAAACAGAATATCTTTTCTCGCCGAGCAACCGGCAGAGAACATCAGAGATCCCGGTGTTACGGAATCTCTAATCGCCTTATCGAGGATATCCTCCTGTTTTCCTGTCGCCGGCGAAACGGTGAGGAGACGAGGAGAAAAAAGGAAAGAAGAAGAGTGGACGTGAAGTCCGGACGCGAGAGAAAGCCTTATCAAGTTTCGCGGATGTTGCAAAAACCCAGCAGGAAAAAGTATGGCCGCTTTTCCTTCGAGAGGAAACGGCCAACTCGACGACCTTTTCATACTTTTTACACGTTAATTGCCAACAATATTGCCTCACGGAGATTGAATTCTAGTTTTTAACTAAAATGAACTACCAACTGTGCAATGTTATTTCAAGAAAATTCTCTTCTTATTGTCGGATGAGATACCTCGAAGATAATTCCGAAAGCAAAGTTAGTCGAGTGACATCCACTGAAAACTTATATTTCACACGTTCTGAAATTTTGGAACGTCCTAGATTCTTCGGATGCTTTTCTTACGATTTCTTTTGAAACTTCAAACTCTGACAGATACAAACGGTACAAAGTGATCACCGTAGTAATGCGACTTGTTTACTCATACTTCATAATGAAAGGTCTGACAAATGTTATGCAAACAATAGCAATTCCCTTTGTTACGCGAAACAAACGAGAAAAAAAGTTTATTGTTACCAGCTGAATATTATTTCAAGAAACACGCACGAGAAACGCAAGGGAAACAATTTTCGAACCAGTTGCGAGTCGAGAAACGTCGCGGCCAACTGCGATCCGGCGCGACCGCAGAAATTTATTCCGTCGCTGAATTATTCTTCTCGGATGGCTTGGTTTCCGGCGTGTTGATACATCTCCTCGTCAGGTTTAATTAAATCTCGAAATTGAAACCACGCCGGATCCCACGTTCCGATAAAACACGCAACCGTGTTCGCCAACACGTTTCATTTTCCCTCCTAATCCTATTATTTTATTTCGATTCAAGTATGCAAACGATCGTTTTCAACTTATTGGAAAGTCAAAGTACCATTCTGTTTACTTTTTTTTCCCCTTCGATGCTTTTAAATTTTTCTCTCTCATCTTTGAGGGGAGGGGGGAGGCGGGGGGGGGGATTGATTAGTTTCGAAGGAACGGATTTATTTGCCAAGTTTTAACGAGGTTTCTGGAATTGACGGGCAAGGGATCGGAGCTGTTAATTAATCTCGGTTCAATGAAAAACGGCGGCTTTCGGGAAAGGAGATTCTGTGACTAACTCTAGCCGGAATCAGAACGATGGAGCGATCCCGGAACAGCGAGAGGCTCGAGCAGACTCGTTGAAAACGGTTTCTCGCGGGAGAAGACGAACAGTACTTATAAATTTACTGTCGGCCAATTTGATGCTAGAGTATTTTCAGAGTTTTCTAATTTTCAGCAGAAAGGGGCAAAAAGAATAGAATTTCTTGGAGTTTAGAAAAAATTCCAAGTCCACATATTTTGAAAGATTTGAAATTTCCGCAAGTTTCCAAATGAACCGACGAAAGACGAAAATAATTTAATGCTTTAAAAAATTCAATCTCGACTCACAGACATTTTAATACGTCTTTAACTTTTATTACATGGAAACGAACGAATGGAAATTCGAAAAGGTACGAAAGATACTTGAAACAAATTTTCCCGACAATTTGAGGACGAGAATGTACTCCGACTTCTCTTCCAAAGAATGGGAAATCAGAGAAAATTTCCCGTAGAAAATTCTGCCGCATCTCGAAACTCGTATCGTTAACTGAAAGTACTGTGAAAACTCCCACAATTTCGACTAATCCCGCTCGAGTCCGCTACGCACAGTTTCAATTAAATTCTATTTAAAACACCTCGAAAGAACGTTATAATGCTCTTCAATTACACAAGTTTCGCCGGTCGCTCATCCTTGCCTCGAAAATCATCAATTATTTAATTTATGCTTTATTTTCTGCATTGCAGAGAATGTAAAGTGTAATAGACAGTAATAAATTTCAATGATCAAATGACTGACGATAACTGAAGATTCGTAATGAAATTCAACCAGATTAAAAATTCCAAAGTTTGCACTAAATTTTTATGGTCCTCGGTAGTCAAATGGCAACAAGTAAGATAAAGATATTCCATGGATATTCAACGTTCCAATTAAAAATATCTTGACAAGACGCCATGAAAATTTGAAAATTGATAATTTAGTAAAATCTTTTTCGTGTACGGAAGGGGACATAGTGGCGACTCGAATCACGAATTCCAATAGGTCTAAAATTCTTTTCAATCTGGGATTCCACAATTGGAATCCAATTTCCCTTGACAGATACGGGGGAGAGAAACCATTTCTCTCGACCTCAGCGTCGCCGGATCTCCATAATAATCGAGCAGTGCATACAGACGATTCTGACGGTCGCACCGACTCGAACGCATCGCTATTCTTTTCGTCGCTGATTTTATACAATTTCATGTACTGATCCGAGGAAATGCCGAATATTTTCTCGAAACTCGTTGCTACAAGAGAAATACGTATTGTGGAGAAATTTCTAGCGATGAACAGATTTTTATAAACATTTGTCGTAACGAAATATTTTCACTTTGAAGAAACTTGCTAGATCTCTTTGAGGCAGCAATGAATTAGTCAATTTTTCTCGATTGATTAACTATTTTCAAGAAGGAGAGGAAGTTAATGCAGGAACTAAATATCATTTCAAGTAAAGTAAAATCAACGATTGACTAGAATCGACCGAGAATTTTGCATCTCTCATTTTGTATCGGCGTTTAGTGGAACTTAAAATTAATCAGTGAAATTCCCCTGCAAGATCAAACTCTGCCACGGATCGTTGAAACTTTCCAATTAGGGATGAAAATTTCATTCAAGTTCAAAGGGTTAAAGTCTTTTCAATGTTAACACACGCGAACGTGTATCCAAAGCTAGACGAACGGCGACGTTCCAAATTCCAAACGAAAGATCAACAGCAAAAATATCCACCCTCTGTCGTCGGTTCTAGCCCGGCCAAATCCCGAATAATCCCACCGAGAACATCCCCCGTCTCAAAGCCCTCCCGTGAGCTGGCAAAACCCTAGAGCAAGATACCTAAATAAACTCACCCACAGATCCACGAGTGTCTCCTCCTGGGCACGCTGCTCTGGGGTACCAACAAGAGAGGCGCGGTGCCTCTGTTGTTCGGCCCGGTCGTGCCACCGCCATCGCCGGCCGGAAGCCGAAGCTCCGGTACCTGTAGGCTGCTCATGTTCCGGTGTGTCGCGCGTTACGTCACCAGAACAACGCCACCTCTTCGTCGTCCTCCGCGACTCTTCGAGCGAGCATCACTGAATCCTTTCTTTCTCTGTTTATCTCTGGCTAGCGCAGTAAACTTCCGGTTCACCGGCAGATCCTCCGCGAGGACTACGAGGCAGACATGGCTGACCTCTGCGCCTGGCATCCGGTCCTGGCAGGAGAGACTGCGCATGGACAAACGCGACGCTTTCAACGCGTGTGAAATGCAACTCGATGGTTCGTTAACCCTTCGTAAGAGACTCGCTAGGCCAATTCGCTGTAGTTCTCAAGTATCTATACTAGGGGGAGTGTAATGAGCTCAAGACGCGAGATTTGGGAGGTTTGGAAAGGTATGTATGTGTGTGTGTGTGTGTGTGTCAGGGACGATTTGAAATCGAATCTAAATGATTCGAGCCACAGAGATCTATCGGTCTTCTTCAGTTTTCAACGTGTAATTAATTAGGAAATTGTAATTAATCGTAATCGTAGCGTTTTTAATGCGACCGCTCAACAATAAGTGATACAAAAAGTGTTCAATGCTTGAAAAACTGAAATAATTAAATTACAACAAGTATAGAGTTAGAAATTCAGCGGAAATTCAGAAAGCCCGATTTTCAAAGAATTTCAGAATGGAAATTTGCTCGATTGAACCCCGATTGAACGGAATTTATTTCCCAGCGAGCTGTTTCGTATTTTCTAACCTACTTTCCTACTTTCCGAGCCGAGAGGGTTAAAGGGATCAATGCGCGCGCGAAATGAAATTGTTGGAAAGTAAGGAACTGTTTGGACGTGTGAATTATGGATGACCAATGGAGGGCACCGAATCCCCCTTTCCAATTCGCAGTTCGATCGAATTAAATTCCAACGGGCAGAGGGCCTGCTACTTTCTTCCCGACACGGTGGCGAGAGAATTTGACAGGCCAGGTAATTTCTCCCTCTTACAAAGGGTTAAAAGGAACTCTTTTCAATTCGTCGACCATGAACTCGATACATGTACGTGCACGAGTCCTTTCTTCCTGAGCTGATACCGGTGCTGTGTGCCACGTTTCGCCACAATTGATTCTCGAAAAGTAGTCTCGAGAACCATTTTCATTGAAAATTCGCCCGTTCGTTTCTCGCGCTCCGTTTCTTTCAACCTATAATCTCCCCTCACGAGAAATTCTACATCGTTCCCAATTTCATCGAATTCTCCCCGACACTAGTCGAGCTTATTTATTTTTTCAATGCGCGAAATTTCCATCGGAGACGTTGGAACGAAAAGAGCTGTGCAAGAACTTTGCAAATACGAAATTTCACGAAACGTCGCTGAAACCACTGTTACTCCTACATTCACGAAATATATCCGACGAAAATAACAAATTGGTCATTTCGATCGGTAATTAAAGATAGAGAAAAGAGTCTTAATTTCAGCTAAAACCTCTCTCTGGAACTCAATTCTCAACTTCCTCCTCATTTCGTATTCTCCAATAGTTTTTACTGGAACAGGATCGTTATATCGCACGGGAGGGGAGAAGAGAGAGAGAGAGAGAGAGATCGTTTCTTACTGCTGACGATTACCAGGCAGAACCTCCTACAAACATCGTTAAAAAAACGCGGCGGATGATAATTAAACAGGCGGACAAGCATTCGTTAATGTCAGACGCAAAGAGAGTTTTGCTTGTTCGAACATGGAACGATGTCAAAGGTCTCTTAATGAACGAATCCTCGCTCGTCTCGCAACCGATCCCGATCCTCTCAGCCTGATCGAAACGCTTCTTTCTTTTTCACGCCGGCGCGGCGGTGAAACGTCAATTCTGGCCGTGATCACGCGAGATTTGCATAACCACGACGTGTAACAGGCATTGATATTTCTCTGCTCGATCGCGCGCCACGAACACGATACTCGCTAATGCTCACGTTCGAACATGTATCGTGTTCCAGGTGAACGCGAAGTGAGAACGAGAACGAGTTGATTACACCTAATTTTAGAACTGTGGCTCCGAACAGCTGGATCGGCTATACACATGATTTCAATGTAATATGGCTGGAAATCGACGAATTGAGTGGAATCGAATCGACGCGAAAAATGGAAAGAAAGTGTGAAGAAAAATTTCGTAAGGCTAGATTCTTTATACCAGTGATTCCTAACCTTTTTTTTTGGCCATGCTAAGCTAAGCGTCTCTAAAATCCTAAATTCCACCCATCCTTGCGATATATAATTCTTATTATTCAAAGAGTGAATTTTCATCGTGGAGGAAGTTTAAAATGTCCATTAACTTCCTCTCTCTCTCTCTCTTTCTCTCTATTTTTCTAAAACAACAACGAGAATTTAATGACTAAAAAAAAATTCGTGAAAGATGACGACAAAGCGAAATTATCGTGTAACAGAGCCAAGATAAAGCTCTTTGTCGCTTCGGATGAAACTCAAGTCGAAAGGGAGGAAAATTCAAGCAGATTTCGACAAAAATCGCTATACTTAACCAAAAGTACAAGTCATCTAGAAAAGTCTGATCGACCGTGTCACGGTACGCGGCACCAGACTCAAATGGGTCATAGAGTAATTCGGCCACTTTCAAGATCGGCTCCATTAACCCCCATCACCCTCTTTTTCATTTTCTTGTCATTTTCTGTTTCTTCTGTAAGAATATCCCATTCTTTCTTCAAACAGAATATTGCTATTCTATCGGAGGGTTTTATTCTACGAAGTGAGTGCACCCCCGCTCAGAAATCTTTAGGCAAGTACTATGTTCTTTTTGTAATGAAAATGGTGCGATAAATTATACGTAGTAAGTACAATATTTACTGTACAAGATGCACAGTGTCAAAGTATAAATTATATAAACGATATGTATTGTACAATATAAATTGTCATACAATGACAAAACTTGTACGATTATTATATTTATGATACAAAACTTGTACGATAAAGACTCTGTCAGTATATTAATATATATGTATTGTATTATTATAATGTATATCGTATTACAGGACATTATAAAATACGCGTATAACGATGATAACACGACAGGTTAAGAAGTGTCGTAACAATGAGACTTTTGAGCGGGAGTCCTCTCGTACATTCGAGAGTAAAAATATCGTAGCGATTACATCGATTGAAAAACGCGTCTTGTAATTCTTCACCGTGGAATCTCTCGAGCTCCAAGTTACCGGAGCTAACTTTCTCGACGAAGTTTCGAAGTCGCGCGGCAAACGTGACCGTTTTTCGCCACGAGTCTCACGAAATTCTCACCTCCGCCTCGTCGAAATTCCCCGATGGATCCCATCAAACGACATCGCCAACCCGCTTTCCGTTACACCGCCGGTGTCTCAAGCAGAAATTTCGTCACCCAATTTCAGAGTTCTGCAAATCAATTAAATTTCACGAGCGAGGAATTTCCGGCAAACTGTCTTGAACGTTTCCGCCATTGAGTATCGAGTCGTGCTTTTTCTTTTTTTTTTTTTTTTTCTGTGAAACGTCTCGTGCCACACTGAAGTTTGGCATACACTACGAGATCATTCTTTCACGAACTAAGAAATGAAACGCGTACGAGAAAAATACCTGACCCTAAGTACGTGAATGTGTTAATTGAACAAATGAAATGAATAATTTTATTTCAATTAATATTTAAATAAGTAATTTACGTGATTTAAAAATATTTCTCGTTACCAAATCCACCATAGATGGTTAATCGAAGACTTTACAATGATCCCGTGAATCTTGTTTTTTTTCTTCGCCATTTTATTGAACGTCGAACATCAGAGTTAAACGACAAGAAGTCTTAAAATTTCCCTCGTCTAATCTTAATGTTCAAAGTTCGATGGAACGACGAAAAAAAAATAATCGTACAGCGAGTTCCCAGGGGTCGTTGTGGAAGGGTTGACTTTAATCTCAAAATGACGACAGTTCCAGTTACAAAAAAATTTTTCCAACACACGTTTGAATTTCTACAATTTCACTTGTCCACTCGCCAGACCAAATCGTCCAAAAGATCATCTTCGAAAAGAAGAAACTCACGTTTGAAAAATGTTTAATAGTTTTAGTTTCTGCAACGAAGCTGCAAACTAAAACAACTGTTTTCGGCGCGCTGTAGATTCCACAGCGCCAGAAAATTTCGGGAACAAGACCAAGTACGGATTTCACGGCACGTAGCTGATTAATTAACGAAGCCCGTGTAATTCCGGCGCGGTCTTCAATTACTGACCTCGTAGAACCTTCTCGCCTCTCGTCGTTCCCCTCGTCTATCGATCAGACGATCGAGATCGATCGTTGCTTTGTGCGTACTCGCGCAAGTACGAAACGATTCGCGAGGCCCTGAAAGCCCAGAGGGCGTGATCGATGCACTTTGTGCCTAGTAATTTGATCATCCGCGCGAAACCTCGTAAGGATCGACGCCTGGTCCTTTTCTTGCCAAGCTCCATCGTTGTCTGTCTCGAGATCCCTCTCTCGGGCCTTTCGTCGATAAATTACCGGCTCGTTAACCCGCCGCTAATTACACGTTAAACTTCTCCGTTTTCATTAAACGACCTCTCGCCCTCTCCTTACAATCTGCGCGATAATTTCACTTTGATCGATAATTCGAACGCATGGAAAGATTGAAAAGATTTCACTTTGACTGTGTGTGACTGTTAAGAGCTTCGTTGTTAATTTTCTCCACTGTCGCGTAGGATTCGAAACGAAATTGAAATTTTCAGTCAGTTAATTAGTTGAACATTCTGTCGTTATATTTCGGACATTGTAATTTATCATTTGAGAGAACGCGGGGAAGAATGGGGTTGGTTTGTTTGAAATTTTCACGAAACAATAAATTATTTGTGCGATTTATATGTATAATAGAACCGTATGGAAGAGTAAATTTCCAGAGCGTTTGTAATCAGGGAAATTTCTAATTAATACAAGAATACATCAACGTTTTCGCATACGGTGAAATCTCTTTTGTTCGCAACTGTAACGCGAACAAATAATGCATTATTCATGATACTTAAAGGCAGGACGTTGATCGAGTAATTAACAAAATTTGCATAGGAGTCAAGTAACTTTCTCTCTCTCTCTCTCTCTATCTATCTATCTATCTATCTATCTATCTTTTTCTCTCTCCGTGTCGCGAATTATGTTGTCACTAACGGAATTCCGTAATTCGGTTACAGAGTTTCGCGGCTCGCGTTTCCAACTCTGCTGTTCAATTAATGTTCGTTACCACAGAAATGGAATGTCATAATGCTGTCTGGTGATTCGATACGACCACACGATCTGCTCCTCGGCGAGTATCTCGTCCTATCTCGTCCCCTAGCGAATTTCTACGTCCCAGAGTAATAAATATTTCGTGTTCTCCCCGTGCCGAACGTTCGTCGAATACTCAATTTTTTTTTCCCCTCCCAAAGCGTCATTCCCCGCGAAAAATACGTCGAATCGTTTCTTTGCCACTCTCGTAATTTTTTCTCGACTTCTTGTTTTTTTTTTTTCTTTTTTTTTTTAATCTTCCGAGAAAAATTCTCGGCATATTTATTTAAAACGCTAACAGTAAAAATATCTTTACAAATAGTCGCGAGACATTAATAAAATGATTTCGCATTATTCACATTGGTAGCTTTTCTGTGAGTCTCCGATTCAGAAAAATTAAGAATATTTTCTATTAATGCTACGTGTTCTTGCGAGAAACTGAGTGTATGTCAAGTGTCAGAAAATTGATAACTCTTGGAAAAATTCGACGTGCTTTCGTCAACTCGGAGGTTAATAATTCTCGCTCTCTTTTCATCAGAAAGTTCCAAAGTAACCTTCCAAAATAATCTAAAAGATATTTCTGCGTTTCTTTTGCGATACGAAATTCGCGACACGTTGGAAAGGGCGGTAACGGCAATGAATTTTCGACGACAACGTTCGCAATTGTCGCCGCAAATTGTACAAGCGTGCGTTGCCACCATTGTAGGTACAAATTATCGAACAGAAGCTCAGTTAACCGTATTTCTCTAGTTATAACTGTAGAACTCTGTCAGGTATACACGTCATCACTTGTTTTCATTGGAGTGCGAGTAATTGCTTTGTGCGATTCACGATCCGTTCAACGGCCCTAGAAACGTTGGAGAAAAGTTGTGCCGCATGTACAGACGAACAGTCTCGATGATGCCGGGAACAAGCGAGTGGGATTGGCTTCCTTGGAAAATTATCCAAGTCTCGAAAGTGTCTTTACCGTCGAACTTCGGCCAACTTCGGCCAAGCTCCAACAACGCGGTTTCAATTGGGATCTAGCTCTGACGCGTCTACTGTTTTTGAAACTAGACACACACGTAGAGGAAATTGATCCTTCTTCCAAGAATCGATACTTGTCTGTATCTTGGATACTTTCTAACGTTACGTCGATTATTTTTGAAGGAAACTCGACAAAAGTTACTCCAGTTGCCTGGTTTCTATAATCATGGAATCCCAACTGGCAACTGGCTCCATATTGGTAGAAACGAATATCTCAGGATTTGTCAATAGATGTAAACTTCCAGCACGTTTCCTCAAAAACTGTTCTCCATCCAATTGTATCAGCTCTCGTTGGGAAATCTTGTATTTATTATTGCAAACTGTGTTAACTTTTGTAGAAACAATCTATTCCACAATCAATTCCATCAAACGGTGTCGACTCTCGTTTTAACATAGTAAAATGTATCGAATATAAATTTTTCCAACGAGAGTCAATAATGTTAATTCGACGGAGAACAGATTGTTTCCACGTACGCTAGAAGACATATTTCGCAATATATTCAGTTGGCAAATCCTGGGGATACTGATATGGAGCCAGTTGCCAAATACTTATATTTAGGACTCCATAATTCTAGAAACCGGTAAATAGAGTAACTATCGTCGAGGACAGCGTTTCGAGATTTAACGTACGTCCGACTGTGCATACATTGCGCAGCGTTTCCAACCGCCAGTTATCTAACGATAAAAGGTGCAAAGTAAAATATCGAATGCAAGGTAGAAGTCGATTCGAAACAGGAATAACAAACACCGAAGTGAGGTATAAAATTTATAGCTCGTACACTATAGAGCGTATGTACAACGTTTCCACCCTCAAGACACTTTTCCTTCTTCCATCTCTCGAGTGACCTTCGGAAGGTATCGCGAGAACTTTACGATCGACCGTCGAAAACGCGAAAGTTAAGAGACAAAGTCGCGGGCCAAGTGGCGAGGTTCTTTTGGCCAACGATGCTTCTAATCAGAGTGGAGCACGGCTGTACACGCCTCGTGCATCGCGTGAATCGCCTCCATTCATCCCTCTGACACCTTAGCTCGGTGTCGACCTAAGGAGAGGAAACTCTTATACACTCTCGGTATACACTCTCAGCTTAATTACTTCTTTTCTCTCCCTCTCTCTTTCTCTCTTCTTTCTTCTTTATTTTCTCTCGTTTCTTTCTCTATCTCTCTCTCTCTCTCTCTCTCTCTCTCTCTCTCTGACGTCTTCTCGCCTTATCCCCCGTGTTGCAGGAAGGAACCGTCGTCGGTGACAGAATACGCGGTCTGATAATTACTCGCGACCGTGGAGCCACGCTCGCTGCTCGTGAACTCTACCGACCTGAATTTCGCCCGTTTAAAGCCGATGGACGATCGTGATCGCTTCTTTCACACTCTTCTTCTTCTTCTTCTTCTTTCCAATTCTTCTTTCTTTCTTCAACTCTTTCTGCTGCTTCGTGGAAAGTGTGATTACAGCGAGTTGGAGATTAGTGAAAGCCTCGGTATTGGGATTTTTTTTTCTTTTTTTAATTAATCGATTATACGCATTCCCTTTTGTGTTTCGTGACCGAGTACAAAACTACGCGAGTGTAACGCAAACCCCAGAGCATCTGTCAACTGACAAAACCGGCGGGGGCGTTAATCTAATTTCATTAATCTCAAACGCAGCGTGAACGTTTAAACTTGCGGGGCGGAGAGCTCAAAGTTTAGAACAACGTCGGTGGCGTATAGTTCAAATATTCGAGAAATTTCTCGAACTCCTTCCGTCTAATCGCTCGCAAAGTCCTGAAATAGCGTCAGTAAACCGTTCTGACGCTACATAACGTTCGCTCGATCTATCTAATTTAGTTTCATTCTTCTGACACGTTTCTCTTTCAACCGTTTCAATTTCTCACTCACTTCCTCGCTTTTCGAACCAAGGTCTTAATTGGTTTTCCTTCAATTCTCCGTATCATTCGGACTTCGACAGATTTATGAAACATTACAGAACGATGAGAACGACTAACGTGTATCGTTATATATCAATTCTCAGAATTATTACGATTATAACTTTTATCAAGCAATTTTCTACCCCACGTTACCTTCGCGAAAATACAAAATTAACAATGAGAACGTTCGTGTCTGACTTTGGTTGCTGAACTGGAGGAAAAGCGCCGCGAGTGTTTCTGAAAATGAAGTTAAAGACGAACAGGAAGTGGCTCGTTCCCTGATTGGAGACAATCGTTAACGAGATTTCTGCGCGATGCACTCTTCATACCGATTGATCACGGTCCCTAAACAAGATTCCGCGGTAATTAGGATGCTAGGAATTCCGATTCATGTCGTTGGGACGATAGGAATTCGTGTATGGCTGGGCTCCATCGGCTGCGAATTCTATGATTGCTGATTGCCTATTCAATTTTCGACGGATCGATGAATATTTCCCCGCTCGTTTTCCACTATCGTCGCGCACATACTTTAACGTACGTACGTAACGTTTGGCGTAATCAGAATCTCTGATTGGGAAATTTGCAACATACAGTCGCCAAGTTGCTGCAAATTTTTCAAAGGACGCGAAAGCGAACCATTCTCAGCTTGAAAACACTTTTCCTGTCCCTTGCATTTTCGGTTGCCAGCGGAAACAATTCAGCTTCGAGGGGAGAAAAAAATGCAAATGACCCCTTTCGTACTCGGTTCTCCCTCGAAAGAAAAAGTTTCCAAGTCATGAGAAATTTGCCTTCCACTGCGGACTTGTCACGTTTATTTGTGACTCGATTGAAAAGTTCGCGATGGATTTCGGCAGCGAAATTATGCCAACTTACCGGACCAGCCTTTTGGACCAGTTCTCCGCGGGTTGAGGTTTCTTCGGGTAACAAGTTTCTAGCGTGACAATCCTGAATTATTCAACTATGCAATTTGCACTGTCATTCACGATCCATCGATTTCTATTCAGATATCGAAATACGAAAATTCCGATTGCTTAATTTGAAAAAAATCATCATCTATGTATGACGAATGTTGTTTGAGAGAAATGAAATTTCTATAGAAACTAAGTGAGTGCTAATTGTACAAATCTCATTTATCAATTTTTATATTACGTTATAGATAAATAATGGTACTCGATGTCGAAATTTAGATTTTCTTTCAAGTTACGTTATCAGAATTACCAATTACAACGAAGCTACTCTATTCTTAATTTGTTACGAAACGTTACGCGAAAACTCCAAAACGAAAAAAAGGAAAATTCATTCGTCAATTAAGGGGCTCATATATCGACCCAGTAGGAATGGCTCGGATCGATCTTTAATTTCAAAGCTCCAAGTAGAATTATTCGAGCCGACTGCCCGAGAAATTTCAACTAATTTCACGCGACATTGCTGAATCAGGGAGACCTCGGGTCCGAAATTTTCTCGAAGGGCAACACACGTGTGTTGTACGAAACGTCGATTGTCAAGACTTTTCATCGAACAACAAAGCGCGACAAGCGCGCGCGATCCATCACGATAATGGCCAACTGGAATTGGTCCAAATACATCGAAAAGGTATATTGGATTTCGTTATTCCACGACATTTGCCCGCGCGATCAGTCCCTCCCTTCAATCGAACTCCTTTTAATCTTATTGCATGGAGATTCCAATTACTTAAGACCGCTCGATTTCAGCGACTGTCTTTTACAGTCAGATTGATTCGACGTACGCACGTAACAGTCCCGAGAGAAATGAAATTTTCAGTCAAATTCAGGATCTGAAGGAGAAAAAAGAAGAAAAGAAAGAAAATACAGGATGTGGATCGTGAAGTTTGAATATCAACATTGCTGTATGTTGTATGTACTTGTATTTATTTATTATACCATGCATGCGTTTTTTTACGTCATCAATGTATAATTATCATATAGTGTACATGCATTAGAATTATATCACGATTTCGTTTCAAGATTTTGCAACGTGTAAAACTCGTTTCACTTTATTTACTCGAGAGTCGTGCGTTAGGTTGAAAAGTGATTCAATTATTACACTTAGTACAGCCGACTATTACACAGTACTCGCAGGATTTTTCTAGCAATCTCATTTGTCATTAGCCAATTATTTAGCAATCATCTTGCTTAATCGCCCGCTTCATGTAAGTGTCTAAAGGTCGGAAAACGAAATTATGTATGTATATGTGATTTACATTAGGACAGGAAACAGCGATCAGACGACATATAATCAGGCATAATTATCAGTAATGAATTCTGTATCGATCACTATTAATCGACGAACCTAGTTGCACATAATTGCACCGCCGCGTCGCCGATCTATCTGTATTATGCTAATGGTTCGCTTCATTCGCAGCTTCGGTTTACTAACTGTTATCAACGGCCATTAATGCTCATAAACTGTCTAATAACAGGTTAATCGCGAAAAATCGTAGTTTAATATGACGAGCAGACATTATTGACAGAGTGGTCGATAAAAAAAAATAGTGTTTACGACGATGAAAAATTTACAAGTTCCAAAGGGAATTTTCGATGAAGTTCTACGATATTCTGTCGATGTGAATGAGACATCCTGCTATAAAAAATTCCATTATTTTCGACAGTGAGAAGATATTTTTGATAAATGTATCTGCCAATTTTTGGCGAAATTCTATCGACACAGTGTGTTGATAGAGGGATGTTTTACTACGAAAAATCTTATTTCGATGACGAATGGATATTTTCGATGGAACGTCCACAATTTTTGATAAAGGGGAACGAATTTTAATAAAATTCTACATTTCTGGTGAGAAATCTACGATACCATGCTGGAACATTTCTTTAAAAGAGAAAGCAATATCGCGTTGGAAACTGTGATATCGTGACAACGATTAATACAACATGTCTGAAACGCGTGAAACGTGGATTTCGAAGAGAAGCTGTTCGTTCTTATTGTTAGACCCAAACTATTTAATCCTACATCGACAAGTATATCACTCAGAAACTGAATATTTTCTCCGCGAGTCTTCTTCAGAAGAATGACAAACAATCGCTATGGCAAAGAGACGAGGCGATACAAAGATTAATTAGACAATAATAGTTTGCAAGTGTCTCGATACTGAACGAGTGTTCAGACGCGTGAAAAAGACGATGCAAAGGAGATCCGTTTAATCTGATTACGTTGTATACGACAACGTGTTAACGAGCCACGGTCGACGCTCGGCAATCGATTACCAGGATCGAGTTGCTGTTCCTTTCGTTCCGACGGAATCCGTGGTACACGCTTGGAATATCACAGAACCGTAGAACAGCGTGCACGGAGAAATGAAATCTTTGGTCGACGTGCGTGATAAAAGGCATGCTTTCATGTTAAATACGCGACTATACACATACACACACACATATATATACTCCTTTCGTTTTTTCCTTTTTTTTTTTTTTTAATTCCTTTTTCAACGTGACTCTATCCCGTGTCTCCTATTTTACGCTCCCGCGTTCATTCAACGAGAACTTTTGCCCTGAACAGCCGGATTCTCTCGGCTCGCGGAGTTTAGATGTTAAACGATATAAACGAGAGATGTTTCACTTTATTCCTGGAGTTGAGATTTTCTATTGTTCGAGTACGTTGTTATAAAATATTGAATACACTGGTGACAACGTTAATGCTTTTCTACTTTTTCTGCTTAACATTTCAAAAGAGGAGGGAAATTTTTGAAGGATTTCTCTTTCAAATGGAACTCGTATTTTCGTTGGAGAAAATTGTACGTTCAGAAATTGTAGCAGAAAAATGAGTAGAAAGGGTGTGTTCATTTACAGTTATCAGCGAGTATTCCAATATTTTTTTCTTTTAGGAGAGAAGATTTAAATATTGTTATTAAAAATATAAGCAAAAATTGAAACTAGTACTGCTGCAGGTGGATTGAAACTACTGGATACGAAATATTATTATTCCGCCGAGAGTGAAAAATTCTGCAAGAATTCTGGAAATCTTTATTCTAGATTTTAGAACGGAACAGGAGAAAAATCGCAGGTGCTAACTTCGATTTTCAAGCGCCATCAATTCTCACCTGTTTCTCTCTCTCTCTCTCTCTCTCTCTCTCTCTCCCTCTACTTAAACTACTATGGACTCGAAAGTCCATAACGTCCTAGTGATAAACGACGTATGTGCCAGAATTAACAAACACGCGTTTCTCGTGAGAATTTGTGTATTTCTGACACACTCATGCACCGTTGAGAATCGTTCCTTCGAAAACTAATAATTTCCAAGAAAGCAACAAACAAAGAAAAAAAAACTAGAAAATGCCACTGTTGGCGAAATAAATGATCGTTTCGTATAAAATAATATTGCCACTAAATGATCGTCTAGACAAAATTACTCCACTCTTGCGTCAAACAATTCTATTATTAAAAACTGTATGTAATCAACTCTGCGTAGAACGGTTCTACTATTAATAATTCTACGTAAAACGATTCTATTATTAATAACTCTACGCAAGCCACTTCTGTCACCAATAATCCCGCGAAAAAACAATTTTAAATCAAAAGCCAAAGTTTAGATATCTCCTCCATAGTTCAGCTCGATTTTCGAGACACGGAGAATGAGTTGATAATAATTATAAACATCCAAGAAAATTGTAAACAAAATTGCGCTCGCTCGACGCAGAAATCGGCATCTCTCGGAGGGAAGACCAACCCGATAATTTCACAAACGAAACGGACATATCAAAATGGGGAGGAATCAAAAAAAAAAAAAAAAAAAAAAAAAAGGAGAGGAAGAGCCGAGCAGCAGATAAATTTGCAAAACGAATTGGTGCAACTGGCAGGACGATCGGGAGGCCGAGTTGGAGAAGTCGTCTGAAACCGGTCGGCGTTAATTTATCACCATCTCCCCCCTCGACCCTTCAAGGATCTTATTGCGATCACGTATGCTATATTTATTCACTTACTGCCAGCCAGCGTAAAACGATCAGATAATCCGCGCACACTTATGAAACCTCGCGTCGACTTTCCATTATTCGTTTAGAATTCCCCGAGGAGATTTCGCGAGTTGAATCGCGTGATTTTGAAGCGTTGTCGATTTGAAAAAAAAGAAAAAAATACTGAAAATACCTTTCTGGTCGGAAGAATACTTGGGAACGTGGCCCGAAAACATATTTGAAAAATAGAGTTTAACAAACGAAAAAGAAAAGAATTGCGAATGAAACGCCGCGTCGTTTGTTTCGACATTTGTTACGCAAGGTTCGGCGAGTCGACGCGAGCGTGTTAAACCGAAACTGAACACGGTAACGACAATAGCTTTGGAAGAAGACGGGGACAAAGCTGACTGTAGGACTAATTAGGTAACACTTGTCTTCTATCGGCACTGAATCTATCCGTGGCGTCGCATTATCCACATCCTGCACGGTGTTGAGCCGTGATATGCTCGAGCATTGTGCTGGTAAACCACATGTCACCCTCGATGGTTAGCTATCGATCAAACATGTACACCGATACGTCGGCTTTCCGGCTTCCACTTTAACTCTGTACACCATCTTCTTTCGGCAAACATCTTCCTGAACCGTATTATACTCCCAAATTATTCAGATACACTCATATACTACACGTGATATTAAAGTAGGAATTAGGGGATTAAATAGTTTCGAAGAATCGAATTCGTTTAAGGGAGACGACTTTTCTTCACTTTTCGTCGTTTAACTTTCTCTGTACTTGAAAGATCCTCGCGTTGCACTCGGGACTGTGTCGTTCGATTTCTCCTCTCGCGTGGAATCGGCCACCTTTAGGTTCTACGAATTAAGAAACGATAGAAGCAGCACCAAGGAGAGAAGCCATAGGTGCCGAAAACACGGGCTAATCCAATTCCTCGCGAGAACGAAAAAGAAAGGAAAGAGACAGACAGAGAGAGAGAGAGAGAGAGAGAGAGAGAGAGAGAAAGAGAGAGTCGCGATTCTTTCGTGGCGACTCCACGCCAGGAGACCTGCGAACAAAAACGACGCGAAAAACAAACGGGACAACAAAAAGAAAACACTTGTTTCACAGTGTGCCGAGGAAAAAGAAAGAGCGCGACGCGCCACTGTACGTACATACATGCGAACGCGGTATAAAGGCTGTTTCCAACGAACGAATTGAACGAGAAGCATCGACGTGAATGGGCGAGGAACTATCCTAGTCGGGATGTAGTTTTTCGTAGCCATTGTACGAACTTTCCTTTCACTTTGTCTTATATATAAGACAAATATATAATACCTCGATTCTATTTGCATTCGTAATTAGATCGCGAATCTCATATATATGCAATTTCATAATTTTGTGAACACGATTGCAGGAAAGGAGCCTACTACTCTTCTTTCAACATTTTCTGTATTTCCTCTGTGTATTTTGCCGTGTGTCTGACGACGAAAATTTCAAGATTGATAGAAGCATTGTTCAACGAAATGTCAAGGCGTTTTTGTTCAAAAGCAACAGAGGTAAAACTTGGAGAGTAATGTCAGGGTTTCCGCTTACAAGACGGCGCGAGAGGGATTAAATTAAAAATATCTGCTTTGTCGTTTGAGCTGCAATTTGTTGCTGCACTCGCTTGCAACTTGCTAGAACTAAAGTCCATAGTTCAGGGACGTGCGATCGATTGAAAACATAATACACAGTGATACAATGTTCGATCGGACGTTGTGGAATCCCGCGATGATGAACCCTCTTTCGACGAGAACGTTCGCGGAACGCGATGATTTATGCTAACGCAAATGCGAGTTCCTTGTTCAAAGCGTGATTTATATGGGCGAGTGTCTTGGAGAGATAGAAGACCACTTTATTTTGGAAAATATACTGAGGCATCTACGGAAGAGAGAGAGAGAGATCTTTTGGTATCGTTGAAAAAGGTTCCATTAGAAATTTCTCCAAGATTGTTAATAATTTTAAGTTGTTTTGCAATTTCAGATCGCTCGTGATTTTGATAGGAATCATTTTTTGGCAGCTATCTTTTTTCATAATTTTGATATCATTGACGAGAATTTTATTCTCATAATTTTTATTTTAAATCTCCAAAGAGCCTCTGTAATACACATCCGTCATATTTCTGTTCAAACTGTTGGTGGAATATTGTAACCTCGCTGTTACGAAAAAAATTACAAAAGGATCCGAGACGTCGTCAGAGGTGAAGAAACGAATGTTCGAGAACAACGGACGAAAAGAATTCTACACGAGTGTACATTAATATTTATGACGATATTTAGAACGAGGAAAAAAAAGGAGAAACAACTTTCTCTGTTAACTGTTTGTCATCTCTCAACATATTCAACAAACACAAAAGTTCATCCCATATAAGATTTACATGTCGTCTCCTTTTCACATGAATATCCCCCAGACGATGTATACTGACGACAACCATTATGTACTTTCGTCGCATCTCCCAGAACAATTTTGCACACGCGCATTCCCAAAAGATTATCTAGGATTATTCGAGATTTTATTTCTGTTCGTGGTGGATCAGTGATGCCGTGATAAGCATACTCCATCAGATATATATGATTTGGTTAGAATTTTCGACGACGACGGAATGTCGAGGAAAATCGTCAAAACTTGAAATTCTACGCACTGAAATATCCTCGCACGGGGATCGGAATGGAAATAAATCTATCAAAAACGCCGAGATGCCAAAGTAAATTTCCATGTCTCGATGGACAGATTGGTGTCCTAAATCACTAAAGGACAGTTTCAACATGGCCGCCATTAAAACCTGAAACGCTTTCCTAGTGAAAACTAGATGAACATCAGCTCGTTGAGCATTACAAATACTAACAGTATTTCGTTCTTGCACACACAGGCTAAAGCCCTACCGAGCGGCTTTGCATATTCATTCGTCTGCTCCTTCCGTAACTATTCCCGCGTAGAATGCGAAATGTCTCGGCGAAACACGACGGAAATATCTCACCGAAAGTTGAGCGTATCACACGCGCGAGTCATAAGTTACAATATCGGTGCCTGCTAACTAATAACTCAGAGTTGTTTGATATTGTTCTCCGTTCAACTACAGTTACGTGTCTGCGAAGAGACTGAAAATATCCTATAGTTCTTTCTAAACATATTGGTAATTTTTTTACACTGGTTTCACGTTACACTTCATTAATCGTAATTCTGGTTTTCATCTGGCTAATTAGATATAACTTTTTTTTAAATTTTGACGGCTCCTGTAATTTTTATTACTCCTAATCACTCTCTGGACTTGGTTTTAAAACACAAAGTTTCCGTGGAATTAATTAATTCGCTGTTAACCTTCGATGACCATGCGTATAGCTAGAGATTGCTATATTTACGTGGGTCGTTTACCAATTGTTGCAGTTTACTCTAAGGGAAAAATGCTTTTTTTTTTTATATCATGTGGAAAAAGCGTAAGCGCAGATAAATTCAACCGTGTGCTACAACCGTGGGTTTCAAGGTAAAAAAAAAGTCGACGAAAATACGGTTCTTTTATTTATTAAAAAATCCTACATTAGTCCTTAGTTGTTACGCACGAACCAAAGTCTTTTTAATCTTTTAATTTATTTAAGACGAATTAAGTCTTTTCAATATTTTAATCTATCTTAATTTTTATAATTAAAACGAAAAGATAAATATTATCAGAGAACTTTCGAAAACGGAAAAATATTCAATTTGATCACTAGTCGAAATCACTAAACGAAAGTTAAATAAATTCATCACTAAATCCATTCGTAGAAAATAAATTTGCTGCCGCACACGACGAAATAAAAAAAAAAATCTATTCAATCGCCAACCAATATCTTTGGATTTCATCTTGGGAAATCACAGAAATCTTACTCCGTAATTAATTCTAAATGTCAATTGCGAACGAAATTAAAAAGAATTCCCTAGGAAAAGAGTCACATTGATTTTGAATCGACAAGTTATTAAGTAACCGATTGAGTATTTTTATTTAATAAAACTAATCTCTGGAGTTTCTATTTTAGAAATAAAAAAAATATCCACATTCTTTTCAACTATCAACTTATCAGATGAAAAGGAAGTGAAAACTTATTTCAAAAAGGTCGTGAAAAATTAAGCGACTATTACACAATACAAATTAACTGATATTAAATCAATATTAATTTACGATGAATGAAAATTACTTAACAACTTGACTTCTCCGTATCTAACGCAATCAATGAGTTTAGAATGGTTGTCAACATCCATCTGTTGCACGTATATCCAATGAAGACGTATAAACGCTCGATAGAGCAGAAATATCGTTAGAAAACGGGAGGACAGGCGAGGAGAAATATGGTCGAACAATTTTCAGCAACGCACGTTGGGGATTCCGTGTTTCTTCGAGGTTAAACCGATTGAAAATTACTGGACAAGCTAAGCTACGAGTCGGGATGATCGTTCGGGATGAGAACGGAGAACGGAGAACTGAGATTTATTATAATTCCCCAGTAGCGTTCAAATTTATGGTAATTGTGTAGTTTCCATTTTTATGGCTTCTACTAAAATTGTTTAGTAATTTAAGAGGCAGGATAATACGCTTCGCGCGTGTGATTTCTCGCGCTAAACGTGTTGCAAGCAATCCTCGCTTAAACGTTGTTCTTCATAGAAAATATAGTAATATCTTGTAATTCAGTTTTATAGTCAATTACACGGCAATCATGCTTAATTTACTGTTTATAGGATTTGTTGAAGAAATTATCATTTAATTTCGAGAATATTATTTTAGCTTGAATGGAATCTTAACTGGATTTAATTTTTAACTAAGTTTTGTATTTAAATTATCAATAACTGCGCAAAAGTACTATAAAATTCACGCCAAGTTTGGTAAACAATTTATGAAATATTTCTGTGGATCCAGAAAAATTTTACTTTCTTCAAAAGAAAAATTTTACTTTCTTCGTTTAAAAAAATTATATATACAGCACAAAATTGTTAGATTTAACCAACTGATGGAAAATTATATTCTTAAATCTTTAGGAAAATTTTATTCTACTCTGAATTCTCAAAAAAATAGCCTGTTATAGAATTTTCGTTGATTCCAGTGCGACAATTCGAGGAACTTCTTTAACAATTTTATCAATCTTTTCTTTCTTGATAGAGAGAAGAAAATAACAGAGAACGAATCAGTCGCGGTTGCGTAACGAATCGATCGCTAACAGGAGTCACGAACTCGCATTTTTTTCTAATTCGACGGCCCATCGAAGTCCAACGAGCTTACATAATCAGCGATTCCACGTCTCCAGCCGCGACTTCCTGCGACACATCGCGAGAGAGATCGTTTCCAGCTTTGTTACGGACACGCGTTGCATCGCAAACAAATACGTAAATCCACACTATTGTCGCGAGAATGAATTTACAGCCAGTCGTTGGTATTCATTCTCGAATGCTCCAGCTTTTACGTATCATCTAAAATTACATGGTTTCGCTAAAGAGCCGATGAAAGAAAAATTTTCGATGCTTCGAAAAATTTCAAACAAACCAAATGCATAGATACAGAAATTCGAAAGGCTCGAAAGGCCGAGAGTTAGTTAATTCCTAGTCGCCTAACAAGCCGGCGTATTCTCGACTAAAAATAACGAGATCCATTTTCGACTAAAAATAACGAGATTCATACTCGAACTTCACCGCGACGAAAGCCGAAACAAATCCGCGTGAAAGCAAACGCGTCGAGGAACTTTATGGTGGTGTTTTCTGCAGGTATCGAAATAGTTGCTCGTTTATTCGCTCGACGATCGTGTTTTCCCGCCTGCGTGGAAAATTCCCCGATTTCGAAGTGCAACTCGCGCGAACGAATTTTCATAAACAGAAACTCTGTTTGTGCATTTGAGCAGTTTGTTTTTAACGAATTTCGCGATACGATGCCCGCAGTTTGTGTAAATTGGCATGTCTCGACGAATTTCTACAACAATCGTTGCCGATTCCACCAGGCATGATTGTTTTATTAATACTGAATAATTTGTGTAATTTCAGGCTGTAGCTTGTTGTTTCAATGTTAATCGGCAATTTATCGGAACGGCAGCGACAATGAATATAGAAAATTAATGGAGCAGTAATTTCAGGTCCGCTGATTAATTCATTTAAAAACAGTGATTGACAACAAACGCATTTGTGTTACACTCCACGGATTACAACGTAGAATATTGTTAAATTCATTGTAACGTAACGCGAATATTTATTATACAACGCGAACGCTCTACTTTTGAATCGTCGTTCAATCGAAAAGCATCAGTTGCAGTTTACGCGGATTTGTTCGCTGCTTTTGAAATCATTCATTCTTCCAAATCGTGAACTAATTAATAACGCGATAATTGACGAATAAATACTTTGATCGATGAACTTCTATCTCGACGTGATAAATTCCCTTTCGCTTAATTGAGACGAGACTTCAATATCCACGTGACAACTAAGAATGCAAAATTCGCGAGACGCAACTAGGGTGCTGAAATTTTATACGCGCGCGGCGAAATTTCCGAGCAAGGATGGAATCACATAAGTTTGACGAGCGAAGGTGAAAATTGCCCGGGGAATGTGGGTTTTCAGGCGAGAGAATCGGAAACGTGGATAACGAGAGGAAGTTAACGGAAAAACTTGGGCCCGCGTAAGAATAGAACGCCCCTCGTCGTCAACTTCAAACAATCTTTCCCGAGCTTCTACTACAGCAACAGGAGAGTCGCTGGTACGTCAAACAATTTCATGTTCAGAATGAACGGGGTTAATAACTAATTATTCTCACTTCGTTTCGAACGTTATTGTACATATTGAGAGAGCTAAACGAATATTACGTTTGTGGAAGAAGAGAAAGACCGACCGAGAGGACGGTGAAACTTTTGGTCATGGCTTCGTATGCCTTTGATGTTAAATATTTATCTTCCAACGACCAGTGAAATCGTGATACCAGCCGTTCGTGATGTGGACAATATCAAATATAACTTATATAGCACAGAGTTATCAGTTTCATTGTAAGGAATGCAATTTTCATTCATCTTTGGAACATTGTCGCGATTCAAGAGAATATTATAAACAAATTTTAGTTCGGTATGCATCCAAGATCAAATGTTCGACTTCTTGGTTAATTGGAATTCAAATTTTATTACGAGGTAGTAAATTTTCCTGATACAAAGTTCGTAGCGTAGAAACGTCAATGTGAAATTTACGATACAGAAATGTTTGTAAGTCATAGCAAACAAAAAATTCCAGAATTTTTTGTACTTGAGCGCTCCTAAGCTTGAAATGCTCACAAAAGAATAAATTATTCCTTTCATTACCGACTGCTACAAAACTATTCTTATTCCGTCGTTATAATCGGTTTCCCTCCACAATAGCGTCTGATCTCAGCGACGTGATTCGACGGGATATCATAAAAAAAATCGCGACTATTGAACAAAGTTGATTAGCTAATTGTTCACACTTTGTCTCGAACCCCATTGTCCGCGTGTTTACGAGAACGGAAGCGAAACGGAGTATTACATTTGTGATAGACAAAAGGCGGTTTATCTCGTCGCTACTCTTTGCAAATCTGCATTACACAGTATATTTCCTGTCTTCCCCCCCCCCCCACCAAGTTCTGATAATCATGCGACAATTCTTGTCGAATCGTCGCGATTACGTGACACACAGCATTGATACCATCGTTCTAACCTCACTTATATTATTATATATTGTACATACACCACCATTCAATGATATTTCGATCGCATACAAAAGAGCATGACGATGTTACGGATGATAAATTAAATGAAATAAAAACGAATCTAAGCAGCGATATGTTATATTTAATAGCGACATACCAGGTCGACGCCTCGCTGCGGATGATACAACTTTTACTTCTCGGTCATTTCCTCTTATTGCCTCGTTAATTCGTACACTTTCGTGAAATTCACGCACCGTTTAAGCACACGTCACAAATCGACGCGCAAATTGTCCCGAAACTGATGAATGGTAGTGTATTTCCGACGAATTTTAAAGGAAAGGACGCGCGCGACGCGAGACACTTGTCGAATGCCGCGGTTTGCAATAAATTTCCCATCAGCCCTTGCCAGCAACGCACTCGCTAGCCTGCCGAGGAGTGGGGGAACTCTCGAATGTATATCGAGCCTATCGAACATGGCGATTTGCAATAATTTACCCATCAGTCTGTGTACCAGTGCGTACGAGGTATGTATAACGCCAGTATTTCCTTAAAAACAATAACAATAATTGCTGTCCACCATTGTTACTAGAATTTATTTGTATTTTTCTAGCAACAACGACGTTCCTGCAGAGTGTGATAATTGACATTTATTGCAAAGATACCGCAAATGACAGACCGTGGGAAAGTTACGCAACCGCGTGTGAATTATCACTCCCTCGTTTCGCTTTTTACGCATAAAATAGCGCGTAGTATATTCGTTGTGATAAAAATTCTGCTCGATCTAAAAGGAAAAAAGAAGGAAAAGGGAGAAAGCAACGAGTGTTACGAGGTTATACAAGTGTCTCGCGTGCATTTCATTGAAAATTAAACAGCGAAATAAAGCCGTAATTTCTGCACTCACGTGATTTCTGCGGTTTCTCCTCTCGGAAGTTCGTCGTCTGTAAACGCACACGGCAATATAAACAGGGCACAGCACACTCAAACACGCACTTGGCGCACAAAAACAAGCGGAGATCGCGACGTAAACTAGATTTAAATCGCCGCTGGGGAGAGAGAAAGAAGGTTAGACCGCGAAAAAGTCGCAACACAAGGTACACACTCGCGAGTGTATCATAATCGAGACAGCCAATTCATATGCGAGTTGAATTTAATCCACTTGTTTGCAAGAACGGAGAGTATTGCAGAGAATAAGTTACACGGTACGTTGAGACTGTACGAATTTTTACGATACAATCTGTAGAAATTGAATTTCATTTACGAAATTCTTCGCTCTTATACGCTCCACGTCGTTCTTTTTACAGATTATCATCGAAAGTGTTAAGCCATCGAACGCTTTATAACGAGGAACGAATTGACGGAATCAAATTCTCCGAGCAAGTAATTCATTAATAATGAAAGAAACGAAGCTGTCGTGCATTCATAAAACGCACAAGACCTCGCAATCGAAAAAGTTCAAAATAAAAAAATTTCACGACCCACGGGGGAGACTATACGAGCAATGGACCGATCTGGCTGGCTCGTTCGACGTCGAAATCGAACGAGAGATATCGAAAGGCATTCTATCGACTCGCACATGAGCTCGAACCGTCTCGATCGTGGCTGGACGACTTCGTCACGCGCGACGAGTGATTTTCAAATGGAAAACGTGGCACGAGTGCAGAACACGCGCATCAACCGGCACTGAACACGACTGGCTAACTAACTACTGACTGAGAGGCTGCCGTGCAGCGCCAACAGAGAAAGGAACAGCGAGCACGAGAAGGAGGGACATCGCCGGGCCGATTTTTCGTCGCTCTCCGTCGTGAGAAAGCCGCGGCGCGGCAGATGAATGAAAGCACAGCACGTCCTCCGTGGCGCGTGCTTTTCGCGCGAATTCACCCGCCCGCCGTACACGGAAACGACGAACACACGATCCGGAACGACGAACAGCACGACGAACCAACCAGGCACGAAAACTACCCGCGCTGCGGCGCTGCCTAGCTCGCTCGTCCCTGCCCGACCTCGGCCGACCGCGCACGAACATGCACGAACTCGAGCGCCGCGAGTCGAACGCGTTCAATTTATCGGGCGCGCTTCCTCTTAACCCTATCGGCTGCTCCTTTTTCCTTTCACAGTGTTGTCTTGAAGATTGTTTTAAACGTTAATTAGTTCGACTAAAGAAGAATCGAATGGAGAGAGTGACGAGGTAAGGTTATGGAGTAATATGGAGTAAATCGTAAACAGTCGTCGAATAGTTGAGCATTTCTTTTTACTTGCAGTGTTCGTGTGGTTTCTAAATGCTGACGAATAAAAAATTCGAACAGAAGGATTGACGAGGTAAGATTAATCATGGCTTAATTAGATAAATACACAGTCAGATTGTCGAATACCTTTGTTCTCTTTTTATAGTGTTCGAACGATTTGGTTAAGTGTGGCTGTGTGCTGTACGAGGTGAGCAGATTAGAGGTTAATTAGTAACAGGTAAGATTAGAGGTTAATTTGCTATGCAATACTATTCGGTAATTGTATATTTGAAATGAAAAGACGAGTCGACTTGTGCAAGTAATGACTATTGCTTGTGTGTTTACGTACTGAAATTAGAAATTCGTGAAGAGTCGAACAGTTTAGAAGTTTTTTTTGTATAAATTAAGATTAAACTGAAATTAAAATATACATTTAATCACTCTTATATTATGGAAAATATCATATAATAATAATTTTTTATAAAAGTTTGAAAACATTTGCGATTTTTATCACATAAAATTCAGGGAACATTAAGATATTATTCATGTTTCTGTATGAAAATAAATATGTCAATAAAACAATAAAGTCGGCATAAAGTAATAAAATATTGGATACTTCTATAAACATATATTTAAGTTGTATGTTTTCAACAGTCTGAATTTTTCAGTTTTTTGAAATAAATAACAGAAATAATCTTTTCATTTTCATTTTCCATGTTAGTTTATTTTTAAATAAATTCGTATCCCGTATTTTATATTCCATTCATTTGATCCTCTAATGGAAACGGCAGCATAATATAATTTCTCTTTAATAAACGACGTTTCCTTTGATTTTCAACTCCTCACTTTTCGCTTAATTCATTTTCTTTGGCGGAAACTTCTGAAATAGAATTTGCTAATTTATCGTGGCGTTCTTGAGGTTCATCAATCACTTCATTTTATCATTCCCTATTTTAATAAATTTTCGTTGAGAAGTTTCTTTTTAAAAAGAAAAACTCCTCGTTTGGATAATTACAAGAACGATGAGATATTTTAAATTGAACGATGTAAAAATATCGCGAGTAGAAGCGTAGTCTCGTGCCTTTTGAAGACCAGTTTTTTTCCATATCTCTCGGAAAACTTGGAATTGTTTTCTCCACGCAAGGTCTTTCCAGTCCGTTTATCTCTGCAACAAATGCAGCAAAACAGAGACAAGCAAATAATGAGATAAAGATATAAAGAAAAATGCCATTGGCCGATTCGATATTTTCCATTTCATCGAATCCATCAACGAAGACCAACAAAAAATAGATATCCCCTTGTTTTAGAAACATTCGAAGAATATAGAGACCCATCATTTTCAGGTGAAAAAGAAACGCATGGAAAGAATTAACGTTCATCCCTATAGTTTTTTTTTTTTTTGTTAAACATTTTGTTGAAACAATAGTATTTAGTATTTTCAAGAATTGTGGTTTCGAAAAATAATTGTTTTATTAATGTGAACGTGAATACTTGGTTCAAGTACTCAGCATTTCAAAACAATAATAACTAAAATGAATTTACAAAATAACTTTCACATTGATATTCTTCTGTACAAAATCCTAAAGTTTCAAACAAGGACAATTGATTTAGAATTAGAGCAATCAGGACTGTCTATCACTGTCCGACTTGCAAAAAGTATTATTTTATCAAGTGCAAACTCCTTATTTGCAGTATAGTATTTTTTCTAGAATTATTTAATTGTTCTCGTATTCTCGATTCTGTGGAAAGAAAATAACTTCCGAAAATTTTCATTTTCGTGAACCGACGAGTTATTTCTGGTGGTTCATCTATCAGCATGAAAATATCGCAAATTTCTCAGTTCTCAGAGGAGTTTCTGTCGCTGTAAAGAAAACAAACTTTATATTTTCGTATCGTGCGCAAGTACTGTGCGTAAAATTCAATAACGATTTGACAATATACCGGTGCGTTTATTTTCAGAAAATTTAAACGTACGATTTATCACTTTAAAATCTTTGAAAAGACGCAGGCATCCGATGAACACCAGAATAGAATAAAAATAAAATAAAAAAGGGGTATAGAAACACGATTCGCGAAATTCGACGATTTCTTTTTATTCTATTTTCAAACAAACTGAAAAATCGAATATTTCGGTAGCGGTTATTGTATGTAAGAATGTTTACCTGAACGAAAAGTATTAAATTTACTTTCTCATTCGGGGAAATATTTTCGTTTAATTTTGGTTTCAACCGAAAGCTTGGAAATCTCAAGCTTAACCGACATTAAAAATCGTGAATTTCTTGTTTAATTTTCGCTGAAAAGAATTCATGTATCAGCAGGAAATACCGAGAAACAGGAAATGAGATAAAGTGACTTGGGTTTGTTCTTGAAGATATGCAAACATGTGCATATTTCCTTTCAAACTTTAAGTATAAAAGTGTAAATATTTTAAATACGAAATTATCAATTTAAACAAAATATTTCTGTCATAGAATTTCGAAGAAAAAAATAGCAAATACGATAATATTCCCAAGACAGAGAATATTTCTTAAAAAACAAATTATTCGTTTGATTGTCCAACAATATTTGAGATGATTTAGTCTCTAAGATATATTTCTAGAAAAGATGCTCCACAGCCTGTATCCATTAATTATGTCGTATATCATTAACGTTTCTTGACATTCGTCTCCATTTAACGGGGACATCAGCCGATGTATAATGAGAAACACGTGATTCTAACGCTTCTGGCATTCCTCATCATTCAATAATTGACGTTGCGCGTTTATCGTTCGATACATGGTCATTCCGTCGATAAAAGTACATCATTAGACACACAACCAATAACGAGAGCTCGGACACGCGATTTGGAAAGGAAAACTATTACGATCATTTTCAAGAAATTCCTTGGAATTCTTCTCAATTAATTGCACAAAAAGAAAAATTTCCTTCTGTTTGGTATTTATCGACGAATTAAGCATTTTGGGGAACTTGGAAAATTCAGAAAGTAATCACTAAATTGACCGTCAATTTTAAATGGATCTTTTAAAAATACAGAAGAGACCGACCGTCAGATTTTCTTCCCGGTGACTATCTTTTCGACCAAATCTATTCTTAGCATCTGCTTTAGAAATACAGATAAGAAGAAACTGCAGATGCGGGACGAAGTTTTTGCGAAGCCATCCCATTTTCCGAGGGAAATTCGCGCGTCTCGCGGGCAAACGAAAAAATCTGCTCGGAGGGTAAGTAGATCCGGCGAACTTTCTCCGGGGGAACTTTTACGAATCGAAAGTTGCCGGCAGCTCTATCCGAAGAAAAGAGCCCGAATACTTTCCTCGAAGTTGGAAGCAGGGATTTCCTCCTCCGATACCGCCGCGATTTGTTCCCCCCATTGGCCCTGCACTCGTGTCAACCGTGCGCAATTTCCTCCTCCAATCTTCCCTGCCGATAAAATGGACAATTTACTCTTTGAAAGCATTCGAAAATCTTTAAATATTAATCTTTTTTCCTTGAAAGAAATTTTCGAATCGTACGAGGTGGCGTGTACGGTAGTTCACAAGTATCCAAACAATTGTATCTTCTCTGATTGTAACAATTGTATCGCGGAATGACGTAATTATATTTGACGACATTGCACTCGTGCTCAAAATTTTAGAACACTGTCGATCTGTTAAGAAGCTGGAACATTCCAGCGAATCGCTTCTAGCAATTCGAACGATTTAAAGTTCCGTTAAACGATGTAAGACCAAGAGCTTAATTATTTCTGAGAGTCTATTACAAGTGACCAGATTGCATTTACAAACATATCAGCGTGCCAACGTAGCTACGCTTCATCGTCAAAATTATTTAATTAACGCCATTAGTTGCAACGGCGCAGGCAGCTCTGGTATGAATTACATTTCTCGACAGCGGTGTAACAAACGTGTTATGTAATTACATGAGCACGCTTTATCACGAAGCAATTCCAGATGTTTCGCATCGAAAACTTGAATATAATTAAGGAAATTTGGGATTCCAACGGAAATTTCTGCGAATTGAATTGATTTGATTGAAGACTGAAGGATGAATTCGTTGATATTATAATATTATTTTAAACCTTCTGATTGCAGAATTGAAATTTCTGTAATTTTATCTGAGTTTGATAGATTTGAAATGAAATTCAAAGTTGTTGTATAAATATTTCACTTTATTTCACTTCTCGATACGTTTGTTATACAACTTATATTCTAAAATGTAATCTATATGATAATTCACGGGAGTATAAAAATTTTTTTACACGCTTTATCACTTCACTTTAAAACTTTGCTTTCCAGTCTTGAACTTTTGCAAAATTTTTATCTCGAAATAATGATTTTAATGGCAATATGCGATAAGATCGTCTTGACGTAGAATATGCAAATTTCTTATATCGTTATTTAAAAATTCTCTCTTTGCTCGTAAGCATAACCTCAGAAAGTTTGTCTTACGTAACGATACACTCAACACGTTGGTTTCCTTAATATTCCATAATTTATAAAATATCTTACGAAACTCCGTAAACTCCAATTCGAAAGTAATTGAGAAATTTACTATAATTACACGTACCAGATCTGATCGATTATTCCCGTGATATAACAAAATTTGTTACTGATTATTATCTTCGAAAATTTCAGATATAAATTTCTTTAAAAATGGTACACTGTAACGAAGATTAAGTAGAATCGTTTGGCATTTTCTAATTGTTCGTTGGCGATTTTAATTCTGTCCAAGAAACAGAACTTTTGCTAGAAAATGACTTCGCCAATTAACAAAGCAAATAGAAATAATTTCACGTTGGAAATTCTTTTCTTTCCTTGTCAGAAAATTTAAATATATAATAAGAAGCTTGGTCAACAGCATAAGCACTTGCGTTCCAAAAGATTTTACAATACAACTAACCATCACACTCTTGCGTGAATAAATTTTTGAAACCCGGAGAATCCAGATTTTCTTTTCCCGAAAAGACAATTTACGAAATATTTCTGAATCTGTCCCCACGATTAGAATGAAAATCATCTTCGCATGTAAATTCCACTGTAGAGGAACGCAAGTGGAAATATAAAGCGGTGATACGTGGCCAATGAGATGGAGTAAAGAGCGAAACGATTCTGTTTACAGAGGACCGGATTCCTGCGAGCGAATATCTGGATGAAACGTGCGCCGCACGTAGGCACGGAAATTTATCACAGAAGAGGCATTATCATAGTGATTAGTGGGCACGTTCAAGCACCGTGACGATAGTTATGAGGAACAGGAGTCACGCTGATAAATTCGGCGTCACGCACCAAAGAATGTCGCTGCTACGCATCGCCGGTACGTATTTGCAACCGTGTCACGTAATTCTCTCTCCTCTGCACTCTCGTTTTATCATTTTCCGCCGTCGATCGAATTCATAATGTTTCTCGAACACTCGCCACGCGATATACACTCGCTTGTAATAATATAATGTTCGAACACTTGTAGAAACATTTCGAAAGTTCCATTTCAATTAATCTTTCAACGTACATTGGAACTTTATAATTCATTTTGTTTGCAACAGAAGTTTAATTTTTACTCTTCGTGAGATTTTTTTACGAGGTGTAAATCAACAGCTTCGTGGTCATCTATTTTTCATTTTTTTTATTCCTCGTAGAACATAAAAATTGATTTTCCCTATGGAGTTTAAAATCAAAAATATTTTTACCCGTTTAGCCGAAGAATTTTCTTACAGATAGTTAAATATGAGATACGATACAAATTTTTTTATGTAGCTACTGTTCAGTTGAAAAAAAATCAAGAGACAAGATTGATCGATTGATCACGCGTCAAGACCACGTGTCAGTTTATGTCGAACTAAACGAGAATCTGAGATAAGGATATTTTAAGCATCCTCTTGGCACAATCCTATTTTAAGACGCGTATTGACCAGAGGAATCCAAACGCAACAGTGGACACGTTGCACGATAATTTTAAACGAAATTTGACACACGCGTCTAACATGTTGATCAAATAACGAAGCGAATACGAATATCAGAAACCAACCGTTCCTCGTTGACGATGAAATTTTGACGAAAGAAATCTTACAGCCCAACTCGATGAAATTACGCAACCATAAAAGAGATCTGTCAATTTAAATAAAAAGTCAAACGATATCGAAGCTAATGTACAATCCAAACACGGTTAACAGTACTCTGCGTGGATTCTGAGAATCCATTCAGACGCCTATTTTATGTGAAATTGAACGTCAATCGCGAACGGTGCCTTTGGATCCCGTCTGCACCATCTGAAACACTCACCATTCATATTAAAGAGCGCAAGTTCACTCACCTCTGCCGTTCAAGGAGTTCGTTCACTTCTATAAACTCTCTGTAGTGGCAAATAGAGAGAAGAGATGAAGGAAATGAAATTCGGATACCGTTATTGGCCCAGAATTTTGTTCAATTTTCGAAATTTTGATCACATGGTTGAGACATTAAGGTAGGATTACAAAGGCAATTTTTTTTGAAAGTTGAGAATCCCATTATACTATAAATTAGACACTAGAATATCGATCAATTATTAATTTCCACAAAAATATAAAAAAAAAATATCGCTGCACATCCTCGAAAATATTCAGAAATTTGTCAACGCCATTTCCACCTGATCAAGTCGCTTTTGTCTAATTTATGTCTTTAATTTCCCTTCCTGTAACTGTTGCACAGCGAGAATGATTCTGACACGCGATTAATTAACGTTCGTTCGTCGTAACAATCGTTTCGTTAATTCGCAGTATTAATTAACGATTAAAATCGCCATCGGTCGTTTCATTACGTTATTTCTTCCAAACGTGGAGTGGACGCGTGTGTCAAATAGCATGACAGTATAATTACAGCGTGACGTCACGTGTACACACGAGGCAACACCTGTTAAGCACACGCGCGACAATCACGAACCTTGTGTGCTGACTCTGTGCTGGCCTAGTCGAAGGAAAATTGATGTGGTCAAC
Organism: Tetragonisca angustula; assembly: GCA_036937485.2. Lineage (NCBI taxonomy): Eukaryota > Metazoa > Arthropoda > Insecta > Hymenoptera > Apidae > Tetragonisca > Tetragonisca angustula. Next base: position 230,748 of record JAWNGG020000242.1, on the reverse strand, counting down.
ATCTGACCGACTAGTCGACTTTTAATTCAACGTTGCGGCTCAATAGGATTATACGTCTGCGTCGCGTTAATTGCATTATGACCGTGTATCGGCAGACATGTATCGATACCAACAGCTCGCGATTTATGCGAAACTTTACCGTTCTATTTTCACTATCTTTCACTCTTTGGATTCTTTACTTTATTTTTTTCTCCGTTCACTGTGACTCGCGAAAAAATTCACGAATGGCTCTTTATCAATGATAAAATAATTTTTAATCAATTTTTAACAGGTGGTGCTTTGCAAATTATACACACAGTTGTAAAATTATAAAATTATAGGTCTATGTGTAACTTAAAAAAATGGAATTTTGCAGTGAAATACTATTCTAAAGTTTATTATCACGTGTTTAAAAATTTTCTTCGTTTATGAAATTTTTATTCCTTCTAAAAGTTGTATAATCTACCATAAGTTTATTCGCTAATATTATAGATTGGTAAACTGGTGAATTATTTTACAAGCTGACTGTTTAAGATCTACGAAATTCCTTCAAAATCGTGGACAATAAAAAGATTCACCGACTTTCACACGGCATATCGGCAATCTTCGCGATTCGTTTCGTGCCGCGGACAAGTGTCAAGAAAATTTGCAAGTTTCCACGGCAAGTGGAAAGCCTTCGATGGGATTTCCAATGAAAATGAAGTTAAAAACGTCGGCTGGGATTTGCAATTGAAATTTCTGCTCGAAGGTGGGAAAGGAAGCTTCTTCCTCGATTAAAAACTTCGTCTGATTCGTTAATTTCTCGTGTGCAACGTTCTCGTGTCGCTGTATTGAATTCTGCCCGCTTCGAAAGCGACACTTTGGCAAATTCGTTCAATCTGATGAACGCTCGTCAGGCGAGCTCCGTATTTATTCGAATTCGTATAATTCGCAAACACCGTATGATATTATGCCGCGCGAACGGAACGAGCTATAATGCGCGGACTTCGCTCAGTGTTCGCTCTGCTTAATTTTCTCGATATCCAAATTGGCTACTTTCATTCGAACGTTCAACGAACCGTTTTCATCGCTCTGCTCGCCTCGGCGTCGACGAAACGAAGAAACGAAGAAATGAAATTGCCGTATGCTATTGTACATTGCTTCAAACGCGCGCTGGTCGCGATAATTGTAATGCATGTTTGTTATCGAATAATAGAAACGTATTGTCTCTGACGTTTTACGCTCCTTTCACTTTATTTGATGGCGATATTTATTTCAATGACACTCTGTCGAAAGCTGACGTAATTTCTGACAAATTTATATTTTAAAAGCAAATGACGTGATTCATGCTTACGGGGAAAGCTATGAAAAATAAAAATGAAAAAGAAAAAAAAAAGAATAGGATCGCGAAGGAAATTAATAATTTAAGAACTTGCGAGTGAAATGTGCCTCTCGTATTTACCTACGTACTCTGTGAAAAATGTACGTCTTATTTTTAAATAAAACATTCCTTCCGTTTTTCCAGAGCGGAGAGAATGTATCTCGTCATTCCGACGAAACGTTCGAAAACAGTTTTCCCCCCTCTGTTCCCTCGGGAACATCGAAAACGCGTTCGGCCCCGCTATTTTCGAGATTGCAGGCCGCGCAATCGATGAAAACACACGGTCGACAATTTTTGCCAACACCCGCCCGTTATTAAGAAAATTCGCGGTGCAAATATTAAACGCGCGCGGCCGCGAAATCCGCGCGGCATTGGCATCGCTTCAAAAATGAAACTCTCGGACACAAAACAAAACAAAAAAAAAAAAAAAAGTTACAAATGACAGAACTGAAAACGCGAGCTAAATGCACACGTGGGAATTCGCTTCCAATACGAGAACGACACGAGAGAGGATATTCTTAGGGAGAAGAAAGAAAGAGAAACGGGACAGTTTGGACGTATAAATTTCCATTCCAACTTCCTCTCTGTCGGAATTTCTTCTCGTCCATTAAACTTCAGTTTTCGCTTCTTAAAACTGTTACTCTCGTTTCGTGTAATTTTCCAAACTCTCTGTTCAAACGATTTAAACGGACGTTTAGCAAGTTTAGCAGAGCTCGAATACTTAAAATATTTAGAATCTTTGATCGAACGGATCTACCAAATTGTTGGAATTTCCAATTGTGTTTGAATTATCAACTTTGACGTGTAATTACGAAGTGTAAGCCTTCCAGGTTTCAATCGTCTTTCGAAATTTTTTTAAAATTTTATTTCAATCTCAAAGGGAAAAGGAATATTTCTATTTCGTTCGATGTCTCGAAACGCGTCTAAGCAAAGAAGTATCTAAAGCCGGTGGAAAATATGTTCATTATTATTATGTCGGAAGGACGTGGTACGTGCTCTTAACTATGTTTAGCCCGGAGCGAAATTTTCACCGTGACATCGTGTTTCAACCGTGTCTTCGTGGCCGATGACAAACGACGCTTGTCGTTTCAATTAACTTCTGCAAATATCCTTCCACTTGGCACTCGTTGATCGAATAATTTTGGAAGTCTACAAATATCCGTATCGCTGCGTTTCATTAGCGATCCAATAATGTCTCGGGCTACCAAAATTACGAGTTACACTCTGCGAATTTCGTCTCGAAATAAATTCATTCTCAAACGACGATTCTTAATGAAAATATCTTCTTAATGGAGTAGACCTCTCCTCTTCAGGATTCTATGAAACTCAAAATTCCACTCCACCCCCGAAGAAAAACAAAGAAAAGAATTGCTTGATTAAATTAAATTATCTAATTTGAAATTTCAGGAAAGATTTTACAAAATAGATTGCAATTTAACCTAGATTGTCATAAATTTTATGATATTTATAAAATCTCAGATGTGGAAAGTTACTTGTCGCGAGGTAAAAACTTCGTGATTCGTTACTGACGGGATACGCTTGTTATTTGATAACTAGTAACAAAGCACAACGCGGAGGGACGAAACGATAATTAGAAGGAGAATAATTACTCGGGTGGCGAATGAAAGAAAAAAAAAAAAAAAAGAAAAACAGAAGTTTCACATTCGAATGAGCAGAAAACTCTGGAGAAGGAACCACGATGTTGTCCGTGCAAAGAGGGTGCAAACACGAGCCAATGGTTAAGAAGGTGCAAGGAAATTGCATTGTGAACAACCACGGAGGTTCGTCCTTTGTTCTCAACAAGGTCCTGTTCGCGAACCTCTCGATAAAAGGATTTTAATGATTCATCCGATAGACCGTGCCTCGGATTTCCACCGGCTGGACAGCTCTGGTGTGATTCCGCTGTCTCGTTAACGACCTCGAAACGATCGCGCGCGAAAGGTTCCTTCCCTCCCTTCCGGGCTCGAACGGATTGCGGGGATAATGAGCAACTTTTGTATTCCAGATATGCTCGCGAAACTTGTCACGATACGATCCAATTTCCGGATGTTTGAAAATTAAGTCGAGAGGTTTGCTTTCCTCGAAGAGCCGCGAAATTTTATTCAATTTGTACGAAATACCATTTCTCATCTCGTCTTTAAACATTCGTCGAGAGATAAATTCTTTACAACTAAATTCAATTTCATCGCCTGCAAAGAACCATAATTAATTCTCGCGGGAGTCGAACAGCAAACTAATTAACTTTCACAAATTTACCAACCTTCCCATGGACAGGAGGGACCTATTAAAAATCGATGTTCCATTATTGCAAGCTGGTGGCACGCGGATTAATTAGAAACCCTAATGAAACTCGATAATCGCCCGCGCCAATTTCTTCCACATTTTCTGCAAAAATTGCTCCGATTCTTCGGTCAATTTCAAGTAAATATCTTGTAGACGGCCATCTTTGAAATTGAAAAGTTTCCTTGGAGAAATTCTATCCTCGCTGAAATTGCTCATCTTGACTTCGACATTAGAGTCGTGAGACTATTGAAATATAATCTAAAATGCAAGAATACTGTCCACAATACTAGACAATCAAGATATTTAAAATACTAGAATACTATTCTAGTAGAGTACTGAAGTACCAATGAAGGAACTAGACTCTTTTGTTCACATATTTAAAAATTGCGAATTACTGATATTCGATTCTAGAGTTCTCGTCCAACGAAAGAAAGAAAAAAAAAAAGTACACGAAAATTCGCAAGACCACGAGCCACGAAAGACAGGAAGCCGTCGTGTCATCGACGAAATGGTCTGGTCCCATTGCTCTTTCACGAATCGCCAGGATTCCAGCTCTCCATCAAGAATCCGAGCCGCTGTGCGATTCTCCCTCATCGTTTCAAAGTATTTGCGGTGTATGCGCGTGTATGCCAACGTGTTATAACACGTACCGATAGCCAGGCATAAAGCCACGGCAATCGCCAGGGTAAATAACATTCTACCACGATGAAAATCGCAATCGATGCTGCTCCGCCGTCAAAGAAATTTCTCTATTTCTCCTCGTTTTCCGCCGTCGTAACCGGCAAAGGAAACGTAAACCCGGTCTATTAGAAGATTACCAAGAAGAAACCGAGCATCCAGCGAGTATTGGTTATGCATGGGGGCCATTGTTAACGAGTGAGACCTTGTTCACAAGCAGTGAAATTAGGGAGAAAAATGGGACGATCGTTCTCTTAACCGAGATTTTACTCCAGTTGGGAGTTCGTATTTTTGATTAATTATTGCAAATTTCAGAATCGTCCTCTCTTCCATTTTTAGATTTTTAGATCGTTCACTCAGATTTTTTTCTTAGATTAGACAGTAATACTTTCGTTTCGTACCCCTTGGTTAATTATCGTGGATCTTCTATCTTGTCTTTCGTCGGAATTTAATCTCGATCTCGCCTCCGTGCTGTTCTTAAATCCCGAATAACGGGTCAGGTTGATTGGAGTCGTTTGAAGTGCTGTTTTCTCCGTTTGTTTCCGACGAAAGTCAACACTCTCCTACGCGAACGAGTTAGACAAGCTAGAGAATTTCGTTTTTTTTTTTTTTTTTTTTTAGTACAACAATTTATTTCTTAAACGAAATCCTCCGTTTCATTTGTTTTTCTTATCAGCCGCAGAGGAAATTGAATTATCCTGCTTGGAACAGCTCGGGCAGCCTCGTATTTTCAAATAAGAGCTCGCTTGTTTTCACTTATGAAAGAAAATACCACTCGTTGTGCATCTTACCGTCCTAAATCCTAATTATTTCTTGAACAAATCGTCAGTTTATTTTCAATGTTTATCTTGGAATTTTTTTTTAAAAGGAAATTAATATCTGTACATCTGATATTTAGAGTGACTCATTTAAATGAGACCACCTATATATGTATCTTTTCGAAAAAGATATTTAAATAACCGGCAAGAATATCTTTTTTCCAAGATCATTTTTCCTTGGAATTTTGATAGTCACTGATGTTTTTCTCTCATACAATTATGCATCTTTTTAATTGCTTCGTATCACTGATGAAAAAAGTACTTTCACACATGTAAAGTACATGAAATTTTGTCCAAAAATTTTACACTCGTCTATAACCAAACGATAGTGAAACACAGAATAACGTTAAACGATCCAAATTTTAATAATCTAACTTAAACTGCCACGATCCTCCACACCAGAGTCACCAAACCACGAGTCCATCCTGCGTTGTTATCCCGAACAATGGACTCCAATAAATACTCAATTACTGGATGAGAACGCGCGATGAATGACTGGTATTTTGTCTTCTGTGAAAAAGAAAAAAAGAAAGAGAGAGAGAGAGAGAGAGAGAGAATAATGGCAGACAAAAGTGTCTGGTGTTGGAACGAAAACAAGCCGGGGCGAGGTTGCATTGTCGACGCGTGGTCGAAAAGCGGAGGCACGCGCGTCATTGTTAGCAACCTGCACGTCGCGAAAGTTAGGTCTGCTGGCGATCGAAGGCCATTTGCGCGTACCGCGTGTGAACAACCGGACAACGACGCTTTGACATTGTATGTAAATACCGGATGAGGTGCTGGTGACAAGACAAATTATTTGGAACGCGGCCAGCGAGCGCGTTTATTATCGCGCGTATTCTTGCAGGAGTATCGACTGGTGCGACGGCCATAAACCACGTGGCCACGTGAACCACGACCGAGGCAGCATCGACGAATTGGGTCAAGATGATTAAACAATTTTAGGCGAGGCTGTCGCTTCGTTATTTTCGTTAATTGTTGGAACTACGTTACATGTTCGGGGCAACTTTGAGACAGGGACGAGAGAAAATGAAGTTAATTGCAATCGCTTTTGAAGCTAACGATAAATGCGAGAGACGATAACAGAATGAACGGAGCGCGGTGTGCGTTTGGAGGTTTAGAAAGTGGTGGTTCAGTTTGAATTCTTAAAGAGGATTTCAGACTTTTTCATTTATTACAACCAACTATAATTATGACTGAAGAATTCTTCATATTAAACGAAGCGGAGAAAGTTTTCCTCCAGCCACGCTGTGTCTATCGGTGGAATTTTAATTTCGTACTTTTCGTAAAAAGAGAAACGAGTAAAGCACGAAAATCCGAGAGGGATTTAATGAATCAAGGCAAAGGTGAGAACCAGAGTAATTATTCGGAGAGCTTCTGCAACCTGGGGACAAAGTGACTCGTTCACGCAGATGTCGAACAAACTGTCCTTACTCCGTTTTCAGCTTCGGTGCGAACGAAATGCATCGATCGTGTCGAGGCAAGGTCGAGGCAATCGCTCCCGAAATATATCGAAAGTGTCTCAACGTTGATGATTTATCGGCCAGTTCGCGAAAGTCCCTCGCTTCATCGTATTTTCATTAATTATAATCTCGTTTCCCATCTGGCCGCTGCTTCTCTGTCTCTCTTTTGAATTATTGTTCGTAATAAGGATAACAGCAGCCCTCCATTAAGATCAGCTACGAAACTGCCTGAGATAGAACCCGACATTATTCAGTTTGCTTAAACAGCAGTTTATTTTATTAAGAAGGCACACACTTTCAAATTGTTTGGTATTAAATTCACGGACCGTGAATTTTAGGTTCTCAAGAGCTTGGGGATCTGAATCCTTGAACTCTGAATATTTAGATCTGGATTCTCCTCAACTACTGACACTTTGAGGCCTCAATTTCACTCTTAGACTCCAAGTGTCTATTTAATTTCTAAACCGCCGTGCCTCTTTAACCTCGCTAAATACCAATAAGAAGATTCCAAGCATACTCGCGCGTGTCACGCGAGCAGAAGAAAAACTAGAAAATTGAATTAAAAGGAGAATGTAAATTCGATGAATCAGCCCAGCACTTAAATCGGTATAAAAAAAATTGCGGGGAGTTAAGTGGAAGCCAGCGATATGCCTCAAACACTATGCAACAGTTGGGCAATCGGTGTGATCAGCCTCGATTCGCAATCGGTCAGGGTTTCACTCGCACGAGTTAGTAACGATCCGCGAAACGACATGTCAAACAGATCTCCTTCGACGGAAAACCGGTTTACCAAGATGGATTCAGTGTAATTGCTATCAGGCCTTTGATTGTCCGCCGCCACTTATCACTCCTCGAGGATTGCCTGCGTCAGTGACACCGTTCGTGCAACGAGATACGTTTCAGCGGTGAGTCGTAAAAAACAATTTTTTTCTTTTTTTTTTTTTTCTTTTTTTTTTACGTCACTCGAGAACGATTATTTAACGTTGGAAGTATTCCATGTTCCTTCGAAATGAGTTTTTCTTAATAAAAAAAAAGTAGATACATCGATGTCATTAAGTAACAGTCAATCATTTATGTAAATTCGCATCTCTTTCCTTTTTTTTAAGCTAAATCAAGAAGATAAGACAGATTCATGACCATCATTTTATTTCGGGCGTGAATATTTTTGCACGTTACGCGTGCTCTGTATATCTTTGCATAATTAATTGCAGCATACACGCATAATGTATTATATAATTAAAGTGCGAGATACAATTACCTTTATTGATGTTGAAACCCGCGGATAATTACATGTGACAATTAAATGCACGTTCGAGCATTCGACAGTTTTCTGATCAATTCATTCCGAATTCATTTCACGGGATGCGTAGAATTTTGCAATTTCATAATTTTTCGGAACAGCGCGAATCGAATGAATAAGCGCGAAGTTAGGAACAAAGTCACGCGTTTCGTGCGTAATATTTATATTTGCTCGATTGAAAACCGTGTACAAGAGATGCCGTAGCCTTGTCTACAACGAACGACGCGAAGATACGAAGACGACACGTCGAAGTTACGTCACTGCACGAAACACGATCGCAGAGTCGCGATTCAGGTTGGTTCGAGTGTCGACGAAAGTCCGAGAGCATCTACGCGTAAGCTGCGCACCATTCCCCCGAAAGGGAAAGGTCGGAAAATTCCCAGAAACAACTTCCGGATCCTGGAAGACACATCGATCCCGTTACGAAGCCAATCACTCACAGAAGAACGACCACGAAGGCGACGCGAACACCGTGTTCCAGTTAGTCGGATCGCACGAAACACTCAGGTGTCGCAAAGGAACTCCTCTGGCGAGCTCATCATCCCCTGAATCACTCTCTTCCTCGCTCTCCTCGTTGGCTCAAACTGCCCTTTGCTCGAACAACTGTGTCTGCCTCTGCTACGATGACGATCGGACGTGGTTTTCGTAGTGTTGGACAAGTGAGAGGCGTTCTTCGAACGCGAGCACGAGCCAGTCCGACTGGCGCAGGACATCGACATCCCACTATTCCTGTCTAGCTTCTGGCTCGGATACGACGACTCCACGCTGTTGCCCGAGCTATTCTGAGTGACGAAGGACGATCGATTGTCCAGCTTCACTAAATGGTGATTCATCTTCGGCAAACGACACCTGGACCCGGTGAAGCGAAAGAGAGGAACCTTTGGAGGCTCTGGGATACCATTCGTGAACATAATTGGCACGATCACCACTCTCTCGTCTGTCTTAGTCGCTTCTGTGCTTTGTGCGCTGGTCTCGCTGTTCTTTGTCGAGTCTCTCGGTTCCTGCTCGATCGTCTTCTTCAGCTCTGAGCCCGAGCATTGTTCCTTCGAGATGATCAGCGACGATGATCGGCTATTCACGCGATTGTAATTCACGTAGCGGGTCCTGCTGCTTCCGTCAGACCCAACGACTATCAGAGAAGCTGAGATACTCCGACTTTGCGGTCTCGTAAAGCTGTTGATAGAGTTCGCCTTGGAACTCGGACGCGAGACACCTGTTCTCTCGTCAGTGCCTGCGTTGTGTTTCTCTGCAGAAGTGTTGACGCTCGTGGCGCGCAACTCGGGCCGAGAAGTGACAGTCGAGGTATTTAAGGTTCTAGTCAGCTTCCCAGATCCAGAGCCAACTCCTGACGTCCCTGCCTGCGACATTTTATCCAATCCTCTGATCTTGACGACATTCTGGCTCCTGTGATCAATTGGTCCACTAGTTTCGCTCTTCTTCGCGAAACTACTGTTGGGCCTGTCAAATTCCAGCTCGTTGTAGTACCTGGAAGCGTGTGCACTGTGACGACCGAAGCCTCTGTCTCTGTAGGGCCTGTAGCAGGAACTGCTGACAGATGGGATCAGGGACCCGGACAGATCTAGGTCCCCAAAGTTGGCGTAAGAACTCTTCACGGACACGTAGGCGTTAGCGTCATCGAACTGCCAATCGCTGGCCATGGTTGACACGCTCCTGTGCCCAACGTGTTTGGCTGAGTATCCTCGAGAAGCTTTGCTCTCGTTTCTGACGATGGAACTCTCAGCGGGATAGAAAGATCCAGTGTCGAAGTAGTTTTTGTTGTTTTGAACCTGACGTTGGTTCGCTAGACGAGCCATCTCGTTCATGTTGTTCACGGAGTCTCGGCCGAAAGTCTTCGTCCTGTGCAGATAGTACCCAGACACGTCAGTGAGCGGTGCATGCTGGGAGTAACGAGCCTGATCGAGCGCCAGAGTAGGCACATTGAGATTCAGCGCCCGAAATTTCCCTCTAATTTCGTTCAGCTGGTGTTGAAGGGGCCCTAGCTCGCCGTCTATCTTCTGGATTGCGTCCGTGTCCTTCGTGATCCGTGGCTGTTGCCTCGAACGATGCAGACAGAAGAGCTCCCTCTCCGGTATTGGGGGAAAGTAGAAGGACTTGATGGACGGATGGGGATTCTCGGCGATTCCTATCAGGTCGTCGTTGTCTCGCGTGTTCTCTGCAATTCTCTCCCTCGTCGAGCGTTTTGTTCTGTTCGAGGTCTTAGCGCTCTTTCCTTCTTGGTCGAATTCTTTGGACGACGCGTCCTCTGGCAGGTCGAAGAACGTCACTTCCTTGGCGCAGCTTGGTCCATCGTTGCTAATGCTCTGAGGAGGACAGAATTATATCTGGGATCGGAGTAGACGGGAGAAAGATGTAGACTGGGTTTCTAGCAGAAGGTCGAGTTAATGGGGTGGAAACTAAATGGATTGGTCAATTAAGACTATTTCTCGTTGGCTACTTTTTTCTTGTCAGGCGACCTCATCCCTGATGGGGTCTGCATATATGTAGGGTGAGCCAAGATTTATTATAGAAATTAGATTGTCTAATGTGGTACAGATGCAGTGTGACGTGAAAACGAGTTGGAAATTAAGTTGATAGTGACGTTTCGCTCTCTTTTTCTGGAGACGAAGTCTGAATTGATTCTTTCAGAAACGAGGTTTTCATGTGAAAAAATTTTTCGATTTACTCTCTGGAATAACTATTATCAAAATTAGTGAAATTCACGTACATCTGACAAAGTTTGAAACGAAATAAAGTTTCTATTTTTCGCTTTTTCATTTTCAGTTCATTTTGGCTCGCCTATATATATAAAAAGAACGGATTGACAGGTCGACATTAGATACGTATAGGCGTGTTTGTACGGCCCTTTGACGCAGTCGCCCCTTTCTTTTTTGCTATTTCTTTGTCTCCTGAAAGTACCCTTCCTGATTCGATTGTGTTTTTTTTTTTTTTTAGCTATATTCGTCTTTGCCCTTAAAGAAAAGTTGGAATGGGGAAACTGAAGTTAGGATTAGATCAAAGGGAAGTATAGTTAGAAAAAAAAAAAAAAAAAGAAGGAAAACAAAGCCAATGACGTCTTTCGCGAGGCTAATATTTATAACAACGCGGGGAAAGCGACGTAGGATGTTGAAAAAAGTCCCGTGAAAAATAAGAGTGTCTATAAAAAGATTCACGCTGCGATGAAAAATTGTTTCTTCGATAACCGTTTCAATGAATAATAAAGATACCGGGAACGGAAGAATCGTTGATTCGTTGTCGCGACGTAAGGAGACAAAATGATCCTCGAGTAATCACCTGGAGTACAGGTAACGCGGTTTTCGACTCGAGTTTCTTGGGTTCGTAATTCCCATCAACCGCGTCCATCTCGGAGGTGTTTGCGGAGCTGGACAGGTTAGAGCCCGAGGACAACAGCGGCCCAATCCGAGCCACGATCATCTTCATCTTCCTTCGACGCGCTATGGAAGACTCTGACGTCAGAGCTATGTCCTCTCCGTCGTCCTTCTCCTTCAACGAGCTGACGCTCTTCAACAATGGCTCGGACTTGGACAGAACGGTGGACGAAAAGACTGCTTCCCCCTTCGATGACTTCTCTTCCCACTTGGGTTCCGATTTCTCCGGGTCGATGTCTGAACTCGAGCCCATTCTCCTCGGGTTCCTCGGCAGTATCTCCTTTATTGCTTGTTTCCCTTGCATGTCACGGATCGCACCCTCGCTCGACGTCTCGTAATCTCCGTCTGTAGGCGTTTTCACAATTGCAGATTACCTCGATAACGTTGTTGCACGAAGTTTTCTAATTTGGGATTTTTGTTTTTTCCAATTGTTGCAAAGAATCGGGCCGATCGAACAATTCAGATTCAATTTTACTTTCTGAAGGATGTAACTTTTCCGTAATATCCCGGGGAACGCAGCTTTGATAGATTAACCCTACGGGTATCATGCTTGAGTTACTGGTGACTCGTACCGCGTCGTTCTAAAAACGATTACGCGCACAGTGAGAAGCTACATATTTGTGTGAGGTGAAAAATGTCACCACCCCCACCACAGCTCGACCTTGCCGAGATTTTCCAAATGTCCTGCTATTCTCCCATCTCGGTAAGGGGAGAAACAAAGCCAAGCCTAGGAAAAAGGATCCTTGGCTGGCACCAAAATGTCACGTAGCAACATTTAGTCTCTTAGCAATAGTCAGTCAGTCTTTTACGAGGAGAGAAGCAGCACACATCTCCCAAACTCGTATCATACATGCAATATTTGTATAGTTAGTAAAATACAATCCATCATACAATCATCCTTTTATTACAATAAGCGTGCTAGGTGCTGTTTCTGTATAGGAAGTAACGACAGATACTCGCCTGTTATGCGATTCGTGCAAAAGAAATGTTTGTAATGCCCACTTAACGAAAATCCAAAAAATTATATGTAGTGAATGCGATACTTCGCAATACGTATAATTTTTTTTATAATTTATCAATCTATTACATTGTGTTAACGTCTAGAGCTCAAACAACCATAACTGTGCTCGTACAGTATGCGATTCGTGCAAAAGAAATGTTTGTAATGCCCGCTCAACGAAAATCCAAAAAATTATATGTAATGAATGCGATACGTATAATTTTTTTTATAATTTATCAATCTATTACATTGTGTTAACGTCTAGAGCTCAAACAACCATAACTGTGCTCGTACAGTATGCGATTCGTGCAAAAGAAATGTTTGTAATGCCCGCTCAACGAAAATCCAAAAAATTATATGTAATGAATGCGATACGTATAATTTTTTTTATAATTTATCAATCTATTACATTGTGTTAACGTCTAGAGCTCAAACAACCATAACTGTGCTCGTACAGTATGCGATTCGTGCAAAAGAAATGTTTGTAATGCCCGCTCAACGAAAATCCAAAAAATTATATGTAATGAATGCGATACGTATAATTTTTTTTATAATTTATCAATCTATTACATTGTGTTAACGTCTAGAGCTCAAACAACCATAACTGTACTCGTACAGTATGCGATTCGTGCAAAAGAAATGTTTGTAATGCCCACTCAACGAAAATCCAAAAAATTATATGTAATGAATGCGATACGTATAATTTTTTTTATAATTTATCAATCTATCACATTGTGTTAACGTCTAGAGCTCAAACAACCATAACTGTGCTCGTACAGTATGCGATTCGTGCAAAAGAAATGTTTGTAATGCCCACTCAACGAAAATCCAAAAAATTATATGTAATGAATGCAATACTTCGCAATACATATAACTTTTTTTATAATTTATCAATCTATCGCATCGTGTTAACGTCTAGAGCTCAAACAACCATAACTGTGCTCGTACAGTATCGGTGGGGGTCTCGAGCTTCAGCCGCTATGTGTTAGTGAAGTATCGGTGTGAGTGAGCAGTGACTCTTGCAGGGTTCCCTTCGCTGCGGTACTCGGAGGGTTAATCTAGAAGCAAATGACGCTCCTCTGCTATTAATTTAGAGATGAATATCATTTTAGAAAATACTGCAGTCGTTGCTGTTAACGCGCGAACGAACGAACGGAAGTCGAGCTGCGATCGTTATCGGTTATCACGCGCCGAGACAAGCCCCATTCAGACGCTCGTCGTGGTGTATCAAACGACTGCTCTATAAACGCGTTAGCACCCGCTGACATAGATCATTCCTAAACGATGCCTCGGCTATGATTAATACGCCAGCGAAACCGTAATATGCCGTTCGTCGAGCTTCTTCTCCTCGCGGGGAAACTCTATTCACCGAAATTAATCATCTTTGACTTCCCTGCCTCGGAGATGTATATCTCAGATATTCTTCGATCGTCAACGGATACGTATTTCCCAGGGGGAAAGTTATTAGTTACTACAGTTTCGTTCTTGCCGATTTTTTCAATTTCGCCTTCCCGAGTGTCGACGACAAGTTTCAGAGAAGAAATATTGCGGTGAGAATCGCTTCATCTGCTTGCGAGAAATGCAAATGCAAATATAAAACGACTATACAAATATTTCACGTTCGTTGTCGCCTTTTCGAGTGATCGTCATTCTATAAATTATTAATCGTTGTATCCCCGCCGTTGATCCTCCGTCTTTGTTCCAAGAGAATTGCAAATTCATCGGTCCGCTGAAGATTCTACGCGCGTCGCGCGCGCAGAAAAAAAAAAGAAAAAAAGAAAAAAATGAAAGAAAAAGGAAAGGAGATGTAGCCGTGAAGCTACAAATACCTCCAGGGGATTAACGATAACGAACCATCGGTCTCCGAAGCGCAAGTGGTCGTGTAGCTGACTCTGGCCTCGACTGACATCACGATCGAGATAGGTTAGGCTATCGATACCGCCGCATCTCCGTTCACTCTCGCTCTGCCTCTTCTTACAACAGGTCTAGTCGCGTCGGTCAGAGGGACACGTGTCCTCGCGGCCCTCTGCTACCATAATTCAATGAGATCGCGGTGGAGATGACGATATTCGTCCACGTACGCACGTGATCCAGCGCGATTTCGTGCAAGGCGGCCGACATTCGCGTGTCTGCCCCGGGGACCAGCCGAAACGAATCGAACGATTGTTTTATCGAGACGTCGCCTCGTTTCCATTCGCCTTCACGCCGCTCGCCGCCACATTTTATTTCATTTCGTCACGCTATCCCGCGATTTACTTGTCCGCGAATCGGTGATATTTTTGATTTGTCGTGTCGTTGGTTCTACGTAGACTTTCTATTTTATCTAAACGCTGATCTTCAGTGGAAGTATACGACTTTTGAATTGGGATTTTGTCAAATCTTTTACTAGTAATTTCGAGACAATTTTATTTCGTAACACTTTGGATCACGCGTTTCCTGAGCAAACAAAGAACTCTTACGACGACTGAGATCAGTCCTGCGACACCTGTCAATCTCGCGTTTTTTTTTTAAATTCCGCGGTGTTTTAATCTTCGACAGCCGATGCCGGTCGGATTAACATCGTTTCACGCGTGTAACAATTTGATTGATTGATGATGGGCCGCATTCCGCGAGGTCTGTCAATAATTTCATTGTGTGAATTCGTTCGCACGTTTCATCTCACGTGTACGAGCAAAAGTTTAATTCCCCGCGTAAAATTTCCACGGGAAATATAAAATTCGAAGAGGTATTATGGTCACTGACACGTGTCATAATTTTTACTTCTCGTTCGGACGTTTCTGACGCGTGTGAAAGACTGTTCAGTTTTTTTAGGAAAAATTGCACCCATTCGTTTTAGTGACGTCGACCAAATTTTCGTTTCAAAATAATTTCCTCCCGATTTGATTAATGATTTAGTCTTCGTTTGGTCAAATAGTGAATAACAGTGTGAACAATATTTTCAAGTTGTTTCGAAACCTAACCAAACTTCGATTTTAATTCCATTTTTTAGTTGAAGCAAAAAGGTCTTTTCAACCTGACGTTTCAATTTTATTGAATATTTTACAACCTCCGCGCGACTTTTCCCTTTCTCTTTAATATTCCTTGGCGTTGTAAACAAACTTTATACGCTTGTTTCACAAGCCTTTTACAAAAACAAACATTTCAGCTTCCATTTCGATACATTACACAATTCCGTCGAATGTTGTTTACTCTCACTGTTTATCTCGAAATTCTGTATTTTGCAGATTTAACATACGATATTTAACATTAATATTTGGTCCGATTAAAATCTTTATTCAACTCGGAATCATAATTAACTTATAATTGAACGGCCATTTAATCCACGTTTTCAATTACGCGACGCTTAATTCCCAAAAGTCCAGAATTTTAAAAAAAAAAAAAATTGAATCGTAAAATTTATCGTAGAAAGGGAGGTTGGTCATCGAACGACGTGGTCAAGAAATCGTCGACGATATTCCGCGTAAATACCAGAGAACGATTCCAACAGACATAATTGCGCATCAGCTATCTTGGGTAGAGCTAGAGTTGGCAGATGTCCACGAGATGTTCGAAATGCACAGACTATCGTAAA
This sequence comes from Tetragonisca angustula, assembly GCA_036937485.2. Taxonomy (NCBI): domain Eukaryota; kingdom Metazoa; phylum Arthropoda; class Insecta; order Hymenoptera; family Apidae; genus Tetragonisca; species Tetragonisca angustula. Next base: position 214,913 of record JAWNGG020000242.1, on the reverse strand, counting down.
TATGAATGATGATTCGCGATACCGTAAATTATCCTGTCATCCCATGACGTTCTGGACATTCGAAAATAATCGCGGGAGAACGTTTGCCCGTGCGACTGTTCCCGCGTCTCTCGAAATATTACACCTCGTTCTCTAAACTCTCGTTAATAACAACAAAATATTTCACGCCTGACGCACGTAACGCGTGACATACCATCGCGCAATGATTTTATTCTGCGCAGAGAGAAAAAAAAAAGGGCAAGATTGTTCAATTTGAATTTAATTTCCAAGGGACAATATCTTCGTGGCAATGAAAATTCAAAGAACGACTGAATATTCTCAATTTTATTCATTTATTTTATAGTGGATCAAATATATTGTTCTCAATTTCATTTATTAATTTTATTCATTTAGAAGAGGGATCATTTTTTTTTTTTTTTTTTTTAGTTATTAAAAAGCATCGGGATGTGATTGTAATTGGCTCGTTTCGCGAGTCATTGGCTTGGAAATATTTATCTGAAAAAAAAGCCACGGAAATTTTAATTTTTCGTCGTTCGGAAGTTACTTTCATCTTTACTCTTTTTTTTTTCTTTCTATTTCAATTCCGAGATTGTCGAACTCTTTCCCATTTAAATTGTTTCAAAAAAAAAAAAAAAAAAAGAAATGATTCCTCTCTCGTTGCGCTAATTAATAAAAATAAAAGTCGTTGACGCACGAGTCGAGCGAAAAAAAATTTCGCCAAGTCCAATTAAAACTTCTCTTCCTTAAAACCTTGCTCGACCAGCAATAAAGAGATAATAAATCGGGAACAAAACGGAAAGGAAATCGAAGATAACAAGAGTGGATGAGAGTTGTTCGCGCGAAAAGTTCAACGTTTGACTTTCTCGGCAGGTTTCTTTAGAAATTATACTTATTTTAGATTGCGTTATTCGTTTAATCCGCGTGTTTGATCAATTATACGAAATTCTACTGAAAATGTCGACCGTTGCAGATCAACAAAAAATCTCTCTGAATAAGTCGGAAATAATCGGCCATTTTCGCCGATTCTGTCGAAAAGCCTCGCGTTCACGCTGCGGACTTCATTATGGTTCCGACTCGTGGCCACTTGAGGACGGATTAACGGGAATCCGAGAGATAATCTCGCAAAAGTCGAGTTATCGAACATAGCGCGAGGAAATAGGCTCAACGTCTCTATTCGCCGGCGTTAAATTCATCGACAGTTCACGAAACGAGATTTTAACGAGGAACAAAACCCGGGTGTAATAACGCGTTCACCGGTGAAATGACCGTCCAATCGAATTACGCATCTGCGTAGCACCGCCGATTGTCAATCACGAATGAAATTTTTAATTGCCCGATACCTCGATCGAGTTGATCGCTCTCGACTTTCATTTTGTAAAATAATTTCCCTCGAGCGAGAAAGAGAGCGAGAGAGAGATCTCTTTCAATAATTTCAATGAATTTTCCAGTTCGTTTTATCAGTTTCCTCAATTTTTTTTAACTCTTTTTCTTTCCATTCTTTTTTTTTCGAGGAGGAGGATGTACAGGATTATTCAAACACTTTTCATTTCTTTCGAAAAGAAAAATTTATAAATTTACAATTACCGCGACGTATATTTTCGTAATCATTGTGGCGTATAAATTTTTACTAGTTGCAAATCTACAGATGCTGAAGAAGGAAAAACGTAGCAATGGGAACAGGAAACTTTTAGGAAAAATTTCTTCGAGTGAAATGTGAATTTCGAATACGTTTCTTCCATTGTCAATTCTTTTACACGCTTCTCCTACTTTAGATACTTTGAAAAACGATTCACAAATGAACGTACGAACGGAAATTTCGTAATTTTAAAAAATTAACTCTCCAGTGTTAACGAAAACGCTTTCTCGCGCGAAACTCCCAACAGAGAACGAGTAACGAAAGAGTTACGTAAATCACTAAATATAGAGGCATCGGTGAGTAATTAGTCTCCGTCGAGGAATTCTAATTCCGTCAGAATAATCGAGATGCCGTCGATATCGATCTTGCGAAATATACTCTTTTCCAGCGGGGCAACATCGATCCGTCTGTTCAGTGGCCGATAGAGCACAGTTTCGAGTTTCACGCTACGCGAGGAGTTCACAGTGTCAACAGGAAGTCATTATACACTATGCAATACCAGACGCGATTCAATTGCGCAAGTAGGATTGCGTATCAACCAATTGAAATTCGCATCTGAGTGGCATAAGTGATCCAGAAAAATCCTCTCCGTCTTTCTCTCTCTCTCTGAGATTGCTAAATTGATTTGATCTCTATAGAGTATTTAGTTGAGAAATTGATTTTTGATTGTTGATTGATTTGATTCGATTTTCGTATGTTCTTCCAGATCTGTTCTTTCTTTAGAAATTAAATATTCATCGTCAAGTTTGATTTCTTTTTTTTTTTTTTTTTTTTTTATTAGGACAATTTCTTTTTAAATCAAGAGAAAATATAGACAAAAAAAAATCACGCGACAATAGTTGAAGATCTGACAAAATCTTTGCTAATTCTCTCTAGTTTAGAGAAGTTGAAATTAATCTTCGTTCGAAAAGATTGCGATTCTCCTTTTGTTACACATCCAACTCGGTATCGCGTGACAAAAGCATAAAATAAAATCCCACACAGAGTCAAAGAATCGTCGTTGGCGATTCCGAGCTTCATGTTCATAACAGCGAAAATTGCAGCAATTTGAATAAGACGTAGTTCGGCGCGATGAATGTAAAATCTTCAGTCTTCACGTTCGTAAAATTTTACACAGCGCGGCGAGGCTGATTCCAGGGGATGGAGAATAGCCGCGATTCGGATCGTCTGCAATTCATCGCAACCAGATCCCAAAGGAGACTTGAACTTCAAACGCCGTGAAAAATCGAGCTTCCGTTTTGTCGCCTCGCGTTCTTCGTTTTCTCAAACCCGTAGGAAGTTCATTCGTTTTAATTTTAATTACCAGATTATTAAAAACTCAACTTTCATCCCTGATACGGTCGAGCGTGGACATTCCAATTTTAGAGATATTAATTTTAATTTTAACCCAATTTTCGAATTCAGAAACTTGAAATTTACATTTAGAAATTTCAATTCTGTCTTTATTTTAGGAATTCCAGGAAACTTGTTCCCAATTTTAGGAGTTAATTTTAGTAAAATAATTTTTGTTGTAAAACATAATATCAACGCAATAAGGTCCAACCTTTTCCCACTTCAAATACTAGAATTATACAATTGGAAACTTCCATGGTTTAGTCTTCTGAAAGATCGAATCAATAGTCTCAGATACAATAAAGTTCCGATCGATTAGTGCGGAATAATCAAGGAAGAATCGATCGTTTGTTACCTCGCAAATTCGAAACCATGATTCGTCACTTTGTGCCAGATTCGACTTTTGCATCCGTCATTTCCGCGTCCCTCTGTACCTCGCACAAAGCGTTTGTATCTCGATCGTTCGATTCGATTTTCCACCTTTCATAAAGCCGCCATTGAAAGTCATTTGAAAAATTATCGCGTTCATTTGTCACCGAACACCGTCGACCGTATTTAATCACGTAGATTAAATGCATTTTTTACGTGTATATCGGTACTTACAATAAGCGTAATGGACGTGGTATTGATTTCAGAGATAAAGAGATGTGGAAATAATGCTTGGGAAATTTTTGCTATTTTTTCTTCATGGAAGTATCGTGTCGTAACGTTAGTTTCCTCTCTTTCGTTTCTTAATTTTTCACTCCAAGCCTTCAATTTAATTTCTTCCCTTAAAAAAAGTACAACTTCAAACTCCAAATCCCCCTAAAAGAAATACGTCCGTATCCCATTTTGCAATTATTTTGTAAAATTCTATCTTGACTAAACGTCACCAAAATAATTGAACTATTCACGTTCTTCGCACTTGAAACTCTCCAAAAGTCACTTTGAAATGCCAACAAAAATCAGTACTGTAATTCTCTAAAAACATTACAAACTCTACGACCACGTAATGAGCCAAAGCATTCAAACATTCACACCCATCTGATCCTAGGATTACCGATTCTACTAGTTGAAACTTCTGACCTGGTTCAAAGAAAAAAAAAATATATGTATATATGTATATCCATGAATTCATTTCCTGATTGCAAGAGACGCGCATGAGCGATTGTAACAAAAATGCAAGTATTACGCGTGCACGACACACGATACGATCCAGAAACTGGTACGAGGCGTAGATCAGAAGCAAACGAAGAATTATTGTACCCAGACGCATAGTTTGTGTGTGTGTGTGTGTGTCGCGTAATGCCCTGTTTTCAACGATTGCGGTCGTATCAGAGGGATCGGATGAAACGTTGGCGAAAAAAAATCGGACAGAGAGCACTGGCGAACAGGGCGTGTACGATCGCCGATTTCAGTGAAAGTGATTGTTCCTAGTTGTATAAAATAAGCAGCTGGACCGAATGATTGCACACTCGAAGCTGCACTCGTGACAAGCAACAATGAAGACTTTCCTAGTAAGTAGATATAGACATTTCTGCCTGAATTTTTCTGCGAGGGATTTTTAATTGCTTTAGTTGGGACTTTGTAGTTGTTTCTCTTGCAAATAATGGGTTTAAAGAGTAGATTGTTTAATCAAATTAAGCTCAGCTGCGCATATAAAGTTTTCTATCGTAAATTGGTGGAATTATAATCATAGGAAAGTTAACACGAAATCCTCGAAAGCACTAATTTTAGACAATCATGGAAAAAGTTCAAGAGAGTAAAGTTTAATTCAATATAAAATTTACAAAGTTTGAATTCTACACCAAAAAATTGTGAAAATTGATATAAAGACACCAAAGTTTTTTGAAATATTATCCCAAATAATTTTCAATTCATTTTTCGAACGATATACCCGCGCTGCATTCAAACCGAGAGCAAACGCAAGTAATCGATACCACTCTTCGTTGAAATTTCACCACACTCCTGAATTATAAATTATTAGCTCCTTGAGTTTCAAAAACCAACGCGGACCAAAAGACCGGAATCTACTTCCTTGCCGTTTCCAAAGCAGACCCAGGACGTAATTCACAGAGAAGCACTCTTAATCAATAATTCAAACCTCGAAATCGATTCGCGCAGCTCTGTCTTTTGGTGGCCGCCGCCATTGCCGGTGAAGTGGAGCCAGAAAAACGTGAAAAGGCGAAGAGAGGCGTGCTTCTTGGCCAAGGGGGACTTGGAGGATCGTCAGGAGGCTTGGATCTGAGTTCCGGCCCTAGTTATGGTGGACATTCGGTGGGCCTCGGTGGAGGATTACCAGCAGCAGGCATTCCAGCTGCACTTTCAGGCCTGCAAGGTTCTCTCAGTGGTGGTCTGAGTGGAACTCTTTCAGGAAGCTTGGCTGAGAGAATTCCTGGAGGATTAAGCGGAGCTGCGATTGGTGCTCAACAAGTACCAGTTGTGATTCCTCATCCCTATCCAGTGTCCAGGCCTCTGCAAACTCCCTACTACGTGAAACAATCTGCGCCTCTCATTAGAGAACTTCCATTTCGCGTGCCTCAGCCAAGTCAGATTCAATCGGCTCAACTTCAGTCAGCTCAACTTCAGTCAGCCCAGCTACAATCAGGTCAACTTCAATCGGCGCAGATTGCCACTCAAAGAGCAAGATTGCCACTCTCACTTCCTATCCCACAACCAATCCCCATCCCTGCACCTCAATCTGAGTATCTCCTAGGCTCAGGATCTCTTGGAGGTTCCGCAGCCGCTAGTGGTCTTAATTCTGGTTTGAGTTTAGGACTCGCGGGCGGTCTCAGTGGTGCCCTAAGTGGAGGATTGGGTTCTGGTCTGTCAGGGCTAGGGTCTGGTCTGACCACTAGCCACGGTTCCAGTCTTGGACTCAATGCTCTCAACGCTGGATCTGGCCTGGGTGCTGGTCTTGGCTCGATTAGTATCTCGCCTGGAGCCAGTTTGGCATCTAGATTGAGTTCTACGCTTGGTGCTGGACTTGGTTCTGGATTGGGTGCCAGTCTTGGAGCCGGAATTGGCTCTCAGAGACTGAGTGCCAATCTTGGAGCTGGCTACGGACCTGGCTACGGATACACTTCGTCCGGTTTACTTGGAGGAGGCGGTTTACGAGCAGCTGGTTCCCTAGGAGGAGGTGTACTAGGAGCAGCTGGTTCTCGAGGAGGTGCATTGGGAGCAGCTGGCTCTTTAGGAGGAAGTACCATCGTCATCAAAAGCTGAATCGATGGACTGAATAATCAAGGCATTTTGTCGGAATCCATGCAAATTCTCTTTTAAAATTCGTGACGAGTCTAGCTCTTTATACTTTTGTAAACTTTGACAAAATTATATTTTTATACAATATCTGAATTCTGACGTTACTGACCAATCCTTCTTGTACACTCACAGTGTAATTCTACGTTGCCAGAATTGTTATTCTGATCGTGACGATAGTGCATTGTGTTTTTAATCATAGACTGCAATGCTCGTGATATAGGATTGCGAAATAATGAAAAGGTACCCGAAGTAGTATAGGTACCAGATGTGCACGGCATAGCAAACAGGGGTGGGTCATATTAAAACACCGGTGCATAGACGAACAATGGTAGTTCTTCAAGCCGATTGGTCAACATGCAACTCATGTGGGGTGGGATTACGTCAGCAAAGATCCTTTCACGTCATGTGAAGCTCCTCCCGAGCTTTCACCCGAATCAGGTCATCACTTCAATATCGGGGTTTATTCGTCTGTGAAGTCAGGACGAAAATCGAACCCGTAATAACGAGAACAGTCGATATCTCTAATGGAACTTTAAAAGATTACTATGTAATCAGACAATGATAATGTAACACACCTCAGTTACTCGCTGTTGGTAACGTAGAAAACCTCTCGTCAACAACTGTTAACCCTTTTTCATACAAAAAATGTCAGTTACAGACAAGGTATATCTCGTTTGTGCTTTTAACTACGGTGTTCTAACTTATCTACGCATGATAAGTAATCGCAATGTTCTAACTGTTCTGCATTCGATAAACGGACGCAATAATTTTCTTACTAACCGACAGTTGGTTAATCATTTAGCATCGAAACCAACCTTATTTCGTATTATTGCCATCGTTAAATTACTTTTCAAAGAGATAAGATATCGTTTGACTTACTAGTTTCCAGTTATCCAAAGGCAAAGAAACATCGATTTTGACTCACCTGAAACAGAAAGATAAAAAAATTGATTATTCATCACGTAAAAAATAATATCAGATATATGCAAATCAGCCATGCAGGATATTTTGTTTCATTTAATCGACAAGATGAAAAGATAATACACCTATTACTAAAGTTCTTATATCGACATTAATATAGTGGCCAAGAAGATAGAAACCGGAACACGAGGTCATTCCTGTTAATTACTGCAAAAAGTATCGTTGTTCCTGCGTGGAGAGTCCTCAGTTAATTTTTTTGATGATATAGAGTGTCCCGACGTTTCCACTTTGGGAAAGTAATGTTTCAACGCGAAAATGTAGATAGGAAACGTGAAATAAAATTTTTTTTGTAAAATCCTTGGTTGTTGAAGAAGTCGAGTTTGGTAATTCGTAGAGATTAATTACTGAGTGGATGCGGGTAAACAATCCAAAACAAATTACTCCATATTCGCAAGTAAGCCAGAATAAAATTTTTAGAAAGAAATTCTGGAATAATTAGAAAGTAAGTTTAAAAATATTTTAGATTAAAATTTTGGAGTTACCAGAAGTTAAATTTAGAACAAAAGTAAGAGTAAGCACATGATATTTAGAAGGCAAACGCGAAATGTTGCACATATTTTTCTGTTCGGAAAGCCAGAGACTCGTTTTCCTCGTGTCGTGATAATGCAGCACCGCCTGCTGATTAAGAAACTTTTTGCAAATAAGCAAGAAACGTCGGAACGTACGGTAAAGGAAGTTTGAAATCCTCCCTAACAAGGTAAACGACGCTTCAGTAAAACTGCTGATGAGAATTTCCACTCTCTTTCCTTCACTCTCGCGTGAAATTTTTCTTGGCGATATTTTTTCTAGTTTTAAGCTTATCGGAGCAATGTTACAACGAAAATATCATAAGACAAATATTCGTGGAATTGTTGCAACGAGAGTACGTAGGATGTACGATGGGACATATGTACGTAGTATAAGTAGAGTGAACGTGATCGTGGTCAGACATAGAGCTTTCACCTTCGAAGTTACTTTGTTCCTTGGCCGAGAAATTGTTTCTAAAGAAGGTTATTCAACATATAATCTTCCTTATAGTACTATACACACTATAGACACCGTATTAATTTTTATTTCATTTCTCGGAATCATCGTCTATTCCCAATGTTCGACGTTCAATAAAACGGTGAAGAAAAAATCGTACAGCAAGTTTTAACGAGTCATTGTAAAGAATAAATTTCAACCTTCAAGACTACAGTGAATCTATTTGTGAAAAGAATTGTGAAAACAATGATTGAAATGTTTGAATTTTGACATTTATCGAAAGTGAACGTTATTCCTCGAAATTGAAAACTCTTACTTTTAAAAATGTCTTCGAGAAAGAAGAACAAATCTATTTAAAATTAAGCCAAACAGATTGCTGTATGATATTTCTTTCTCGCAAAGTGTATAATAGTTGCAATATCGATGACTTCTCATCGTTGTTCAGTTAGACTGTTCGCCGTATGTGTTTGCTATAATGCTGCTTCTACTTTAGTTTTAAAAATTCCATCGCAACTGTAACGTGTCATACATTACCTCTCATGCGTTGGCGAGCCTCGCCAAGGTAGAATCGTCGGTGAAAAATTCAACGCGCCAAATAGCGTTGTCGAAATATTTATAGTCGCCGCTCTATTGATAGAAAGTTTCAGTTTCTTACGACTAGGAAGTAGCATTCGTAGCGAGAAGTGATCGGTCGATGGTTTTGCATATTTCATGTCCGGTTGCGAAAGCTCAATGCACAAACTGCTTGTATAAATTTGTAGCCCCGTTATTGACTTTCTGATCTTTCAGTCGACTTCCTGGACATCGGCTAAACTCTTGCACTCTTTGTTGCTCCGTTTCTTTTTTTTTTTTTTTCTTCTTCTTCTTCAAGATCCACGTTCGTTCCTGGATTCTTAGTAGTACAGAAGTTCGTCACGAAAATAAAATCTTCGTTAAAAAGAGAATAGCGAGAAGCTTTTCAAAGCGTAACTTTGAAATTTATTCTCGCGTTTTATTCTTATCTCGAAAGCAAAACTTATTCTCGATAACGATCTGTTAGGGGATGTTTTATTCATTTCAAGTTGTCTTGCGTCTCGTGCAACATTTAGCACTGGTTCGAAAAGGAGAACTGTCGTGTAAGAAAACAGGCTAAAAATATTAGAGAAAGTATTAATGACATAAGAGGTAATAAGTCCGAAGGGAGGTTTAACTGAATTTGCGACTGTAATCAATCTAACTTTGGAAATTAATCTCCGAAAAGTTAACTGGCGTCTATTGGTGGATCTGTTTCATGCAAAGTCTGTAAGTGTCCACGGCGATAAGTGGTGGAAGGGGGGGGGGATGGGGGTGGAAACAGTCAATTACGTCGATAATTAAAGGGTTGAAGGGAGCCGTTTCGTCTCTAATCTCACGTAGATCGCGTGAAAGTTTAATTAATACTTGTAGATTGTCGATCGACGTTTTGTTTGGTCGACAAAACCGATTTCTAGAGCCTCTCTAGTCGTCTTCGACGCGTTGACCGACTCATAACTCGCTGTCACGAAACTTTGAAATATTTAAAACGAAAGAAAACGTCGCTCATATATTTTATGGTTGGCAAATATTATTTTCGTTAATAAACGTTTTTAGTGTAAAATTTATATATAAAATTATAAACCTTTTAGTGTAAAATTTGACGTCGATACGATACTTTGAACGCATCGATTCCATTTTCGATCAAGATCGAGCAAAATTTACGTTGGATTTCGAATTTTGGCAATTGCGATTCGAGTCGATCCGTAATTCTAACATTTCAATTTGGAGAGTTTCACAAAACTTCTAATTTGCAAATCGCGAACTCGCCAGTTTCCTTCGGTTTGACAATTTCACAACAATTCGATGTTTAACCAAACAATCGTCCAATAATTTCAACTATCCAATCGGGCAAATAATAATCCCATCAAATCCAATTTCGTGCGAGAAGCAAAAAGAAAATGGAAGCTCGATACCCCGCGATTTTCGATTAAACCGACGTGTCGCCGACTGAGTAATTAAACCGAAACCGTTCGATGCCGCGGATACACGAGCAACGAAACTGCAACGTGCCATTCGCCCGAGCAGACCAGACACACGCTTCACCAGATCTCTACCCTCCAACGTAATCAGCTGCAGCTTAACGAGCCTGGCTCAACAAAGACGCTATTAATTAATGAATTAAACTAACTTGTAATTACTGCCGGGACTAACTTTACACGAAGCAAGACGATTTATTACCAGTCGGGACGGCGCGACACGCGCGCGTCGCTGTTGCATCTCGCAGCTGCGCTCGCGGCGGAAATTTCTCAAGCCTGGCTCAGATTCAGCCTCAGTCGCGTAATTACAAGTTTTCTTATTATCCGTGGCAGTCGTTTGGTTCAAGCGTGACACGCGTCTCTACCGATGGCGGGAAGAGCTCTCCCCCCCCCCACCACCTCCCCTCCCCCAGGGGGCGAAGTTTCGCTAAACGATTCCCTGTCGATCGTTAATCGAGATAAGCGCCGCGTAAGTCAGGCCAGGATTACAGCCGAATTTCTCGCCTCGCGAAACGTTGTGACGTTTGTGGAGAAATTAATGACATGGGGATATGCCGCTGTCGAATCCGACGTTTCGCGTTTCTTGTGAATTTCGAACAGAATCGAACAACCGAATTTTGTTCGCGATTGTTCTGCGATTCAATTTTCAAACAGAGGTCTTGAAAATAGGAACGGCTGTAGTCGAAACTTTCGAGGTGTAAAGAACAAACACGACTCTGTCGAAAGTAGATATTTCGTTCTTTCGATTTTGCTACTTTTTCTTTCTGTCAGCGAACTGAACGTGAATTAAACAAAAAAAAAAAGAACACCTTCACTGACGAATATTTTAGAATAATTAAAACAAAATAGACATCATTATGAGTCCTCGATGACACAAATACTGTAAAATGAAAAATCTCGTTGTACTTCACACCGTAACGTAGTGTCTTACGTATCAAATTGAATGAAATTAAGCATTATCTCACAGGGGAAGAACGTGTCGATCGTTTAGATTTGAATTTGATTCAGTATTTCCGAAGCCAGTGGTCTGAGACCAGTCGAAGGAGTTTTATTGAAACTTGTGTTTTTTCCTTTTAACAAGTACGACGAAAGGAAACGTAATAACAATGGCGAACGCAACGTGCCGCAAAAGCGTGGACGTTAGCGACCGCAGGTGATATCAATTTATCGCATGACGTATCACAGTACAATATCATACTGTGTGCACATGTTAAGCAAGAAGGGGTGGTTTACTTGAAGCACCTTCCATCCCTGTAACCCGTCTTTCTCGTTGTCAACGTGACAGCACATTCATGCGATGTTGAACACCATGTATACCCGGTGTTTTCGCAGCGACATTCCCCCGCTTGTGTATAACATCGTTCTCGCAAGTATATATATCCGAAAAATTGCAAAATATCGACGAGTGACTTTCTTTTTTTTTTTTTTAAGATTCCCTACATTCTCTTAAATTGCTGTCGTAAGTTAGACAAATTATTCACGTGTTACGTTATGATATAAAATAGAATATTATCCTACTGTCTATACTGATAATACATATTATTATATTAACAAGGATAAATTAATGTCATTGTAGATTTATATCAGTTCCTAACTTTCTTCCCGAATGAAAGAATGTAGAGAATTAAGAAAATTAAGAACGTGTGAGTTGAAAATGTGGAGAATCAAGAAGAAAGTGGAAGAATTTTCGAAACCACGTCATGTACTTTCTCCGAGACGAGTGAAATTTGAAACGCGACTTGCCTCTCTCGAAACGATGAAAACTTGAAACCTCGCGGCTGCCACTTTGTCAAATTCGAAAAAAACTCTCGCCTCTCGTAAATGTTTGGAGGCGCGTGAAACTTTCGCGCAGCTTCTCGAAACAATTAAAATTTCATTACGCGAACGCGGCTCTCAAAAATTCGGCGACACAGCTCTCGATATCCAAAGCAGATCAACTCGAACACGGAAAAATTTCTCTCGACGAGTATCGAGGCACCCAGTGCATAGCATCGAACACACACCACAAACACACACACACACATTCACGCGCGTGTCTCTCGATCCAGGATCTGACTATAGCAACGACAGCATCGCCTACAGATTTAAAAAAGCGTCGAACAAGCAAGGCTCAATCAGCCACGGCTGATGAACCCTGTGCCTCGGTTTTCTCTGTGTAGTACGATACACACAGTGGTCGAGGGGGTGGTTGTTTCACAGCGGCCTGTGACTCCGTGTGCACCGCTGATGTGCACACGCGGGGGCGGGAGGGGGGTTGTTCCACTGACAGTGATCAAAGACGGCTGACAGAGAAAGGGGAGCCACAGTGAATGAAGACGAAGGGAACAAAACGGCGAAAGAGAAGGGTTGAAGCGAGTGGATAACCGTGGAGCAAAAGCAAAGCAAGGATAGCGATGAAGAGAGAGAGCGAGAGAGAGAGAGGGGGGGATGAAACGAAGGGTGGATTGGCGGATAAAGGGAAAAGGGAAGAGGACAAAAGGGCAGAGGGGAGAAAGAGTGGCGGGATGATTGGAAGAAAGGGCAAATGAGTAAAAATATCGGTCTTTGTTTGCTCGTTCGTTGCCACACAATTTGAATAAATTGCGAATCACCGTGCGTTCATTGGGGAAATGAAACCTTTCGTTGTCGAGACAGCGACACGAGGCAGTTTCGCTCGCATCTCCTTTTGCTTTTGCAAACTATTAGCTATTTGGAACTTTGAGAGCCTTCTCGATTAGAGATTTGGGAACGTAGGATCTACGAATCCGCAAAGATACGAGGAACCAAAATGAAAAACCAAATCGTAGACACTGTCGCGTCCGCTCAAACTATCAACTGTAACACGGAGGAAATAAATGAAAAAGAAAAGGGGAGGGGAAGAAGACTGAATGAAATGTCTGACGATGGTAATAAGATTGATTATACAGGGGGGGGGGAGGGAGAAAGAAGAAGAGTGAAAGAGGAGGAACGTGAGACAAAAAGGTATTACAGGGGTGGAGAAAAGGTACAATGGAGTCGGAAACAAAAGAAGGATCAAGCAGAAGCCTGACGGGATGCATGGTGGATAAATAGAGGGCAGAGGGAGATTGAAGTCGAGGAAAATTGAGGAAAGCTGAATGATGATGAAAGTGGTGAAATTTGCAATACCTGAAGGGTTGACAAGAAGAGCGGAGCACTGTTGTGCTGCAACACGTGGTAACAAACGTTCCGATGCATAAGCGTATACTGTGTATGGAAGAACAGAAACAAAAGGAAAAGAGAAGTGAAGATTTTTTCGTTGCAACGTGATATTGGAGATAATAATAATTCACGTGATCTGAAATTGTTTCGCCAATATCGATGTTGAAATTTATTACGTTTCTATTTCGTTAGATCCGTCGCATTCCTTTCTGTCAAGAAACATCTCGATCGGTGAAAATTTCCAATTTCGTAATTAAGAATCGTTACTAACGATCCGTTTGGTAAAACGTTCCAAGTTTTTCGTATCGTACGAAAATTTTCACGTTTCATTAGCAAAGGATAACTCTATCCGCAGATATGACAGGCGTGTGCGTGGTATATACGCGTAAAATATGAAAGAACATATAATTAACATGCTCGTTCCGGGCAGCGAACGAAATTTTAATTCGGTTATAGTCCATTGTTGATAACAGGGAACAAAAGGGGAATTTCAGAGCTAGGTATGAAACAGAAATGTACCGCTAGAATAACGAAAATTGCTCCTCTGTCAATGATACGCGAGGTTCATCTTTCGTCACGCGTTCCAAAAGCAGGAATTATTGTAAGCGCCGGATGTTTTGGTCTCCAATTGCGCCAAACTCTCTTCCAATTGCTTGAGCTCAAATGAAACGAGAAAAACTCTCGTAAGCAACGTCGCGCTCCAACTTGTACAAATCGCGTGAAAATTACGTCGCGTGGAATTTGTTTTTCGCGTAGAGTATCGGGAATCGAAGGAATCGGTGCCTCGTCCAACTTCCGGAAGATTCAGATTTCCCAGAAGGGCGAAGTTGTTCGACGAATAGGTGACTTAGACGAACTTAGACGAGAAACTCGTGAAACACGAAAGGGACACAGTTTCCTTCTCTCTCTCTCTCTCTCTTTCTCGATGAAAACGAAAAGAATATCGCGGACGAAGATTTCTCTCGGGGATGGAAGACTCGAGCTTCAATATTAAAGCGGAACCTGTCGAAACTGCAAAGTGATTTGCAGAGGAAATCACGTTGAATTTCCGCCGAACTTCCTCATCCGAACGTTTCTTTTCCTTGTTTCCTTTTTTACTATATTTGTATTTATCGTAGGAGAGACGACTCTCTCTCTCTTTCTATTCTCTGTGCAGCTCGTTTACTCATCCATCGATTGTTTCACGGTGAAAACGAGCAATCGTATCGTGTTATGTTTTATTTCATCTGTCGGCTTTATTTAGGTGTTACTTATTCAGTTCCAATTTAACAGAGAAACTCGCGCGCGAATGGAAATTCGTGTTGCCCAATTTCCAGAGATGCACGAAAGAGGATACAGAGAGAATTCAAGGTAGAAACGTTACGAATATATTTGTGAGGGAATTTACAGAGAAATTGATGACACAAGAGAGAATATTTGAGAGGGGAGAAATTATACAACGGAGAAACATGGGTAGAAATTCCTTTCACGTTTAGGAAAAATATTGTGACGCCAATTCCTACTGAGTGTTTAGAAACACTTGGAGAAGTGTTGAAAGAAAAATCTTCTGAAGGATAAGATAAGATGATTCACGGGCAGGTGAAGATTTATGGACAGATTTATACGCGTATCGTCGCTGTCGAATTCTCAAAAATACCTCCGCGTGACGTTTCAAATCGACGTCATAAAATAGGAAATGCTAGACGAAAGAGAAATATCGTTCTAGGCAAATTTTCCAAGGTAAAAATCCAAATCTTAACATTCGAAAGCGCGTGACTGACAGTGAACTACTCAAGAATAATGCAAAACTTGTTTGCCAAGTGGAGCGTGTATGGAAAAATCGAATGTCCAAGGCTTCGAGGTCCGAGAAACTCGAGGAAGAAGAAAAAACAAAGCGAATGAAATATTAACTTGAAATTTTCATACGCGACGAGAACGAGGCACGACAAGTAGAGACAATTTTCATTCTTTTCTTTATTTCACAAACTGAAGTTCAATTCAAATTCCTCGAGAGCGTTTAATCTTTTCAACTACGGTTCTTTCGAGTAATACGGCGAATATTTGGACGAGAGTTCCACACGTGCGAGAATCTATATTTTGTTCGTGCTCCATTAGCGAAAAAAACCCTCTCCAAGACCCTTCAGAATCCTATCGTTGTTCCAGACTCGGTCATCGAAAATGGCCAAAGCCCCCGAAAGCTCGCGACAACTCGTGACAACCGACAAATACCAAAGTCGTGAGCAGTCGAGCTATCTCGACCCCGACGACCATGAAAGGCAGCCCCATCGGTCGAGAATTGGCTGAGATAATCGGCCCATAAAACCCCCTTCAGAAACAACCCCCTCGATCGCAAGATGTGAGAAGGGCTCGTTTGAGACGCCTTGCTTATTCGAGGATCAGTTTAATGGAGGTTTGCTGTATCGAGTCGTTGGATCGTTGGAATTTATTAAAAGAAAATTGCAATAGGTAAAATTATCGAAGCTTGTGAAGAAACGATTCCAGCGACGCTCAACGGGATAAATTTACGAATTTATTACAATTGTTCACGTGCTTGGGAATTTTAATTTTGGATTTTATAATTTTTCTCCAGCTTCGCGAGATTTTTTAATTTTTAATCCCTGAAGCGATAGATATAGCGCAAATAATAACAATAGTGATATCGGTTGAGAACTACTGGATAGGGGGATCGATGCCGCAGTAGCGTGGCATCAGGTGGCAGGTACCCTTTCTCTTTCATCCCCTGTTAATGTCCAACAAGTGGGGTGCCTTGAGCACCTTCGCGCCCTTCCTGACAATTTGCATATGCCTGTCCGGAAATTCGAAATTGACCAAGTGGCCGTTCACTCGCTTAATTTCACAACGAACTTACCTCTGACTTTCGACTCTGTCAATTTAAATTCTTCCAATTTAAATCCTTCGAGTGACAATTTTCTCGATTTCACCGATCTTACGTTCCCCATTATTTTATTCGATTCCCATCCCCTCTGAAAATTTTGCTTCGAACTTTCACTCACATTGATTCGACCACAAATTCCAATTTCACTTTCGATATTCGCGGTGGTGGGTGGGGGAAAAAAATCTGAGAACCACTGGCCCAAACTACCCCACCATCGGTCGCCATGACGACCAGCAACCCCATCCCCCTCCCTCTGACCGTGCAAGGAACCACGGAGCCCCACGTCTCCACCGCTTCGTTCAACCATGCCATAGACGAGTGACGTCAGGTGATAAACATTAACCGTGAACCTACCCCCCTCTCGCGTGTACACGCTACGATCCCCTACAGTTGTAGGGGGTTGTAACCGTGCTTCTTGCTCGCGCGGTCAGGATTTTTGACCGATTGGCCGATTTGTGGCTCGGTGGTAAAATGGAACGGCTGTTTGTCGGGGTTGGCTTTGGAAGAGGGTCGTGCGAGTCCTCGCTTATGTTTATGGGGGTAGATTTCGGCGTTTTTCGCCACGAACGACAGGGCGTGGGTCAACGCTTGCTCTGAGAGGAAATTCTGAGCTTGACTTTTGCTGATTACTTGCCATCAAGTATTTTCTTCGAGAAATTGGACGAGAAAATTACGTTAGGGGTTGTTTTTCGACATCTAAATTCTCTTTCTGAAATTTCTATTCCAGGGTCTAAGTAACTATCGTTACTTTCGCATTTCATTTCGTTCGTAATTTAAAAATTTGAAATTTAAAGGGATTCGTAGAAATTTCATTTAATAATCTATAAAAGAGAATATCAAACACTTGACTATTTTTTTGTACGACTCGTGATGATGCATCCCCATTTTGTGACACGTTTCTCACATACGTGTTTGAGGGTTGAAATTTTAGTCCAGCTGGCCGAACGTGTAACTAACCTTTTACGTTTTCTACTGTTCCTCGACGAAGATTCCAACACTGAGAACGAAAGTTCCAGTCTCGCAGAGTATCCTCCCGTGACCCAGGCAGGAAGGGATTATACTTTTAAATACCGGCCGAAGGAAAATCCCACGCCTTCGTCGTGGAACATCCTCGTCGTCAGGATTCTCTGTCATGTAAATGTCGCCTATCTGGCAAATCTTTTCAAGTACATTTTATCAAGTTAAATAAATCCTTTCGGATTCATGAACCGTGTATTCCTTTATCGTTGGGGAAACGAAACTCTCTCAAAGTCGAAGCGTTCCTTCTTGCAACGAAGTTTCCTCCAATTTCCGTCAGCCCCAGTTGCTTCTTCCATCATTCTATTTTCAATTTGGTTAAGCGGTTCGACAAGTGATTCGGAAATTCAGAACTCAACTCAGGCTCAACGTGACACGGGGATTTGAATTTTTGAGAATTGGAGAGACGAGATATGCAAATATTTGAAGACACGGAAATTGAAAAGAAAGTAATTGGAATCCCGGACATCCGAATGTTTCGTATCTATTTTTCGTATAATTTAACGCAATAGAAAATATTATTAGATTATATAGAAAATATAATATTCAATTCTGACTGAGACTGAAAATTTTAGGCGCTGCAAAGTTTAAGACCTGAATGTCTCGCAGCTTCAATACCGCCAAATTTTGGTGATTGAAAATTTCAAACACCACAGAAGAAATTTCAGAGAACATTTGCAAATTCCAAATTCAAGAAGCACGAATCTTCCAGTGACTCCAAAGTCCAAAAATCTGAAGATCAACGATTCTAACATTCAAGGGCCCTGAGAATTTGTAATCTTGAATATTAGAACTTAGTCTGTCGAACTATGGTCAACTATATTCGGAAATATTCGAACATATTTCCAAACCGGATTCGTTCAACGTTTTCAGCAACTCGCGGAAAACTACGTGGAGAAATACGCAGGAGAAGTAGAAACGGTCCGCTATCAGCCAGACATCATTTACATTTACCTCGCCGTACGTTTCTACGCGTGCGTAACTTTAAAGAGCGCTTCAGGCAAAAGTTGTTAGAATTAACGAGAGCTTCAAAACCGCGTGCGAATTTAATGACAACTCAATACCGTAGTCTCCCTGCCTCTCACAATTGTCTTTCAACGAAATGTGAAATCCTTTGTCGTAAAGTTCCACTGAGAGGGATTATATTAACACGGTTAATAAATTATTCAAACGGCCGGCTCGCAATTCTGTTTCCATTAACCGCGATAAAAAAAAAAAAAGTATATCGAGGCAGAGGAACTCGATAGAATGAAAAATTTTCGCGAGAGACTTTATTTCCAAGACAAAGTGAAATTAAAGTATCGACTTCTCGTGGTAATTCGTCGCGTTGTGAAATTACGAATTTTTATAATTCGTTATGATTCTTTATACTTTTCGTATTAAATTGTCTGTTGTAATTTTCGTATAAAATTGTCATATTATACGTACAGAGTTAGAATATTCTGTTATCGTTTCAATGTTATATATCGTCGTTCCAATATACAATATATAAATACATTTCTCTCCCACAAATATAATATTATATTTATATATAAATTAATTTAAATTTTTAAATTTATACAATATTATATAATTTTATCATTTCTGGGAAAGAAACGTATTTGCATAGTATACGTTGAAACATTTACATGCGTTAAGTATACTTATCTATCTGTGCAATTAGACTTGTCGTCTGTTCACATTCGTTCTCTGCAACCTTTCCAACAGCCGTTTCTCCAAGAAGCCGAAAAATGTCACGTCGAAGTTTTCCAAAGACTCTCCTTTGCGTTCCTCATTCCGTTTGATTTCAGACGGCTGCCTCAATAATGCAACGCGGGACGCGTAGTAAATTCAGCGAGGCGTAGCACGACCATTCGAGAGAAATCGATGTCAAACGCTTGGTAGGTTGTAAAATGTGCAGCATCCTCGACAAAATGCAAGATATTCGCAAGTAAATCGCCACGTGATCTTCTTTTATAGGGGCATGCTAAGTAATCAGGTTCCCCGATATATATACGAAAGTATTCGAATGTACGCATGGACTATACACATTGTGTAATCTAGTTCGAAGGAGACGATGAACGCGTTATGTCCTCTGCCATTGAAAATACCGAGAACTTCGACGTATCCACGAAACGACGTTTTTAGAACTCGCGATGCTTCTCTCGTTTTGTTACGTATCTACTGGGAAAGGGGTTGAAGATGTGAAATTTTCAAATAAATTCAGATTTTTGTTCTTTCAGCTCTTAGGATTCGAATATTTCTGAGTCTGAATTTTCAAAACACGAAGATACGAGGGTCGATGTATTTTTAGAGATTCCAACTTTTGAATTGTCGAGTTTCCCAATATTCGAAATTCCAAATTTCCCAAGTACTAAAATACTAAAATTGCGAAACTTTCAGACCTCGAAGATTCCAGCTGTCACTTTCAGACAATTCCAAATCGAAAGATTCCAAATTGAGTTCCCAAGTGTTCGAATGCCCAAGTCTCAAACCATTCTCAAACTCTCCGCTGTTACACAAACCGCGAATTTTCGAAATACAAAAATATCCGAATTCCTCTGTCGCACTTTCGCACTTCCCTCCCAAAGAGAAAAAAAGGAGAGAGAAAAAGGAATACAAATTGACAGAGCGTAAACGAAAACATTCGACAATGTTTATCGTGGAAAAGGGAACGATGGGGAGAGAAGCAAAAGATCGACGATCGAAACGCGGTCGGCCGCTTTCGTTTGTCCGTTTCATCTGTATATGCGACCCGAGAGAGCCAGGAAATTACGAATTCTACCAGAGATCTCGCAAACATCCGGAGATCCACGCTCGTGATATTAATACATAACCCGGCGATGGTCCGCTGCATGTATAATTTCATTTCGACCGTTCATCGTCGTGATTCCGCGGGCTAGTGTTGCATTTAGGCCACGGTGGTTTGTTTACTTTTTTCTCCGTTTTTTGGTGACTCTGAAAGGAAGCAATTTGCCCGAAAGCGGGAAACAGTCCCTGTTTGTTTCTGGAAAGTTTCGGGCGTCGAAAGTAAAAGGTTAAAACAGGGATGAGAACTATGACGATCTATACACGTAACATCGTTCGAGACGGCTTTCACGAAATAGCCTTCGATAAAATAGCCTTCGACGCTCTAACGCTTTGTGCTGGTTTAGCGTTGGTTGTTCTTTGTGTTATATACTTGTAATTTATTTGTGTTATGTTAATTTTATTTTGTGTTATATACTTGTAATATATTTTGTACTTGAAATATTTCGATATATGTAATGTTTCGGTAAACAAATCTCAATTTTATATTTCGACGATATATATTAATTTGGCGACACATCTCGATAGAATGAATAGTCGGAATAATTCTCTCTCGATAATTCTTCGATAATTTCCTCAAACATTCGTCGAACCTCTCATCTCCAGTTTCGAGCTTCAATTTTCACCCTCTGGTGAATTTTTCTATTTTCTTCTATTTTTTTTTTCTTTTTTTTTTTTTTTTTTTTTTGGCTGAACAAAACTTGAAAACTGGAAACGTCGAAGCGATCGAATATTTCTGAGCACAATGGCAGAGGGTAATGTAATGTTCAACTATTCGTCCCCTAGTGAACATCAATTTTTCTTTTTTCTTTCGTTTTTTCGTTTTTTTCAACAACACGCGGGCGTTCTTCTCACGTTACGTTTTGAAACAACGACTTTCAGAGAAATTCAATTACAGAGGGAACGGCTCGATGGTGCTTCGGTCACTGTTTCATCTCCTTCCTCTTTTTCATTTTGCTCTGCCGGGTCAAGCTGCCTGGCTAGTTTTCCCACGTAAACTCGCGGAGGGAATCAGAATCTTAAACGGAGATCGGTTTACGCACCTTTTAAGCATCGACTTCCTTCCGAAATTTATGTCCGCAACTCCGCGAAACATCGAGCAACGTGTCAAGTTGACTGATATTGATATAATCGGCTCTGTCTAACTGAGACTCGTTTAAACAATAAACACGGTCATTTATATGATTATATTATATTAAAGATATTATAGTTATAGTTCATAGCTATATATTATAGTTAGATAATTGCATAATTATATTGTATAAAAAGTATTATATAAAATTTATATTATATTATATTACGTTAAAATTTATATTATCGTTATATTAAAATTATACCTATCCGCAAGGACACGTTATAGTTCATAGCTATATATTATAGTTATATAATTGCATAATTATATTGTATAAAAAATATTATATAAAATTTATATTATCGTTATATTAAAAGTGGACACGTTAATGGAAAGTTAATGGAATTTTCAGCCATTTATCAGTAAACTTTTTTTCCTTTTAAGTAAAAAGATCTTTCATGCGAGCTTTCAACCGTGTTACACGTAATGGCATTTTCTCTCCGAATAAATACAAGGGAATTCTTTCTCGTAGAAACGCGCCGACCATGTTAATCAATCAGTTCTCCGCTAACCTCGTTCGAAATTGTCATTACACTTTGGTTCAGGTTCTTGAGACGCCGTGTTTCATTTGGAAGGATCCTCTCTCACAAAATGCATTTTGTTCGTTTCATTCTTCAGCGAGGAGTTAATTAAATTCATTCGAAAGGAGAAGCAGACGACTTGAATTTTCACTTATAATTCGCTTATGCTTGTATTACTACTCCACAAATTATTCGTGGTTTCATAATAAATTTATAAGTTAAATGTCGTTAAATGTAATTAAACTATAACTACAATAAAAAGATATTATATTACATTGGTATGTTATATTGTAATACATATATCTAATAATGATTAATCGTTATTATATATTATAATATAATATAATTGTAATTACAATAAAAATATATTATATTATATTAATATATTACATCATACGTATTTAATAATGATTAATCATATCCTACCCAAACCTAACCCAAAATACAATATTATATTTATATATAAGTTAATGATTAACCATTATTAGATAATATGTTATATTATAATATAATTATAATTACAATAAAAATATATTATATTATATTAGTATATTACATCATACGTATTTAATAATGATTAATCATATCCTACCCAAACCTAACTCAAAATATACTATTATATTTATATATAAATTAATGATTAATCATTATTAGCTAATATGTTATATTATAATGTAATTATAATTACAATAAAAATATATTATGTTATATTAATATATTATATCATAACATATGTATTTAATAATGATTAATCATTATATATATATATATATATATATATATATATATATATCACCATTAATCATTACTAGATACATATATTCCTCGTAACTAGTCTCTGGATATATTGAAGTCTCTTCAAGCGCATCAAAAGTCCCCTCAAAGCCGGATCAATTGGAAATGCAGGAATTCGCAGGCCACGGGGCAGGATTAATTCAATTATTATAATTAAGGAGTCCATTTTATTAATTGGGAAAGCCTCGTACAATGGCGCCAATTAGTTAAAACGTGACGCTCGCAAACGCAGTAATCAAATTACAGGATCAAGGGAGATGATTCTTAATCCTTGGGATGTAAGAAGACTGGATGAATCTTCTACTGAAGATGGTCGTTTCTTGCCACAATCGTCCCTATTCTTTCTTTCTTTTTTTTTGCTTTCTTTCTTCCTACCCTTTGCTTCTCTTATGCTTTGCTTCGCTGCTCGATGTAAACGAGGACGACGTGGTTTCATTGCTGGCCGGTGTCCAATTACATTTGGAATTACAGGACCGCGTGACAAACGTCCACATTTTCGGGCGGTGTGTTTTACGAAAGACCAGAGTGATAGATGTCAACCATCGTGTGAACATTTTGGAAAACTCGTTTCGCTCGGTTTTCCTGTTACTTTTGTCTTTCGAAGAGTCGCGAAAATTTGCGACGAAAGTGTCGACGAAAATCCGTAAAATCGTGGGAAATTCCTACGAAAGGTTGAAGAGCGAACACTTAAATGAAAATGCACGACACTTCGATCGAATTCCATCGAATTGGCTTGATGAGAATCTACGAAAATCTAAGAAACTCGATGGAAATCTGTAAAATGCAATCGTGCAATTGTAGAGATCTGGGAAATGTTGTCAAAATCACTGAAATTCAGTGAAAGTTTAGAAAATTCCAGAAAAGTTCTTAAGATTCTATAAGAAATTGAAAATTTTCACTAGCATTGATCTTTCGTAGTTTCTCTTTAAGTTTATGAAATTTCATTATGTTTATGTTGGGAGGTTTGAAAAAGATTTAACGAAAGTTTACGAAATTCTGAAAATTCCAATATCTGTAAAACTCGGGAATTCCCTTTATTCGCTTTATCACGAGCAATTTTCACCCAGTTCCTTTCAATTTACGAAATTTAATCGTTTCTAATAAAAATTCAGTGGTGATCTAGAAGTCGTGAAAATGAAATTTCACGATAATTTCACGAAAATCCCCACCACTTTCCTCGTTGTATCTTTTGATTTGTGAAATTATTCCAGAGTAAGGAAACGAGACAGTGTTGAAAACAGCGTCATTACCCGGAGAAGACAGAGCACTTTGCTCTCGCGTAAAAATTCGACATTCTTTTTTCACATCTTTAAAAGAGGCGGAAAGAAAAAGACGAAAGAAAATCCGTGAAACGAAACGTAAAGTATAAAAGCACGGTCTGCAGAGATAATCCCTTGCCACGTGTAAGTTCGACAGTGCGTTAACCAAGAAATACTGCACAACTCGTCGACGTTGGATTCTTCTTTATCGGCCGGGATTGAAGTTCGTCGATTCCATTTTTATATCCATCTTTAATTATTCGAAGAACAAATACATTACTGAATAAAACCGTCGATTTCAGGTTTCCCTCCGCGTTGAAGGAAAATTTAATTCAATTCAATTCGATTGGATGCTTTTCGTTCTTCGTTTCTCTTCAGAAATGTTGTTGCAAAGCCTCGTTAGTCTCAGATTTTTCCTTCGGCGTTGAAGGAAACTTGGGATTTTTTTTCTTTTTTTTTTTTTCTTTTGCTACAACTCGGAAAGTGAAACAATTTTTTCGCGATAAGGGAGAAAGAAACAGTTTCTTTGCTTCAGATCTCGTTCGGTGTGTTTATTCTTTATGGGCAGGGGGCGGCAACAGGGGGGAGGGGAAAAAGAAATTAAGAAGTTCAGATTGATTTTTATCAAATAACCAGGATCTAGCGAGAGATACTCTCGAGGTTGGCAACCAATCTGTCGTTGTTTTCCTTTCATTTCGCCGGGAAAATTGGATTGGGAAGCTCTGTAGCCGCGATCAGAAGGCGGATCATCGGTTGACTCATACTACGTGCCGGATTCTTTTCTTTTTTTTCAGTAATTGAAACGCCAATAACCACGTTATCCTCGTCTAATCTACCGGCAGATTGTTCTGCAATCTATCTCTGTAGAACGCGTGACTCGCTCCCATTCTTCTTCCAAAATTTCACACGCTCTCGAAACATTCACGCGAAAATGGTGCAAATAACAAACTGCAAACAGAATCACATCGATCGGAGACTCAATGTAAATTCTATTAATCGGTGTAATATAAATATGTTATTAATGAAATTTCAAAGTCACGCGGTCTGAGAGGACAGGGGTGTTCGAGAAACTGGAAAATTGGAATATTGTGAACTCGTGCAGAATTATTGGAAAGTTGGACGTGCGAAATGTCTTGAAATTTACTTTAGCCTCGCCTCTGTGGAGATCCCTCGCGAGATTGGGAAAATTTCGGAGAAAACTGGAAAGAATTCGGAGAAAGTGGAAAATGTTTTCGTTTTCGAGTTTTATCAAGTTTTGACCGTCTGGTTGCCGCACACGGCTGTGCATCTGCATTGGCGGGGAGCGTGGGAGACGCGAGTGAAAGGGTTGCGCCACGTATGCGTGCTTGAAAACGTGAAACGCAGAGCCCCTTCCATTTGAGGCTGATTAAACGCGGCCGTATTCCCCCCTCTGTCGAATTCTCCCGATGCATATAAATCGCGATTCCACCGAACGATTTTCCACAAACGACACTGCCACGTGTACAAATGTGTATTTTCGTATTTTTCAACAGTTCAAGTACGACAAATCCCCAATCCCGGATTATAATGCTGCACGTGCAAAACACGAAAATTTAATCCACGCATTTTTTTTCCCCGTTGCAAAACGTGTGACGATATGAATTTCTATCCAGCAAGACGTAAATTAAATATAATATGTCGTGACGAGGTAATTTTGTTCGACGGCGAACTACTAATTAAATTTAAAATAGGTTAATTGAAATTGGTCGCATTAAACTAGAGTATAAAGTGAAATGTAGCGCGTAAATTTTTTTTTTCAGTGAAAAACACTGTCGCTAAGGAGACACGGGAAGATGAAAGTTATAAAAATTACGGCAAATGAGATTAGAGGTGAATCAAAATTAGCCTTCCACTCTTTCATTAAAAGTGGAACGAAATTAGAATTAAGCTTCGAATGGGGGATAATAATGATTTTAATATAATTGCAGTTGCGGCGAGAAGGAATTGCCAATCATAGAATGAAAAAATTAAAATTAAAGTGAAACATATATATATTTCAAGTGGAAAGGTAGTATTAATAAAACTGAAACTAGGTTGGAGTAGACTGAAAACGAAATTACTATAATGGAGAATGCATATCAAAATTCGAAATCTGACTCCAAACTACGTTAGAAGCAACACGAGAGAACTAACATTAGCATTAACACATTCTGTCTGTCTTAGTCAGTTCTTCCTTCTTTTCCGTTCCAAGTAGAATGAAATCAAATTGAACCAGCCGGCATTAAATAAAAGTGGTATTTGCAGAATATTCAGGAAATTGAAATCGGGATGAGCTGTTTTCCAACTACATCTCTCTTAATTTTTCCACCGGGGAGTAGAAGGCGGTCTCAGCTTTAATAGAACAAATTTAATAGAAGCATATTTACTAAACATTTGCGAAATGAAAATTAGAACGTAGCTGCAGCTGCCTCTCTCTCTCTCTCTCTTTACTTTTTCGTTTGCAAGTAGAACGAAATTGAATTAAAGCGGCTGCGAGCAACTTCGCGTTCCCCGTTGGGTTTATCAATTTTATCGTTTTATATCACGAGCAAACAAACGCGCGAAACGCTCGGGACAAAGTGACGAAACACGTTCCGGATATTTCTTTCTCGGTCGCAAGTGGTACAAGTTTAAAACTGACGAAATCGACGTTTCTCGTCTACCTAACAATTTTCCATTTTTTCACGTTACGAAATTGGTCAACCACCGGCTCGGAACGAAACGAAATACATATATATATATATATATATATATATATATATATATATGCCAGCAGTGAATCACGTCGCGAGTATTTCTTTCTCCGCGGCAAGTGGAACAGACTCGAAATAAACGAGCCGGAAAATAGAAATCACGTTTGGCCGTTTCTCGAATTTTTTTATTCCTTTTTCTTTTTCTTCGGATTCGTCAAACTGATTCTAAAAGTTTCGCACGCTCGTGACTGAAGACGAGTCGGTAGACTCGTGTCACGGGGCATCGAGTACACGTGTATGTGTTTGTGTGTGTGTGTGTGTGTGTGTGTGTGTGTGTGTGTGTGTGTGTGTGTGTGTGTGTGTGTGTGTGTGTGTGTGTGTGTGTGTGTGTGTGTGTGTATGTGTGAAATAAAAACTGGTTTCGACTCCGTGCTGCGGAGGAAGGAAGTTCGACCAGCGCCTATAGAGGCCACGGCATCGGAATCGTTTCTTCTCTTAAAGTATGTAGGTTACCAGTGACGTCACCCGAGTACGCCCAGTGACGTACACACCGTGAAATATGCATCGTTGCAGCGATGCAGGTCATTGACGTCCGTGCGCCCTCCGTGAGAGAAAATAAATTTCCACGGAGGTGAAAGCCCGGCCTCCCGATGGATATTCATCCAAGTGGTGAAATAGTTGGAAATTGGTTTATTTTATTTTTCTTTTTTCTTTCTTTCTTTTTCTTTTTTTTTTTTTTTTTTTTTTTACTGGTTGGATTCTCTATTAAAAATGGGGGAATCTCTCTTACTGGGGAGAGAGGATTGGAAAGAAATTAAAATTTCTCGAACAGTCGAAATTTAGCTTCTCTGTTTGTGGAGAAATAGAAATGGGAAAGTCGATCTTTGAGATGGACGCATATACAATAATTTTCAACAATTAAACTTCGTCCTGAAAATTGGGAAGTCCGAATTTCTCGCGATGAGGAAATGATAATTGCCGCGTGTTTTAATTACAAACTCTCACCGGCGCCCCAAATTACACGAGTGAAATGAGAAATGCGAGTTTAATTCAGCGAACAAGTTTAGTTTGGCAGTTTAGAGTGCGTACTTAATTAACAGTCGGATAATAGGAACGCTTGATTAAGTTGCAAATGGATTAGCGTTTCTTTTCTCCTCCCTCTTTTCCTTCGTACATATTTTTAAATAATACACGCGATAAGAGGGGTATCGTTATTAGGCGCAAAACGTGCCCGATGTCTGACTATGTATGCCCCACTTCTACTTGCGCTCGTACATTTCCCCGTTGCAACAAAGATACAGAAATTTTACGACTTGTGTACTCTGCTATCGATTGACACTCCTACAGCAAATGAAGATGTAGTATGCTAGTTTATTCGCTTCTCCGACCATAACATAATACCATACCATTTTCTTTCTGTTTAAAGAGTCTTAACTCAACAGATCTTTTCTTTATTCTAACATGCATCTATTATTCTTGTTTCCAATAAGTCTAATTCTCCAACAAGTCAATAAATTTACCAAACTATTCGATTTAATTAAATTACAAATTTTCTTGGAAGTAATATAGTAATTTTTCAATTCATATCATCTCGTCACTTGTAATATCGTCAAACGAGACTGAGGAATTTATTATTTATAAATAATCTCGAACAAATAATAATATTATCTTTTGGAAAAGCACAATTTTCAATAAATAAATAAATAAATAAAGGCAGTAATCTCAATGAATAAATAATTTATTTAGATACTTATTTCTGCAAAAAAAAAAAAACATTTACAACCATCACTGAAATACAAAGTGTCCCAAATTTGACAGACTCAGAATCAAAATTATTCCACGATAAACAATCATCCGTAGTCATCCGCAACTCAACGATACGAAAACACAAAGCAACGTTAGAAAGTAATGCAACACAATATTAAAAGTAATATCCAAAACCTTACTGATCGAATCCCCTCTGACAACTGTCTAACTACTCCAGGATATCAGCGTGCAGCATAATTCGACAACTGGCCTACGCTGCTTGCCGCGTCAGGGTTAATCTTCACCGAGCCGCAACAAAGCCGTGACATCGGAATTAAAACGGCTGGAAACAGTTGTTCCCGTGGAAGTTGATCCCCTAACGGGACACGACGCGGCAGCCGTCGATCCATTAACATAAACGATCGCACGAACGCTCACGAACACGCGCGCCGCGTTGCAAATGGGATCGAACGCAGACAGACAGGCAGACAGACAGCGGGGATCTCTCTGTTTCGCCGTCGGGTTAATACTCGTAACTTCTCTCGTGAAAGCCCTGCACACGCGATTCCCACTGTGCACGCGCTCGCCTCTAATATTTGATACCCCGACAGTCGAGCTAATAGCACTTTGACTCGCTGCGGAGCCGAGATTACTCGCGAGCCATCGATTCCATTCTCTTTTCGTTCGCGTCGGAAAGAAAAATTTAAATGACACTGTTTATTTTTCAACGACCGATGGACGAACGAGCGTTCTAACTATCGAACTTTCTTCGAAATTTGTTGGCTGTTCCAAGCCAATTATCAATATAAATACAACTACGTTATATAAATACAAGCATGTTTGCTCGAGAGTGACTTGTGGATGTTGCTTTGTTTCGTTGGAAAATTATTATCACGATTTTTTTTTTTTAGGAAAAGATAATCGTCATTGATTAATTTTTCTTTCAGAGATTAGTATTGTTATTTATTTGAGACTGTTGTCTTGGGAATTGTTGTTCGAAGCCAGTTCTCAATTTAAAACTATGTATTGTCGCTCTAACGTTTACTCGAGAGTGACTTGTGGATGTTGCTTTGTTTCGTTGGAAAATTATTATCACGATTTTTTTTTTTTAGGAAAAGATAATCGTCATTGCTTAATTTTTCTTTCAGAGATTAGTATTGTTATTTATTTGAGACTGTTGTCTTGGGAATTGCTGTTCGAAGCCAGTTGTCAATTTAAAACTATGTATTGTCGCTCTCACGTTTACTCGAGAGTGACTTGTGGATGTTGCTTTGTTTCGTTGGAAAATTATTATCACGATTTTTTTTTTTTGAGGAAAAGATAATCGTCATTGATTAATTTTTCTTTCAGAGATTAGTATTGTTATTTATTTGAGACTGTTGTCTTGGGAATTGCTGTTCGAAGCCAGTTGTCAATTTAAAACTATATATTGTCGCCCTCACGTTTGTTCGAGAGTGATTTTGTCTGTTGGAAAATTATTACCACGATTATTTTTTTTTTTTTCAGAAAAACGTAGCGTCATTGATTAATTTTTTTAGAGAGTAGTATTGTCGTTTATCTGAGATTGCCGTCACATTTTTAGATGTTGATTCTTTCTCAAGAATACCGAGCAAACGTACTAATTTTGATTTTTTCCCGTTTTGTTCCTTAGATTTTGCTAAGCAAATTTTGCTGATTTAAATAAGATTCGAAACCTCGTTTGAATGGAACAGTCAGTTCGGTCAATGAAGTTTGCGAGAGCGTCTAATTCCACGATAACAGAATTACAACTGGTAGTCGAGAACTTCCTATCGGAGTGTCGTACGCGGGCGTTACAAGTTCGAGAACGATTCTCGTAAATTTTCGCATGCACCAGGGGCAAACGAAGTTCCCCTGCATGATTGGCCGCTTAATCCAGTTTCGAAGTTCATTTCGCGTGGCGTGTCGCGACCGTTTCCCCGTGAAAATCGAAGTTCAACAAGTGACTGGGGCCTTAATTTTTAATTAAAAGGATGACACCAACGTTGAATTTCATTTCGTGACGTCGAATAGGAGCTTCGCCCCTAGGAAAACGGGGCAATTAAACCTGAGAACATTACAACATTACAACCTCCTCTGTTTTTCATCAACCAAAGTAGAAAAATTGCCAAAAATCGAGTTGCAATTACTCGCGAAATTTTAACGTTCCAGTAAAAGTATGAAATTTCTCGCGCACCAAAACCGTTTCGTACGAGTTCAAAGGTGTTTCTTCGAGTTTAATTTATTTCACGTACAAATGAACGTGAGGCGAGCCGTCGTCTTCTCGCGCTACACAATAAAATTCATTAGCACGCGAGAAGGATTTTCGCTCGTTCGTTTCCCGGACTCGATTCTCTTCTTTTCAGCTCGGATATCTCTGATGGAACAGTATCTGAGAGTCTATTAAGTGAAGTACTCCCGAGGTATCGAGGAGAGGTAACGAAAGCGCGGAGATCGATTTTCACCGCTGCTCCGGCGAATTATTGATTCGCGCTACTGTCAGTTTTTCGGACGAAATTTGTCTCGTAGCCGCGAGTGAATAATTGGAGCGCGAGCACCGACAAGCACGTTTGATTCTTTCATGCGTCTTCACTCGAAATAAACAGACAGAAGTGTTTATTTCGTAAGTGGTTGACCTACACCACTCTCGAGCATTCAAATTTTCAGTTGATGAATATTCAGTTGCGTCGCGGTAGCTGCAAAACGTTGATACGAGTGTAACCCGAACTCGCCAAATTTCCTTCGTTTTCGCGGACAGTGTTCAAATCATTGACACGTACTACTGAAAATCGCTAATTGGACGACGCTATTCGAGTGAATTAACGATCAACGTTCTAGGTGTGCGTTGAAACGTACGAGTCTACCTCTATCAGGATTAAAATGAACGTTTCACGGAACACGGGGAAATTGGGAATTCAGTTTTCTTCGAATGATTTACTTACACTACTGAATGTCGTTACAAAGATTATATTACCATCTGTTAAATAATTCACGTTACATCGTTGCACGAATCACCGTGCTCCTCGGATGGCGAAACAATTATTCCCACAATATGTATAAATCACTATAAATTTCATCCAATTTGAATGATATTAATATTCTTCGTACTCGTACGCGCGCCCATTAAGGAAAAGATGGATAATTGAAGAGAAACATTGCATGCGATCAGCATGCAACGTGCATAATGAAATCTCGTTTCTCGAGCGTACGTTGATGTATGCCACCCCCCCCCCCCATATAGAAACAAATACACAAAACAGTAGAATATTTATTGTAGAAAATTTATAATTGAGAGTTCCTTTACTTTTCCAAAAAATCCCATCCAAAAAATTTTTATTAAACTAATTATGCAAATGCAAGGAAGTTAACAATCACACCCCTGTTTCCACCCTCCATCGATGAAAACGAATTACTTGAGGCTGATTTCCATGATTGTCCTCTTCAATTACGACGCAATAATAACGTGCTTTGCGACTTTGGAGAAAAGGGGGAGAGGTTAATAGGGTGGAGGGGGATGAAAACGTCGATAAATTGGACGACTCGGTGAATGCTGGAAATTTAATGAGAGGTCAAAGAGAAGGACGCCAGGTATTAAACAATATATATGCATATATACGAGCATTCTATTGGAGGGATCATCTGGATCGTAGGGAAAATAAAAATTTCGTGAAGGAAGATTTCGAGAAACGACATGAATCAATTACCTATGAAACGCTAAACGCGACTGATCACGAGTTACGCGTATCATTGGAGAGTATCGCGCGGAATTTTCACGGTTGGAACGTGATTCGAGGAAAGCAACAAACGCGACGTTACGAGATAGAATAAAAAGCGAATTATTACCTCTGGCGTCCGCCTTCTAATTGACTGTTGCTTTACACTTTGTTCACGCCACGTTTGTGCCCCGAAATAACGAAATAATGTTGGAGGGAGCAGGAACATTCGCGGTGGACGAGTCCGGCCTCGTCGTCAAGTCAGGCTTGTTCAGTCGCGAATTGGAAACTTGGCTTCCCTTTCGGTGGCGCTGAATAGGGCCAATTAGCGGGGCATCAAACTTCCCGCGCAATTAAGATCTCAATTAAATGCGTCCTGTTTCTAATTTATACGAAACGATCCTCCTCGTTACGCTTTGACATTTGGTTCTTGCCGTTTCTTTCCCTTTTTGGCGAGAGACAAATTAAGTTCGACCAGTTTCAAGACATTTCTTCTTGTTTCTTCTTCAAATCTTGGACGAATTTTAATTTGGGAAATTAATCTTGGAATTAGAAGTTCGAAGGAGAAGTGAATATTAAAGCTGGCAAGTTAAGCGAGCTGAATTCAGAGTGATGTCAGAATTTTGGGATCCATCTGACGCGTTCATGCTGAGAATCACGAAAGCGATTTCGACAAAATCCAAATAAGTAGAAATTCGAGATATTAAAGACGCAGGCTGCGACCGAGTGAATTGAGGAAGAAACGAAACGGCGAGATAAACAATTCTCGCGAGTGGTTGCGAAATTCCAAACGACGCCGTTCCTCTCATCCATAAATGATCTAAAATCATTGTCGTTGACGAAATTTCCTGGAACTTGCCGGCTATAGGCTGGCCCCGAAGCGCGGGATAAACTCGGTACACCGATACTATTGATTTTGCGAGAGGTGCAGAAAGAAGGGCGAGCGGAGAAAGTGGAGGGTGAGCGAGGTCAACCCCCTTTTCAGGCTGGTTCGACATAAAATAGGGCTTTTCCGGGCTTAGGCTCGGTTTATCCTTTAACGTTGTTCCTCTGCGGTAAACCGAGCCGGAAAAAATTGATTTTTAACCCTGCGCCCAAACCGCCTTTGTTCTTATTACGGAGCACCCCCCCTGCCCCCTTCGAACGATCGCCTCCTCCTGCGTTGGAGATTTTATCGAAAAAAAGAAGGGAGGGAAAAAGACTAAAGTAGAGTACAATAGTACAAAATTCTCATTCTTCACATTCTTCATTCTTGTGTTTTGTAATTTTCTTCGGAACATTTCATTTTGCAGTGATGTTAAATCTGGAGTCGAATTTTGCCTGTTGTGTCATAAAACATAATAAATAACGTACAATAAATAAAAAATAATGAATAAATTGTAAAAATCCATAAATAAAAAGTAAAAAATAAATTACAAAAGTCCATAAATAAAAGATAAATAAATTGTAAAACTCCAAAATTTGACACAGTGCGTGAGAGACGCAAAAATATTTTGTAATATCGCCTCGATAATGGATTCGAAAATAAAAAAAAAAGGGGGGGAAGAGACAAAAATCATCATAGCGTTCTAAGAATTGTCGAAAATTCGGTTCGAAAGTGCAAATGTCAAATGTTTGTTGCTCATTGGTTTGGCGTTCGACGCGAAATTCGAGCGAGAAGGATCGATCGACTCTCGATGTCATCGATGTGGCTACGTTCAAACGAAATTAGAAAAATTGATCGAGTGAACACGGGACTCAATCGTGACTCTCCACCGGATCTGTTGAATCTACGGCGATGATGGTTGTCTGACGTATCAGGCGTTTAGCCGCGCGTTTGGACCCCGTCCAAAATTAAGCCCGTGTTTTTTTTTTTTTTTCACCAGCATGCGACTTCAACGGAACTGGAGTCAAAGACGATGGTCGACAGCTTGAAACGCGCCCTGCTCTCTCGCTGAAATAATGCACTCGAACTGAACAATGTTGTCAAGACACTACAGAGAGTTTCGCCTGCCAGGTAAGACTGAGATTCTCCTCTGTGTCCAAGGTTAATATTCCTTTAAAATTCGCGAGAAACTACTTTTCAAATTCCAGAAGTTTGCTCAAACGTCTTCAAACTTGGCGAAATTCACTTGAAAAATTGAAAATTTCTCCTCAATTAATCCCTTCATTTATTTCAACGTAATTCCTCGGTTATATTAAAGTCTAACATTTCAGACAACTCCTTAATTTATTTTCCCTTGATCAACGATTGAATGAACTTGATTCAGAAATTGATTTCACGAGTTATCGCTCTTGAAACGCACCGAATGAAACAAATTGAAGTTGTCGTCGCGACGGATTGTCCGTATTTTCGACGCGTTACAGGTTCGCGTACACGTCGCGAACAAAACGACGGAGCGACAGTTGCGTTGAACCACAATAGCACGCCAGAGACGACTCGATTACTTCGTATATATATCACCCGTTCTATTCCATTTAACACTTGACCAAACTCTGAATTCAGCTCCCTCTCGGAAACTCTTACCTCGGATAAACTCCCTTTGCTCCTTCGGCTATCTCTCTCAACTTTCAGCGGAACAGCTCGAGCATGCATTTTCCATAAGCATTTATCCTCGTACGTGTACATTCTCCCTTTTCCCTACTATCTTTCTGTGTATCTTCCACCCTGGGAGACGTGGTTCTCGATGGTTTCGTCCGTTCACAGCTGGAATGCTCGTGCATTCTTCCGCGACGAGTTGCTATCTCTCGACAAACCTTCGCACTTCCAACGCCTCTCGAGCGATCTCGATGGATCGACAATACCGTGGAAGGGAATGCAACGAAATTTTTGAAAATAAAAATGATGTATCCTCACCGTGCGTTTACCTCGAGATGGGAAAGTTAGGAGAAGCAGGGAAAAATTATTAATAATCTGGATTCAAATATGAAATGAAACAACGATTATATAGGAAAATATATATAATTGAAAAATTATATGTATATATATTTATAGGAAAATTGTACACGCGTCAAAAATAAATTTAGAAATACAGAAATAGAGAAAAATTTTATTACTGATTATATTTGAACTTGTAACAATAATTATTGTTATAATAATTAATTCATGGCAACAAAGATAGCTTGATCCAGAATTTATTAAAACAATTTCTCCAATCCGATCAGCTTAGTTTTAACACAAACAACACTCGAATAAATAATAAACTCGTCCTGACGAAGGCACGATGATACAGAAATAAAAAAGTTGGAGCAACATTTTAATCCGACCGGCACTCTGAATATTTCAACATTGACACCGTTCTGGAAATAAAATTCACCCACGTCGGTCGCGATATATAGTAGGAATTCATCGATATTTTCAGGTGCACTGCAACGTAGCCAAAAGTCAGCAAACAACAAAGAGATCGTGGCGGACGACGAGGAGGCAGAGCCTGACCTACCAAAACCCTCCGAGATTACTCTAAAGTCTCCATCCGCAGCTTCGGAGACTCGATCGGTTCGTTTGTCAATGCCAGAGGAGGCAGAACCATCGACCACCGCGGCACGAGACAATCCTCGAGGTTCACCGAGTGCTGGGGCGAACAGAAGCCAGCAAGAACCCATCGAGGAGAAGGTCTCGAAGAGCCAGGAAGAGTTGAGAAAGTCTCGAGAGGACGAGAAGCCTAACCTCGGCCAGCTTCAGAGGAGCAAAGCGACGAAGCTGCATCGACAGTGTCACCGTCGGTTGAGAGAGATGATCGGCAAACGGGAGGTGAGGAACGTCGAGCTGGCGAGGCAGCAGGGTGATCTGAAGCAGCGGTTGAACGTCCTGGAGTGTTCGATGCCGGCCGTGATGGTGTGGAACATGTGGAGGATGTCTCGGGGCGGCTGCGTTCCTCGACTCGAGCAAGCCTTGAAGAGGCAGTTCGAAGGTCCAGCATCGGGAGAGGCGTGCTGCCCGAGCACGCCGAGCCGGCACTTCGACTGCAGAGTGAGGGAAGCGGAGGCTGAGAGGAAGCAGGCGTTGAAGAGGATGGAAGACGCCAGGGCTCTCTGGGCGGAGAAGGAAGCCACGCTGGAGGACAGGAGCAGGAGGCTGGAAGAAGCCAGGAGGCTGCGAGAGGACACCCAGCTGAAGATCGGACAGCTGTCCGCCGAGGTTCAGAAGCTCAGAGAGGCTGCTGTGAAAGCGGAGGACGACGGAGCCTGCGAGGGTTAGTTGGCACGCGGTGAACTCGAAACGCAGGAGCAACTGGAAATATTTAGGGACAATGTCGTTTCTTCGTACTGTGCGAAATTTTATTTCACTTGAGAATTAACGAAAGTTCTCATCTACGACATAATTTACCAATAAGCACACTAAAATGTCAATATACTTTAATAACTAGATTATACAGATTATACAACAAGTTAAATTATTGCCACTGGATGACAGTGTTTATTAAATTTGAAGAAATTTATAGATTTGTTACTTGTGGGTACCCCTGATATTTCTCGCAAAGAAACGAGAATCCACCAAGTGCCGTAGTCACGACCAAGCTTAATTCAAGTCTAACTGAACGCTCAGGGGAGTGCGAAGTGGCAGAGTGCAGAAAGAAATGGCTGGAAAAGGTGCCGAGCTGCGCGTCCATCAAGTCGGCGGACATCGAGTGCCTGGAGAGGCTGCAGCAATTAGCGGAGAACGAGGTGTACATGAGGAGAAAGATCGCCGAGCTGGAAAGTCGCGAGGAGGCATACATGAGAACCCTCCAGCAGGCGGACGAGCTCTGGTGCAAGCTGGACACCGACGCGGCGAGCACCGTCGCCGCTTTGCAAGAGCAACTGAACACGAAGACGGCGGCGAACCAACGAATGGCCGATCGAATCTGCGAGCTGGAGGACGTGATAGAGGATCTACGAGCAAAACTAGGCGTTTGCAGAGACGAGCTGAAGAAATACGAGAGCGTGATCAAGATGGAGGCGATGATAGGCGAGGAGGACGACTTTGCCGACGTTGTTGAGACGGAGGTGCTGGTTGCAGCCCCTGTGAAAGACGAAGAGGTGGGCAGAGTCGACGATGTGGCCGACGTCGAGGAGCTGGCTATTCTGGTTACAGAGGAGTTGGAGGAGAAATTTGTCGTGGCTGCTCCGGAGCTAGAGGATGTTGACGTGGAGGCCAGACCGGACGCGGTGGACCGTGATTTGGAGACGAGGCCCGACGTCACGGATGCTGAATTGGAAGTACAGCCTGATGTGGAACACGTGGCCATGGAGGTCCTCAGGAGAGACTTGATACCGGTGGATGACGTTCAAATGGCGATTCAGCCGGACGATTTCATATACGAGAACGAAAGACTGAAGCAAGCAGAAGACTATCTCGCCAAGATAGATTCTCTCTCCGAGCTGGACAAATACGGGGACGATTATATCTGCGCCCCAGGCTTCGTCTGCAACGATCTGGTGTTCTCGGAGACTGGACTCACCGAGGAGGAGATGATCGCTTTGAACGAGAATCGCGTGACGCCGCAGGAATTGCTGGAAAAGTATGGTTGGGAGTTTGACGAGGAAGGAATGACGATTCGAGAAACAACGGAGGCTGTGGAATTGCACGAAAGGCGGCTGAAGGCACGGATTGCAAGAGAAGTGAAAACTGTTGAGCCAGCCAAGGAAGAGAGAATCGTTGCCGAGGAAGTTACAGCGGAGGAGATTGAACCTGTCGGAGAAACTCGACCTGTAGAGGAAGTTGAAGCTGTCGAGAAAGTCACGCTCATGGAAGAAGTCGAACCTGCAGAGGACATCGAAGTTGAGAAGTACGAGTCTGCACTGGACATTGAATATGTTGAGGAAGCTATTAGACCTGTACAGGAAATTAGACTTGTGGAAGATGTCGAAGCTGAGCCGGCAGAAGATGTTAAACTTGTGAAACACTACGAACCTACTGACGAGATCAAACCTAGGCCTGTTGAAGAAGTTAGACCTCCAGAAGACATCAGACCTATCACAGTTGAAGAAGAAATCAAAGCTGAGCCTGTCATTGAAGCAATTATACCTGAAGAAGACATCAGAGTTATTGATGAAATCACAGCTGAACCTGTTGAAGAGATTAGACCTGCTGAAGAAATGAAACCCAAGCCTGTTGAAGATGTCAGACCTATTGAAGAAACTAAGGTTGAGCCTGTTGAAAAACTTGAAGCTGCCGAAGAAATTAAGCCTAGGCTTGTTGAAGATGTCAGACCTATTGAAGAAATCAAAGCTGAGCCTGTCGAAGAGATTAGACCTGCTGAAGAAATTGTCAGCGAAATTAGTCCTGTTAGACCTGTAGAAGACACCAAACCTACCGAAAGAGCCCCTCCATCTGAACCTAAGAGAATCGAAATGGAAGATGCACCAGTTGCAAAATACGAAGAAGATGAAATTGACTGGGACAACATCTTGGTTCCAAGAAAAGAGATGTTATCGTGGCAGAGTGACGTTGACACTATTCGAACGACAATCGCGGTACTCTTTGTAGTGTAACATTTATTTTTTAGATAAAGAATTACCGAATATATCTAATTTCTAAATGCAGGAGTGCCCTGATTGCGTGGACGTGAAGAAAGAAGCCGATCAGTTGGCGACTGAGATGGCAGCGTACACTGGAGTGAGCGCGATAAATCCTTCGTTTCTGAATCAACATTTCTGGACATTGAACATTACAATTTCAAATTGATTTCGAGATTCTGAAATTTCAAATTTTTAATTTTCCAATTCACGATAACGTACACAAAAGTTTTAATTTTAGATCAGTTAGATAATATTTTGCGAAAGGGAAAAAAAGAACGCGTGGATGTTATAAAGCGTAATCCAACTTCGATAAAATAGAAGCTCGATAACCAATACTTCTTCATCTCCCATCGAAAGTTGGCCCATTGATTCCTTTCAGACCGACGTGAAAGAAATAGTGGCGAAGCCGAGATCTCGGGAGGAAGCGACGGTGAAAAGGCCCGGAGAAAAATTTCCCGAGATAGAAAGTGAAATACGAGCGAAGCCAGACATTGCGGAAGCCGAAGTCCGGCCGGGGATAGGAGAAGAGGAAGTTGAAGTCGAACCTGACGCAGCGGTGGAACTGAAACTCGAATTGGAGCACCCTCCTGAGCCGCCAATCACAGCGTTGGAGCCTGCCGCGAGTCCTCGACTGGAAGATGACGAGGTATTGGAAGAAAGGCCGGAAGAAATCCCAAAAGAAGTGGCGAAGCCGCCGGAGAAAATGCCAACGATCCCCGAAGTAGACGAGGATGAGATCTCTCCGATGAAAGAGGAAGAAAAAATTGAAAAGGAAGTCAGAGAACTATTGCCAAAGATAGAAGAAGATATCCCAGTCAGGGTGATGGAGGAAAAAGAGATTGATGTGGAAGTCGAAGAAGAGGTGGAAGAAGTGCCAAAAGAAGAAGAAGAAGAAGTTAAATGGGTCCCATTGGAAGAGAAGAAACTCGAGGAAGTGAAAGAAGTTCCAGTGGCTGTCGAAGAAGAAATAGATGTAGAATTATTGCTGGAAGAGACGAAAGTGTCAGAAGAAGAGATACTTATATGGAAAGTGGTACCTGTAGAAGAGGAAGAGGTTGAATGGGTTCCTTTGGAAGAGAAGAAACTCGAGGAAGTGAAAGAAGTTCCAGTGGCTGTCGAAGAAGAAATAGATGTGGAATTATTGCCAGAAGAGACGAAAGTGCCAGAAGAAGAGATACTTATATGGAAAGTGCTATCTGTAGAAGAGGAAGAAGTTGCTTGCACCTGCCCACCTGTGCCTCCGCCTGTTAGTGACAAATTATACCGTGTCTTTATAGATAATTTTCTCACAATTCACAACTTCAACTATTTGTCGCATTATCGTCTTACAGCCTACCAAGAAGAAGATAGAGATCACCCAGACGGAGATCACAAGAATCGAAACTGTCCAAGTGGTGACGCAAACGGTCGTAGACGTGGAGACGCAAACGACGCCGAGAATCACCAGACAAGCACAACCGCAACTGGTCACCATCACGAGAGCTATAGACCCTGAGCCAGAGACCGTTGAACGACTGCTGAATTACGAGAGGCCTCTGAAGCAGCAGTTCGCGGCTATGACTGTCACCGAAAGCTCGCACACACAAAAGAGCCATATTAGTTCCGTTCATATCAGCGCGACAGAAACTGGCCATCCTGGCGGTCCACCTGTCAACCCTACTGTTCCCCGTAGTGTCTCTCCTGGTTCTCTGCGACCTCTTCCCGGTGTTCATCCTGGTGCTCGTGGCCTACTTCCGCCCGACCATCCTCTGTCAGCGGTGCTGCAAACTCTGCGAGCCGAGAAGAAACCGGAAGCAGAAAGGGAACTGAGATCCATCTACTACGGCAAGAGGTCTGGAGAGCTGGATCGAGATGAGGGCAAATGCAACTGTTGCGAATGTGGCAGGACCATGGCCACTCCTCTGCAGACATCTAGAGCGCAAGTAGAGGGGCCAGTGTTTAGAATCGTGTCAATAAGCGGAACGAGGATTAGTCCTGGCACCGAGCAGACGACTCAGCACGAGGCAGTCTGTCCGAAATGCAAACTGGAGAAGCTTCAGCAGACTCTGCGAGCGCAGGACCCATTGAAGAGAGGTACCAAGAAGTCGACGAGAGATCAGGAGGTCTGCACCTGTGAAACTGAGCCTAGGAAGGCTGTGCCCTGTCGCGAGAAGGCGAGAAGGAAATCAGCGGACCAGAGCTGCATGGCGAAGATTCCCAAGGCTAAGCCAAGGAGAATGGAGGGCAGTGACGAGGATCAGAGTGTCACAGTGGGCTGTGCTTGCAGTGGGTTGATAGAGGTGAAGCCTGGGGTCACGAAGAAGGTGCACTGTGCTTGCGGTGATCCCGACTGATCTGTGTGCTGTGTTTTTTGAAAAGCAATCACGATAGAGGAAGAGTCGAGGACAGTTGGTTTAGGTGAGACACGTTTGTTGAACATTATTACTGGCACAATTCGACTAAACACCAAACCTAAAAATTTGAAACCCGGTGCTCGTGCATCGAGACGTGTAGTGTATTTATATTAGCTGGAAATGTTGCATTTCCTGTTCATTGAAATTGAAATGCGAGACAATGGAAGGCCATCTCGTTCAAGACACGATTTCTAGCACGAAGAATTTTCCCAAGAGCCGTGCTCCAAGCAGACGTAAGTTTCGCCGAAACTCACGAGAATCGACGAGAATCCAAACTTTCGCTAGCAGTGTGAACGTTCGCTGTTGCTTATCTCGCATCTTACAGACAACTGACAATGAGAGTCTACACTTTCACGGGGTACGTTTATATCGGTGGCTTTCTATCTTCGTGAGATACGCGTATCGCAGACATCCGCCGGAGGTGGTGAATAGAAAGTTTCATCTGATATCGTCATACGATCTCTCCCCTCTCTCCCGACGAATTTATACCTCGTTTCTAGGAGTCGAGATATAAATCTGTCGTTCGTCGATGCCAAAAATACACGGCGCGCTGCTGGCTATTTACCCGAAACAATCGAAATCGAAACGAACGGCTGGAATCGAAAGCCGCGAGAGGGATCGAGCGAATTTATTTTCTCACGGTGTGCGAGAATGAATTCACCGAGGCTACGTCTATCTCTCTGTGACGTTTCAGCTTGGTGACTATCGACGGCGTTGCTTCGAACAGTGCTTGTCGGCCTCTGTACGAATGAACAGTGACCGTACGATTCACTCTGTACGCTTATCAAGAGCCTTCGGGGAGAAAGGGAGGTGGAGGAGAAAGAGAAACAGAACAAAGTCAAAGATGGATGTGACAAAGGAAATGGTATGTAATTTCCAATAATGCGGCCGGCTGAATGGCGCTCGAAATCGAATCGATAACGCTTGGTTATTGTCCGCGAGGAGTGGGGGGGGGGGGGGGGCGGTGGGCGATGGTCCTTTTATCGAAGCAACGCATAATAGGATCAACCGTCAGCATGAAATTAAATTTCAGATTATCCAACTCTGCGGCACGGAGGAACAAGTGGGGGGAGAGGAGGAGGAAAGGAAAATCCTCGTCACATTCGGTGCGTGTATCGTGGTTAAACGCCGCTTTGTGATCGTGCAAAATGTAAATTCGTGCGTGGGCCGTGCTCTCGTAATAAATCGTCGATCGTTCGTCTCGAAATTTCTTTTATTTTCGTCACTTGCCGCTCGTTCCATCCAGATTCGGCTTCGGGAAGAGAAGAGGAGAGATTAAATTTTCAATCCGATTTGCCTTTCTACTTTCGCCGTAAAATGTTTTCCTTTCGGATTCTCTTTTTCTCTCTCTTTTTTTTTGTAAAATTTTCCGCGGATTTGCCGCGGTATTGATTTCCTTTCTATTTTTGCTTTTAAATCGAAAAAAATACGAGAGACAGACAGAGATTTGAAATAAAAGCTGGAAATTTCGTGAAGCGAAATCTGGGACAAATTGACAATTTTCGAACGGAACTTTCTAACCGGTGTTTAAAACTCGGCTATACACCGATTCGGAATGTATTTTCGTTTCGACGTGTCGTACGTGGTATCGTTGATCTGTGCATTAACAGTAGCCTGAGATTATTAAAAGGAGACGAGAAATTATTAGCCGCCTTCGTGATTCACGAAATTTCGTTACCTCGTACATCAGATGGATTATTTGGCACGGGGCAATTACAATTTGTCATCAAACCGAAACGAATCGGTTCCAAATGAGTCTCTCCATTCTCGATCGACTAATTCTCGCCTCGAAAATAGACGTGTCAAACTCACTTTGCGCATGACTCATCTTTCGTTCTATTTCCAAGCAGAATCCTAAAAACGAGACCGCGAAATGCGCGTTGCTTCGTCGAACGAGAAGGCAAGAAACTTGTTAAAAAGTGTATGAGGAGAGAACGTTTTCCGTCGCGACGAGCACGGTGATCGTAAAAGAAAAGGGCGGTTGGTGTAAAAACAAGCTAGACACCGTCTAGCTGGAGGCAGCATCCCAATGGCTGCTCCACTGAACAATCAATACCGGCAAGCAACAAGTAAAGCATCGCGCGAGGTCAACGAAATATTATCTACTGCGATGAAACGCGATAAACGCGCGTCGCTAAATCGGTGAAATGTTGCACGCACTTTTTGAAAGTGCATCACATTTATTATAGTACGTTTGTAACGTTGAACGTTGGAGTCATATTTTGACCATTATTTGAACTGTGAATTGTTGCTGCAACGGTATTTGCTTTCTGAAACGTTTCCAGAGTTCTTCTTCTCTGGACAGTCAAGTATTGAAGTAACGTTCGATGAGGTTTTTTGAGTTTGGACCTCGGCACAGAGTGACGAATGAAAATGGTAAACGAAAGATTCAGCGGGACGACAAATTCGTAAAAATCACCGACTCGGCGGCAACCGTAATGACAGATATTGCTGTTCCACGCGTCAAGGTCTATTTAAGTCAAACACGCAACGAAACCAACGGATCCAAATCAAAACGAAATCCCGAAAAGCCATCGAAACGAGGGATTTACTTCCCTTCGGCGTCAACATCGACGTAAGTTAAACAAGTGTATCCACGAGGCAAGAGCTTTCGAATTATCCGCATTGGAAAGGCAAAGCTAATACTCAATGTTAAAATAATTAAATATCAAACTGATAGTTTGTCAAACTGATGAAATATTAAATTTCATTTCTTTGGTTACTTTGGTCGATCTGGTCTTAAGGAGATCATCAGTTGGACTTGCGTCAGAGAGACATTAATTTATTGCGAGGAATAGACGAAATTTTGTCGTTGTCATTGGTTGTGTCAGAAATTTGACATTTTCATTGTTTATGAGGAATTTGTTACTATATTTTGAAGGCACTATGAAATCTCTGTGGAAAATTACAAATTAGTCGTCTTGTCGGTGCTAGTTTTGACATTAATTGTATTAGAGATTTGGTTTTCATTATTACGAGGAATGGACAAAAAAAAAGTCTTTATCTCTACATCTTGAAGAATATCTATAGAATGTCTGGTGAAAAATTGTCACCAGCCTGTTAATTCTAGCGTTAGTTATAATCAGATCGTATCAGAAATTTGACGTCTGATCGTTGTTACAAGGAATGGACGAAAATTTACTTCTATGTCTGTGAAAAATTCGACGCTTTCATCACGAAAAATAGACAAGAATTCACGGCCTTTCGTAAGCCTTCATACGTGACGTCGTGAAGAAAAATGATTTCGTCTACGAAAAATCTCTGTTACAGACTGTGATCATTCTCTAGTTCCAAATGGTACCAGTTACGTCAGCGATTCGACAGAGATTTCTTCGTCATCATACACAATCACATACGTCGACGTCACCGATAATTCCATGGAAAATCCGAAATTGATCATTTCCAATTTGATAGCGATCCCGAATGACAGTTAGTAAATGTCAACGAGTCACTCACCGAACGTTGGCCAATGTGTGCCTCCTCGACCTGAGGTTATGGTAGCCCCGCAGCTCGCCGATGCTCCCCTGCTCGGCCTGCATCCTGGCCTGTGCAGTCGCAGCTGCACTGGCGATCACGTGGTGCTGGTGAGCCGGTGCACCTGCCGTGGTGATGCTTCTGCGCGATCGCCAACCCGTTCTGCTGCCACCACCGCCGCTCGGGGTCGGCGATTTCTTCTGGTACGGCCTGCGGATCATCGCACGCCAACGCGCGTCCAATTTTACGTCGCGATATTTGGCTGTCGCGCGCGTCTCTGGGAGGCGTTTCGCTCGGCGACCACGAG
This sequence comes from Tetragonisca angustula, assembly GCA_036937485.2. Classification (NCBI taxonomy): domain Eukaryota; kingdom Metazoa; phylum Arthropoda; class Insecta; order Hymenoptera; family Apidae; genus Tetragonisca; species Tetragonisca angustula. The sequence goes on along the minus strand of JAWNGG020000242.1, from coordinate 170,383 downwards.
GTCACGCGCATTCCCCCTCGCGATTCGACGACCAACTCGAGACGAATTCGCTGCCTCGTCTTCTCTTGGAAGCGATCATTTTGTGGAACGAACTTTCGAGGGAAACTGGACGAGATAGGCTTTCGGAAATTGGTTGGAAATTGGGAATTTAAAAATGTTTCTAAAAATGTTTTGTTATTCCTAAAAACCTTTTCCCTATGTTGTTCCAAAAGCAGTGATCTGAAATAGAAATACTTTCGTAGCTCGTTCGTGGCTGTATTTTCAAGTTGGCTATGGATTCGGACTAAACGAGGTATGAATAATTCTACCGTCGCGGCAACGTTTCCCGAGTCTACTCCAAGCGGAGAAACCGGAGGCGATCGATATTTTCTTCCTATGCTTTCTAGAATGAACTTTGATCAGCGTGAGAAGTCACATTTCCTTTTCTTCTGATTGCGCACAAATATCTTTGGAAAGTACCATTTGGTGTCTATTCAGCGTGAAATCGTTCGACGTGAATTTTCTTTTCACTTTCGTTCGACGAAAGAAGGGACTTATTTACAAAATGAAGACAGCGATAAACTATCGATCACTACGACAAAAATCGAACTAACGATTAACTGTCGGTATATACAATTTCTCTAGCGAATTGCACTTTGTCTCGAGTAACAACCAGAAGTCAAGGACTCAACGCGAAACCAACGATAAATGTAAAACGCAAATAATCTTCAGACCTTCTACACACGAACTGTCGATTGTCAATCAGTTTGCTTGTTCATCGAAAAATCCAAGAAATCCGAGAATCGTATGAAATTTCTACAAAGAAAGACACACACGCACAGGCGAGCCTGTGTCACGTATTTGCGTGAAGGTGAGAGGATCGCCCGGGTGTTAATGCAATCGAGATCCTCGTTGATTAAAGGATCGTACCAGAGAATGCATCGATGTGCCCGGTACAGCCATGAAATATTCATGAACGCCGCAGAAAATTCTCTCTTCTCGTCGCTCGATCGCTGTTAAGCACGTTATGCAAACGTTTCAAACAAACATCTCTCAGCGTGGAATATTAATTCACGCACGGCGATTTCTGAATTATCGACGACTGATCAATTTCTACGTATCGGGTCCTTGTTCCTTCTCCGATCCGTTTCGAAACTGTCAGAGAACAAGTCTCGAATTAACTCGAGTCTGACTTTGTTAGACTAGGTGTCTGAGCGTTAGCAAGGTTTTACTGTTCTGAATTTTTTAAGAGGATGAAACGAAGTGAATCGCGATGCCGTCGTCTATCTGACCTAGCTTCAGCAGATAGAGACGTTTAAAATCGCCTGGAATAATTACTATTCTCATTTTGTTGTCAATTTAGGCCTGTTAGGTCTACGTAAAGAAACCACTAGATGGAACGACATCATTTTTCCTCGTTTCTCGCGAGAAAAAAAAATTGAATCGAATACATTTCATCGTTCATTTGATCTAGCTTCAGCGATTGAAAGTGTTTAAAATTGCTATCAATAACGAGAAATGAATCTTTCTCTGCTGGATTTGAAGCACTGTCTATCACTCGAAGAGTCCAGTTGCTCTTCCGTTTTCCTCGCGAAGTATACAAACGATAGAACCGTCGAGATAACAGCACGTGTTGTTTAAAGGACAAGTACGACTATAAAGCCGAGTGGCGTCATCTGTCATGGCAATAACGTGGCTCTGTTCGAGTTCGAGATCGAATTCAATGTGCTAGCGCTCCTAGTATCTACGTTCTCAATAAGTACGCGTGATCCGAGGCTCAACAGGGGTGAATATTTCCATTGCATCCTGGTCCCTTTCTCCCTTTCAAGCTTCTCGACATGGCATGGGGCTAACGAGCGACTGGAAACTCCTGGCCGTGGGCCAAAATGTCTGAAGGAAACCTTTTTCTGAATGAAGTGTCTGTCTAAACAGTCGAGCAACCTTTTGCGTCGTCTTCGGATTATCTATCTTGCGGAAAGTCACGACCGTCATTCTCTAATTGAAAAGTTTTCAAAATGAAAGATATTTTTCAAATTGATCAGTCGCTGTTCTTTGAACGAACAATTCAGTAGAGGAGAAAAGAGGAGAAATTTTCAGTCGAGTGACAAACAGGTGAAATAACAGTGGGAATAAAAGATGCAGCGCGTGTGAACAAATTAATGTCACGTTGCGTTGATCGCGTTTCTTTTTCTTTTTTCTTTTTTTCGCTCGAGTACTCCAATTGAATAGCAAATGGAAATAACGTGGTGCATTTTCGAAGTGCTCGACCGCCAGGAGGAATGGAAATTTTCAGCCTTTGAAACCATAATAATCCCCTTTCTTCTCGGAAGGAATCAATTTTCGAAAAATCTCCAAATCCAAAAAGAGATCTTCCAAGTGTCTAAAGTTTGAGAAACTAACGTTTCGCATTTTTCTTAGAACTGCAGAAAAAGCAACCTCAGGTCCCTTTCAAATTCAATTCTTCGGCAATAGGAAACTCCGAACTAGTTGCGAAGTTTTCAAATTTCCAAAGTTCGACGAATCCATCTCGCTCCGTTCTCAAGGCAAAATTGCAAACTTTTGAAACTGCGACTTGAGTGTGGGTGCTGTGAATCTGTTTCCAATTTAAAAAGAGAAAAACCGAGGGCTGGCAATTAAAAACACGCCGGACCATTATCTTTTCAGACACCGTATCCGCGATTGCTTCGCGCCACTTCACTCGACTTTACCTCGCGCTGCAAGCTCTTGGAATCGTTAACATCCAAAGCAATCTCCTTGATGCTCTTGTCGCTCGAATGCGGTTGTTCCCGTCAATAGAGCCGCGCGAAACTAACGCGTGGGGCGGATGTTACAGCGTCAGAGGCTGAGCTATCGCTCGCCGAGCGATGCTTTTCGACGCCATTATCGTGCAGTTGCACCTGACACGTTTCATCCCCGTGCGGCGACGACGTTGTTGTCGCTTGGCGAATAAGATAATATCAAACCTGGACGCGAGACAAGCCAACGTTCATCACCAAGCCGCGCTCAGACGCCAGGATTTAATTTTCAGTGGGACGAAAATGGCGAAGAAATTTCAGCTGAAAGTGGAAAAATGTTCCTTTCGTTCCTTCCGTGCGCGGGACATCGAAAAGCTTCCGGAGGTTTTCATTAATTTTAGATGCCGCTGTCGAGTAATAAACTCGAGTTTTTTAAACTCGTTACTGTCTACTCACTATCATTCGAAATAGATACAATCTGCAAGTAGGGACACGAAAGTTAGAACAGAGATAAAAGTTATAAAAGCTAACATTTCATTTTAAATTTTAAATTTCCAAATTTCTAGTGACTCTAGATATATTTTTGTCCAAATTTATTCTCATTCTATCGAAATATTCTTCAGCCAATGAATTTTCTCAAACTCGTTACTATCTACTCACTGTCATTCGAAATAGATACAATCTGCAAGTAGGGACACGAAAGTTAGAACAGAGATAAAAGTTATAAAAGCTAACATTTCATTTTAAATTTTAAATTTCCAAATTTCTAGTGACTCTAGATATATTTTTGTCCAAATTTATTCTCATTCTATCGAAATATTCTTCAGCCAATGAATTTTCTCAAACTCGTTACTATCTACTCACTGTCATTCGAAATAGATACAATCTGCAAGTAGGGACACGAAAGTTAGAACAGAGATAAAAGTTATAAAAGCTAACATTTCATTTTAAATTTTAAATTTCCAAATTTCTAGTGACTCTAGATATATTTTTGTCCAAATTTATTCTCATTCTATCGAAATATTCTTCAGCCAATGAATTTTCTCAAACTCGTTACTATCTACTCACTATCATTCGAAATAGATACAATCTGTAAGTAGGGACACGAAAGTTAAAACAGAGAAAGGAGCTGCAAAAGCTAAAATTTCGTTTGAAATTTCCATATTTCTAGCGACTTTATATATTCTTAATTCGTGTTTTCTACGCGCACAGCGGAGGCCAGATTGATCTTGCCTTCAAAAATATAACACCCACACTCTGTTCACTGGCAAACGTGCGGATTCCCCTTCGAATCGATTTCCCCTGGTGGAGCTTGCGACGCAAGCTCACGGTGTAAGCGACATCAACAGGTTGCAACGCGACCCAAATCAAAGTGAAGACACGAGAGTCTACATCAGAATCTGCTGACTCGGACGCTGTCTTGAATACGTTGGTCCACAGCGGTGAAAAATTCGCAAAAAGATAGCAACAAGCTTCCTCGCGCTGGAAGAAATCAGATTGTATCTTCTTGTCTTCGTGTCTTGGTCGAACGATAAACAACTATTATTTCTGACTATTTTCGATTATGAAACCTGGCCTAGAACCTAGCCCGAACCTAGTCATATAACTAGTAGAATATCTACATCAATTTCACGAGATACAAACTTTTCAATTTCTGTGATATGACACAAATCAAAACACGCTGTAAAAGATGGAATCTGAGAAATTTGGTTTTCTATGCCTGAGATTAGCAAGTCGGAATACTGTAAGAATCTTCATTGACTAGCATCCTAATCTAGGTCTAGCATGCCTCATACAGTGTCCGTTTTTCGAACTTTAATTTAACTATTCTCAATCAATCAGGCAACTAACAAAATATCCACATCACTCTCACGTTTTTTTAATTTCTGTGATGAGACGAATCAAAACACTGTGGAAGAGACAGTTGCCAAGTTCTGAGGTGCAGAGAGCTGGTTTTTCAAAGCCTGGGTTTAGTAAGTTCAGAACACTTTATTGGCCAGCAACATCAGTTGTATCCTAAAGCATGACTATAGATCCCATACACTGTCTATTCTTCATGTTTTAATGTAGCTATTCTCAATCAGTCGAACAGCTAGAACATCCATATCACTCTGAAGAGATACGTTCAAATCAGAAGACAGTTGCCAAATTCTTGAGATGCAGTGAGCTGGATTTTCGGAGGCTGAGCCTAAGTCAAGACACTATAAGAGTCTCTAGCAACTGGTGCATCAACCTGTTTATTAAATCCTAACTGCAGCCTAACGTCGCTGCGTTAGGATATCGTGGCTGAGCGTGACCCACATACGGGAGGCTCGGTCATCTATTCAGTCATGCGATGACGCAGGCGAGCGAAGGGAAACGATAGCTTGGATTCTGAATTCATCCAGGGAAACGTGGATGGAATGCTGAAATTACTCTGATTCATCTCGGCCAGGTGAAGTCTGTCAGATTCTTTTACGCGCACTTAGGGACAAATATAACTCCCCTTCGTTCGAAAATTGAATTTCCCGAGCAGCCATTTATAGTTGTACGAAATATTGAAAATCGTCGAATGTAAAGTATATTCCAATTTCTTACAGTTCAGATGCGAGACAGAGTAGATGAAATGTTGGCCAGGTTGGATCTGATTGCTAGATAGGCACGCCGGGAGTATTAAAACTGACGAGCCCGAATATGAGATACATTAATTCAGATTATGCTAGCTGGCGTTAGACCGGCTTCGACCGTTAGATTCAGAGATTGAATTTATCGAGGAGGAGTGGCTGGAATATTAAAATTCTGAGGCGTGATATATTCTCTTCAGTCTCTAATCTCGCATCGGATAGGTCAAATATGATATACGTTACGTTACAGATTAGGGTAATCTGTTCAAGCTGGATTTGACTGTTTGCCAGCCGTAGTGATGCGACGATAAAGTTCAGAAAGTATTAGAACTGAGAGTCCGTGTCTTCATGTACATTTTTGTAAACTTCTTAAATTTGTGCACGGAAAAATCCTCCAATAGTCCATTAAAGTTCAGAAAACATTAGAATCGCTATTATGTGCAGTATATACATTTTTGTAAATTTCATAAATTTCTACACAACAATACTAATATCTAATTACAGGAATGTCGTATTAGACTTAGATATTGGATATTTTCAAATGGAAGAAACATCTTTAGACATGCCGAGGATAGACCTCTCAATCAACCATAACGACAGATAGGATTCCAAAGTGGACCTAACAGCTCCAAGCCGAGAGTGCTCACCAACTTAACCGCAAAGGCGAGTAATTGGCAGCAGCAGTTCTCTTTCAAGCGTCGTCAAACTGTCAGCCAATAATTCAGCTCGGAAGAATTTCTTAATGCTGGCTTCCCGGTTGACAGACAGACGAGAGCATCGGGATTTGTCGCAATTCGGCGACAGGCAAATGGCCACCGTTAAGCACCGTTCACAACGTTCACTCAAAACAGGTTGAACGACGATTTCGTTTCCAACGCAAATGCGCCGATATTTACGACCGTGCACGCCGCTTCGATGAACCGATCGTCTCCACCTTCAGTTAATAATACGCGATTCGTTACAGAATTAGCCGAGCCTGGCGCGTATATAACGCGGAAGGCAAGCATCGCCGCGAGTCTGGCTAATAATAAGCGACATTATTTATACAGAATGGCGATCGAGCTCACGTTCTATGGAACGTATTTGCGGAACTGCGATTCGCGCGGCGAGGATATAGCAGGAAGTGCCGATAAATAATCATCGTTGTTTGTCTTTCAGCTACGGTGTCTTCAGCGCGCTTTAGGTTAGGTTAGGTTCTTCCCTCCGACGTGTACACATCCGTTCAAAAGACAAGTTCCAATTCTCTTTCTCGAGAATTTGGAAACTTTTTGTTAATTTTTGATTCTTCCGATAATTGGTCAGCTTTCTGTTAATTTTGAGTGAGTATGATTTCTACGTGATCAGTTGATCTTCAGCGCGCTTTAGGTTAGGTTTTCCCCTCCGACGTGTACACATCCGTTCAAAAGACAAGTTCCAATTCTCTTTCTCGAGAATTTGGAAACTTTTTGTTAATTTTTGATTCTTCCGATAATTGGTCAGCTTTCTGTTAATTTTGAGTGAGTATAATTTCTACGTGATCAGTTGATCTTCAGCGCGCTTTTGGTTAGGTTTTCCCCTCCGACGTGTACACATCCGTTCAAAGGACAAGTTCCAATTCTCTTTCTCGAGAATTTGGAAACTTTTTGTTAATTTTTTATTCTTCCGATAATTGGTCAGCTTTCCGTTAATTTTGAGTGAGTATGATTCCTACATGATCAGTTGATCTTTACGGGTTCCTAATTTCCAAGTCGGTTCACCGTCAGTGAATTTTGTCTCCCTTCTTTCGACCTGGCGCCAAATGCAGCTGCAGTAACAACAGTTTTCTTCGACGTTCAAACAAGTAAATTCTCAAATAATAATAACAATAATAATCTCCCGGGCGTAGCTCACTCCTACCATCTCGAGCCTTCCGCCATGAAAAATTAATATCCCCGAGAAACCTCGTCCACCGTGGATTCGCTCTGAAGACAGCGAGCGACGCGAACAAATTATTATTTGCAAGCGATGGCGGCGGATTTTTCAAGAGCCCCGCCAGAGAGACAGGAATTTAATAACAATCCTTCAAAGAGGAGGATCCCGGTCGGTTCAAAGGCGGGTTTACCCGCGTGGCCAGTGGCAGGGGGGAGGGGAGGGGGGGCGTTCGTTACGCGTTTCCTTCTGCGCCATCTTTTTTTCTCGTTTTTCGAAAAAACAACTTCAGAGGGAGCGAAAGAAACACGCGACCGTGTTAGGAAGGTGGTACGAACAAAGAGCGGCAAGCGTAACGTAAATTCGTTCTTCGAGAAGAATGGGGGGGAGTGGGGGGGGGGCTGGCAAAAGAACAACACGACAGCGATAAAAGCGCCATGGTGGAAAGGTGTTACGATGAAAAAACTTTCTGCCTTCCTTTTTTTTCTTTCTGTGGTCTGGCGAGTAAAAAAAACCGCGCGCGCGAACACGCAACGAGTTCACACAACGAACGGAAAAAAATGGAGCTGGTTCGTACGACCCAGGAGAGAAACAAATATTCACCTCGATGGAGCGAAGATATTTGATGTATAAATTTGGGGTATGTACAGCAAGTACAGCACGTGTGAGGAGCAGGACTTTTTTTTTACACGACGCTCCTTGGCGGTTGAGAAAATTTAAAAAGTAAAACCTAATTTGCATCGGGTAATTTCAGTGACTCGAGTGATTCGCGGTATCTGTCAATGAATTTTGAGTGGTTTTCGCTTCAGTGGGGAATTTATATCGGTAAATGTTTCCTACGCGAGAAGTAGGTAGAGAGAGAGAAGGTGAATTTTGCTAATGGCGTGTAAGTTTCTCTGCGAAAAAGCATTTAACGAACTTGCAGCTTTCGCGAGCGAATGGGAATTTTTTGAAAATACATCGACGAAATATATTCCGGACTGTAAATACCAGAATGAGAACGGTCAGCGTGAAAGATCTCCCTTCTCCCGGGGGGGAAGCAATTAATCGACAAACAACGCGACGTAATATAAATTTTTTAACATTGGCAATTTCCATTCCAAAAAAAAAAAAAAAAAAAAAAAGGAAAAGGGACGCAGTTGGAGATGATGTTCCACGAGAACGAACCACGTGGTGAGGAGAAAAGAAGAGAATAACGAAGCTACGTTAATTTCTCATGTATTTCGGGAGATTCGAATTTTCACGCTGGACATAGTGTAAATTCGCCCTTTCATTTTTAACGTAGGTGGGACGTAAACGTAATTGCGTGTCTCCTCTGGCGTTGAGAAGAAGCTGGAAATATTCGATTGCGCCCTTTCAAGCGCAATTTTTTTGCGAAAAATGAGTTTCCAGCGTCAATAGTTACTCCAAACAGCGTATACAGCCTCTTTTTTTTGCTCTTCCCTCTCTCCCTCTCCCTCTCTCTCTCTCTCCCGCCCGCGCGCGCGTGCACGGAAAGCGAAATTCGTTTGCGAATTTACCTCTTAACCCGATTTCTCTGTCGCGCGATAATTAAAATTTTCCAATGCGAATTAATTACACTTACGCGAGAGAATTATAAAAATAGTCGCGAAATGGTGTGCGCGCGTGGCAATTAATTTTTTATGGAATTTCTCGCGACAGGCCGCTCGCGCGCGAGAGGAGAATTAATCGGCGAGCGAGTAAATAAATAAATAAATAAATAAAGGGTAAAAGGGTGACGGAAATTTACGTTCAATCTCCTCGAAAACGATCGAAAAGCACCGAGAGGATTTTCAGAACTGTTCAGAACTGTTGCCACGGAAGAGGAATTTTCATCGCGACGCGAGGAGAAGTGAATCGACGAGAAAGAAACGATCGAGCGAGATGTTACAGAACGATCCTCGTATTCTTGAGATATTCTGTCGTCTCTCATCAGTCGAAGGCGTGCGAATGACAGATTTACGTTGGACGAGCTTGTGCTGGAAAGTTGGCAGCGTGAAAATGTAAACGCAGAGCGCGCTGTACGAGATCGACAAGCGCACACTGTACACAATCGATGGAGTTTATACACGTAGCCTATTTTCGAGATTCGAGCCGATCGTTTTCGATGTCGCGTCTCCTGAATAATTTACGCCACCATCTAGCGAGGCACGCATAACCTGCGAGAGTATTCCAGGCGCGTGAATTCTCAACGGGACGTTCGGATGAATTTTATATTGCTGCTTTGAAAAATTACTCACCACCTTGGATACTTGTTTAATAATATTTTTTAATATTACACGAGAGACATCTTTTTTTTCCAGTCTACTTGCATAACTATAGTCCTTGTATTTTAATTGTGTACTGGTATTGTACAAACGTGAATGTAATTAATTACGATTAAATTCTTGGACATTTAGGGTGTGCATTAATTGTCACGGATGTTAAATTATCCGATATATTTGACGTCAATATTAAACGAGTTGATTTATTAATCGATAAATTAATGAATAAACCAGAACTGTTTTGTTAATAAATTCCACTGGTGTCGTAATTCGTAAAACATTGATTATTTATTAGGAAGAAGAAAGAATTTCCACACGACGAAAGTAATATTTCAATGCTCTGAAAATGTTTTTACACTGGGGCACAATCTTTGCAGATATTTTCAGTGATCAACATCAGTTTCAAATTAATCAACTTTTCGTGGAAAATTTTGGGAAACTCTACAGAGAAACGCCGGATATTTTCCCCAGAGAGTAACAATTTTTTGACGACAAAAATAGTCGATCATTTTCGATCAAAAAAAAAAAAAAAAAATACTCGTTTTCTTTGGAATTAATCACAACGAACGACAGGTAATATAAATGAAACGTCGAGACGAAGAAATCCAAATTTCGCGGGCAGCGCATAATTTCAACGACGAAATTTCAGTCACTGAAATTTCACAAGGCCAATGTTGGCCTAGAGTTGGTCGAGATCCCATTAGAAAAGACAGAATGCCACATTCAACCTCGAGCAGCGATTGTATCAATCTGCTACTTAATGCCATAATTTAGGAGGCCGCTGCGCCGCGGAGGCCGACTATACCCAATTGCACGCGGTGGAAAATGTCACGACGCTAATCGCCCCCGGGGGCTGACATTTCCGACCATTCTACTTAAAGCAACAAAATAAGATTCCTCCCTCTCCTTGAATCGGAGTTTCGACCCAGATTCGCGGTATCCTGCGATCTCCAACCCCCTCAAAAATTCATCATCTCGATCCTCCGACTAACAGGGGGATCTCCGTATTTTTCCATCAGAAAATTTCCCGAATCAAATGACGAGGGACCTCGTTTTCGCAGGAATTACGAACAAGAGTCGCGAGGAAAGACTGTTGGAGAATCGTCGAGACTTTACACTTACTTAGGCCACGTTTTACATATTTTTTTTATATTTATTTTAATATTATTATGTTTCACATTTATTTATACATATTTCTGTATTTTATATATTTCTTATATATTTTTATATAATTTTTCTTTTCCTCTTTTGACGATGTCTCGCGAAAATTCCGATATTTGCAGACTTCTTTCAGAACGGGGGCGAGAATCTACACTCCTTCCGAGCGTAGTAACTCGTCAGTCTAATCTTCGTCGAATCCAACGAAATCTCCCTGCCTCTCGCGAATTTCGCAAGCTTCGATTGGCCGATAGTCCCTGGAATTAGCCTGCGAGCCGCGACAATTACACGAGACGAGAGGCCGCGAGGCTTTTAACCGAGGCGACAAACGGAACAAACGGAAGCTCGGGCCGCCGCGTCGAATATTTCACGGCCTGTTTAACAGCGACAATGGCGCGTCAAAGGCCATGGGAAAGTATGGGACGACGACGTGTCACGCGAATACGCGTCGCGAAGCGGGCGTGAACGCGTGAAAGTGTCTCTGAATCGTCGGTACATACTGAATATTCACCGACAAAATGCTCGCTGCTTTTATTTTCTTTTTTTCTTTTTTTTTTCAAGGGTCGGCTGGAACAACGAAGCCCGGAAATCGAGTTTATTCCAGCGGAGCGCCGCTCTCCAACAATAGACTGGCCGCTGGTTTTTCCACTGGGAAATCTGCTTCGTTACGCCGTCGCGCCTTTGAACGAGAATTGGTATTCCGTCTGCAGCTCGCGCGGTGCTCGTTCTACACGCGCGCGGATTTCACGGAACCGCTAGAGTAGAGTAGAGTGTCCGAGCAGGTTTTTAACGCCTTCCCTTTAACGACCATCGACCGATTCCCGGTCGTTTCAACGGGGAAATTCTCTCTGGTTGATATTCTCTCCGCGTGAGAAGCGACTATGCCGAGAAAGACAGAAAAAACAGAGGACACGTTTCGAGACATTTTATTAAAAATTTGGGGTGTTGAGATACTAGATAAATAGTCGTATAATCGAGAAAATGTAAAATTACGCGTTCTGTAGGAAAATCGCGCGCTCCTCTCGACGAGTTTGTAGCTTCTCCGAGAAATGAACAACTTCCAACAAGCAACTTTTACAAAAGTAGATAGCTAATTTTCAATGTATCCTATTATTCTAAGCTTCGAAGTTGCAAGGAACGTTGGAATGAAAAATTTCTGAAGGCAGAACCACGCATTTGAAGATAACAAAAACCGTACATTTTCGCGACGAATTTATAGTTCTCGAGAGTGACTAAGACTCTATTAACAAATAGTTGATTCTCAAAGTATTCTGTATTACAAATCGGCTAAAGAACATTGTCATTAAATTTCTTTTTAGCTGAACCACGCGTTTTACAGGAAAACGACGAGAAACGAACTTTGCAGTTTCTACAAACGAGAAAGTGAGAATTCTTTGGCGGGTGTGTTAAATAAATAGTTGAACATTCGAAACGTTCTACGCAGCAGATTATAGGTTAAAGATTGACGAAACTGCAGAGTAGAAAACAGTGTGCTCTTTGACTAATCTAAACTAGGTTTCGCGGAACGGTAGAACGAAGAATGGCCCGCTGTTCGAGTGTGCGTTCAACACTGCCTGTCAGCCATCTTTCACTCTTTACGAGGAATCTGAAATTTGCGACGCCGGCGAGAGTATCGATCGAGTTCGAGTGTATAAAAGGCGTCTCGAGTTTGTAGCTTCCCTAAAAGTCGCAAACAAAATATCACAGAACCCAGGGAGGAAATTCAATAGAGCCACTCGCAGCGTTTCCGAGACGGAACGAAACTCCCTAGGGAGTGCCATCAGTCGAGCGGCACGCTTGTTTATCGATGAAACGATCGATGGAACGATAGATCGTTCACCCATGCGAACGCGAGAGTAATTTATTCAGCATCGACGCGACACACAGGACGAAATTCGCGTGATACAAGCCCGGTCGCGATGATACTATTAATATGCAAAGGAAAAAAAAAAAGAACCGTACCCACGAGGCACTTTCTTCCCTTTCGTGGCTCGATATCGTGTCTCGCGGTTGTTGGAACAGTCTCGCGAGACGAATTACATAAACGGAATGAGAAATTTTTTTCTGGAGGGATTTTAGAATCTTTTTTGCATTTCTTTGGGGGTGGGGGAACAAGATACTCGAAATATATTTTACTAATTCTCGGTATATGGTCGATGACATTGAAAAATTAACGATAATTTAAGCTAATATAATATAATATAATAATATATTATAATTCATGTAATTAGGTATAACAATGTAATATAATATAATAATCTGTAATAAATGGTAATGTGACGATCCACTTGGTCTCATCTTTAAGCGCGAAACTTTAATAATTCGTTTTTCTTCGTTTGTTCTCTTATTTCTTTTTTAATGATTTTACATCGTGTACCGGGTGGAAAAGTGAGGATAATTTTTATAGAAAATTCCCGAAATTCAAACGCGTGTAAAAACGTTAAAAAATTCTCTTCACGGCGAGATCTATCACGGTCTTGAAGTTTAATATTCTCTCTTTACAACGAGCCTTAAAATTCGCTGTACGATTTTTCTTTATCATTTTATCGAACTTGGATCATTAGGGTTAGATAACGAAAGACGTGATGGTTCCTTGGATTTTTGTCCCTCAACCCTAATATTCAACGTTCGATAAAATGGTGACAAAAGATCGTACGACAAGTTTTAAGGTGTCATTGTGAAGGGGAGACTTCTATCTTCAAAATGATGGTAGACTCAGTTCAAAAGAAGTTCTTTAATGTTTTTACACATGGTTGAATTTTTACAATTTTCGAGGGAAAAAGCTCCCTCAATCTCCTGCCCATAACCTGATGTAAAATCATCTTTGAAAGAAGCAAACTCACGACTGTCAAAGCAAAAGCTTCACCCTTTAAAATGAGATCAAGTGGATCGTTGTAAGATCTTTCTTTACAAAGTTACATTAATTCAAATTATCGATGTAATTTTTTCATTTTCACTGATATTGATTCTCGCTGTACATTCTACAGACAAATAATGTGCATCATGTTAAATTTCCTTCTAATGTGATTCTAATACAGATCCGAGTTACGGTTCAGTTCTATTCAAACATAAAGTGAAGACAAACCAAAGACGGGTCATATATAAATTGCAGAGCAAGATGAATCGAGTTTAACCCAATTTCTAATCGGAACCAAAGTCAAATACAGCGGAGATCTATATGATATTCTCAAATTTATCCTGATCTAGATCCAATAGTAATCAGGTAATTATTAAGTAACACTAATCACCCAATGCTTAAATAAATATTAGAAATTCAAAATTCAATCCAAAATCCAATGTAAAAGTTCTAAATAGTGATCTAAAAATTGAAGCTCGAATTTATTTGTTGTCTCTCTTAAACTTGTCTTTTTACCCGACAGTGTAATAAATACCAAAAATTCGAAATTCAATCCAAATACGAAAGTTCAAGTTTAATCCAAAAATTAATAGTTCAGACCTCTATTTGCTTTTTCTTTTGGAGTTTTTTGCTCGAAACACGAACAAATATTAAAAATTTAAAGCTCTAGAATCGAAAAATCTGGCGTGAAAATTTAAATCTAATCAAAAGAATTGACACTCTAGATCTATCTCTGTTGTCTCACTCTCTCTCAAAGACTTTTACTCTCGGGCTGTTCCTAGAGAAACCGGGATAATATTTAAACCGCGTTCTCGAGCGTTTACAAGAATTTTCTCTGTTACAAAATGGCGTGAGAACTTCCGCGAAAGACGAGTCGCTGCTTAGAATGCGTTTCCACGTTCGTAAGCTCAGCGGGTTTAAACGTGCAAACGAGAAAGAGAAAGAGAAAGAGAGAGAAAGAGAGAAAGGCGAGAAACACGGTTTACTTCTTGGCTAAAGAGGATCATGCTGACGACTTTCATTCCGCTCTGAAATTTTTCGAATCTCGTTCCCTCTGCAGGCAGAAGAGAACAGAGTAGAAAGAACGACGTTCCGCAAGATTGGATGGTAACCTTCTGTATTTTTCACGAGATCCTACATTTCGCCAACTGTTTAAACGAACTCGATCGATTCACTGACGCTGAAACTGATAGCAGTAGTAGCACTGACGAAGTGAGTAGTTTCTGAAGAAAATTGTTCTCGTGGTAACAAAATCGTCAGGATTTCCAAACGAACATGAAGGAAATAAAAACCAGGCAGATGCAACTTTCGATGACGCGCTAATCAATGGAATCTCCCGATATCGCGTGGAACGATACGATTATCAATAAATACCAAGTATCACCGATCCCGACGATCTCGTCAAAATTTCACTAAAAAAAAACTATCGAACCAATGAGAAGATCCTCCTAGCTTTCTAACCTCCAATCCGATCGCTTTGGTTCGTTCTTCGTGCTTTCGAGAAAATATAGAGAAAGAGAGTGTGGAGGCCTGGTCCGAACTGTAAAGCAGTTGCCGAGGGCCTTGTGTATCCAAGACGTCTCGGTAATCCAATATGTTCTACTGGATATCGGCTGCCGATAATCATTAGCGGAAAACCGATACCGGGATCGTCATTAGCGGCAGGTCGATGTGAACTGAGGGAGGAACGTAATCAGAACTGTGAGCAAGCAATATCGGGCAGATGGTATCCTTCTGGGTCGCCAAACTCATGCATGGCCACGTGTGCGTCGTGCCGACGTCGAGGGAGCAAAAGGAGGAATCGCTGCGTCGTGATCACGATCTCACAGTTGGACAGATGGCGCTTCCGAGTTGCTTGCGATGGGTTTGGGGCACTGTGGAATACAGCGGTCCCCGCTTTTTTCTTCAGTCGTCTGTCTTCAAGCGTCTGTCACTTATCCGTACCAATTTGCAGAATACACCAGAATTTATTTTCAATCCCGATTGTGGACGCTTATGATAGCTAGTATACTAGTACATTATAGTACTATATGTTAGTATATACTAGTATAGTATAGTATAACACAGTATAGTATAGTACCATATACTATTATACACCAATATAGTATAGTACTGCATGCTAGTATAGTATAGTACTATATGCTAGTATATACTTATGAAAACGCTAGTATACTAATATATTATAGTATCATATATTAGTATATACTAGTATAGTATAGTACCACATACTATTATATACCAATATAGTATAGTACTGCACGCTAGTATAGTATAGTACTATATGCTAGTATATACTTATGAAAACACTAGTATATTAACACTAATATATTATAGT
Source organism: Tetragonisca angustula (assembly GCA_036937485.2). Classification (NCBI taxonomy): domain Eukaryota; kingdom Metazoa; phylum Arthropoda; class Insecta; order Hymenoptera; family Apidae; genus Tetragonisca; species Tetragonisca angustula. The sequence goes on along the minus strand of JAWNGG020000242.1, from coordinate 154,565 downwards.
ACCATATATTAGTATATACTAGTATATAGTACTAGATAGTATATACCAGTATAGTATAGTACTGTATGCTAATATATACTAGTATGGTATAGTACTATATGCTAGTATATACCATTATCGTATAGTACTATATACTAGCATACTAGTATAGTAGAAGGTATACTCGATATAGTATATGATACCGATTTTCGATCCCGAACTGTAGACGCACAACTGGCTACTACTTCTGCTGTCGAGAAGACCAACCTTGAAAGTCTGTCCAGTGTACCTGTTCGACGGTCGAACACAGGTGGAAACACTTCGAGTGGTTGAAGTTGAAGAGAGAGAGAGAGAGAGAGAGAGAACGTCGCGGCAGAATTTACAATATCCGGCGAACGGATTGAAACGCCAAGCTCGGGTCTCGTTCTGTCTCTCCTCGAATCGGAGAGGAACAGTTCCTTTAATCTCGAGTCTTCCCTCCCAGTTTCATCTTCTCGCGCTTCCTCTCTCGCTCACCGTTGAATTTCATTCCCATATTTGAAATTTTCCACCGTATTGAGCAAATCTGACGATAAGTGTAGAAAATTTTTACGTCAGGATGCGTTGGAATTACTTTGCGTTACCTTGACTCACCTTGTATTATATTTTGAAATGGAGAAATATTGAAAGCTTTGGACTGAATAATTCCAATTCAACGGTCAGAAATTATATCTGTCTGACGATGGTTTCTTTGACGAGAAAATATTGACTGTTTTCCTTTTTGCATAGGATGCGTCGCTTAATTAAAAAAGAGAAAAGAAAAGAACCACGTGGAACTTTGCGAGGGTGAAGTTTTTCAAGTGCTTGGAATTGAGTTCCAATTGAGCACGGTGAGTTTCAGATACTTGGAATAGGCTACCAGCAATTCTAAATCCCTTGAAGGAGATATGGCGTGGCTGAGGGGGAATTCTCGGAATTACACCAACGGGAAAGAGGCAGTCCTATTAAAAGCGATTTCGTCCTCGTGAAATTCTTCGTTTCGCAGTATTATTCTCGATCTTTTTATTATTATCCTCGTCTGAGTTGAGAAATTTTTTAATTTATCGCACAACATTTTCCTTTTATCCCGTTACTTGTCTGTCAGCTCATTGTTGGAAAAGAAAATTTTCAGAAATTTCAGTACCTATTGTACAAGCAAGTGAATGATGAATGACGGAGGGTGCTTGTCAAAGAACAGCGAATTTCTAAGAAAAATATCCCATCTGCGAACGAAGAGAAACAGATTCTCGTCCCTTCTATCAATAAATCGTCCTCAAATTCGGAAATCCTTTTGAAAGACTAATCTCGCCGACTCAACCTAAATAATTCATCGTATACGCAATTCAATATTCCACAAACACACGCTTGGAATTTGAAAGCATTTCCCCTTTCTGATCTCGATATCCTAAATTTGTCTCTTCAAATATCAAAGTTACTAGTATTGCTAGTATAACCAATACCACTAATATTAGTAACATTGTCAGTGATACTGATACTGCTAGTATTACTCTTGATACTATTGCCAGTGATACTAGTACTACTAGTATTATTATTAATACTAATAACAACATTTATATTACTGGTACTATAATACTAATATTATTTCAGTGTGCAAAAATAATCGCAATAATACCAATAGTATTGCAACACTATTACTCTTTGTGCGTAATACTAGAAATATTTCCAACCCGTTACTCTCGTAAATTACACAACCTAGAACAGCAAATCTTCCTCAATGCAGAAAAAAATAACAAGCGTGAAACTATAGATAATCCCGATTCCAGGCGATCACTTGTTCTCCAATTGCTGGATAAAACTCCAATCAAGTTATCTACCCTGAACTCGACACGTTTCACGTTCATTTCTAACTGGCGTTCCCTTGCTGCAGTCCTTTTCGTTGCTCCCTAAACGCCGGTAGAAGAATCAGCGAGAAGTTTTTGGAAAGGGCGTACGAGAGACTCGAGCGAGGGCAGGTTATCGACACGGTGTGAGAGCGAGCAGATAGGATGGGAGCAAGACTATGGACACTTTAGCTTGATCCGGATCCCCGAATAAATCTACTTTCCCAGGGAAACACTTATCGACTTTTCCAGCCCAGGTTTGCACTACATATTTCACACAGTTCGTGACTGTTCGAATGCCATTGGACTCAGAGTTCCAGGAACTCTGACGGTAATCCGACGAGATTTTCCTCTTTCTGACGCTAGAAAGTCTAACCTAAATCGAATGGCCGATCATTTTGATTCATTAAAGCACAACGAATGGTCACTACAAACGTAGTAAAAATTGTTCAGTGAAAAGTCACTTTTAGCTTTGATTAAAGATTAGAATTTCAAATGAGAAATAAATTTAAACATTGGAATTCAATTTCAAAATTAATAATTTAATATTAATAAGTATACTAGTAATAATAATAACAATAATAATACTAGTACTACTGGTATTGATATCAGTTTACCAGTATTATAATACTAGTATAGTAGTATTACTAATGTAACTATATACGTATACACACAAGTGTACTACTGTAATACTACCATTGTTGTATGGAGTATGTTGTTTTCCAGATCAAAGACAGCGTTTCAACCTTCGTGACTCTACACAATACCACTTGGAAAATTCTCTGCACGATTGTTCTCTCACGTCCACGAGCTGAAAGGCATTGAGAATTCGTGAAAATCTCGATTTTAACCGCGACAGGGGATTTCAGGTAGCCTGGGGAGGGGGGCAGTTGAACGACGATTACATGAAAGACGCCTGTATCGTGATCGGTGGAGCCGCGATAGGGTCACGATTCCGTAGCAGATTGAATTGCCTCTGTCGCCGTGTGTCGTCCCGATCGAGCCAGTGGGAGCTGACAGATCGTTAAAGCTTTACGTGCGTCGATTTGCCGGATATATCGAGCCGGTTCCGTGCCATCCGTGGTTCTAGACGTAAAATTGAAGACGCGCACCTGGACAATAATAGATATTCGCGGTGACACGCGATAGCGTACTACGAGGAAACCACCCGTGTTCGTTTGATTTTGTAACGGGGGCTAGGTCTCGACCTTAGAAGAAAATAGGCAACCCCACGATCGACAACGGGAAAAATTCAGTGAAGCTTTCATTGACTGACGGATTGATTGATTGACTCGCGATTTTTGTACAACTTGAACTACTCGATTCGCTCCTCAACAACTGTTCTTAATTGTCAGACTAAAATAGACTTAATGATCATTCCGGTGCTGACGTTCCAGTATGTAACAATCAGTCAATGAGATCGATAATTATCTCGAGGCTAAAATTTTGTTCCAAGGATTCGAAAAGTAATGATCACGATCCATTCCCGATTCAGTAAATATCGACAAAATAATTGATAATCCGATGAAAAAGAATTTTTGCTTTTACAAGTGGAACAAGTCAATAAAGAGGGATCAGCCTGTGATTCTTCGCAACAGAGTAGATAGGGAAAAAGGATAGAGTTCCCGTTCTTTGTGGTCGGATCGATGTAAAACGAGGAAGGTTGAAAGGGAGTCTTGAAAAAGGAGACGGGCTTTCAGACACGTATGACCCAAAAGGGAAAGTTCGTCCACCTGAAAACAGTTATCGCAGCAACAGATGCCCGAAGCTTTTGCCCAGAGGGAAACATCTTACAATTTCTTAATCGACGTCTGGCAAAAGTTTTCACAGGCAAAGTGATAGATTACGTAGAACGCGTGCAGTCGTACTAACGAGACATTTTTCACTCACTTCGGTTAGTTATTAATTCCGCAACAATGTTGAACTCGTGCAAACGCGATATCTCACCGCCTGATCCTTAATGGATCCCGCCGTAATTAACATTTCGCTTCGAATCGAAGTCATTTTACCCGCCAGCGCGCTGGAATTTATAAGTCTACGTCTGTGATTGATGCGTTCGTAGTAGCTGCGATATCTGGAAGTAGCAAGATTAATTAACGCTCGAAATTACCACGTGATAATAAATCTAACAACGGGCTCACATTTGTGGCTAATTCTTTCGGTTGATCGATCCGTGTCGCTCGGCCCGATTTCTCCCATCAACCGCTGCGCAATGACACTGGCAAATAAATTTGATTAGTTCCGAAAAGAAATCATCCATTAAATTGAAACAGAGACGGAATGAACGAAAAAAAAGGTAATTTCGTTGCGATTGAAGCTAAGAATAATAAAGATACGAGAGCTTCAAACTTGCTCAAACATACTCAAACTCAAACCTTCTAAAATCTGCGAGAAAAATGCCAAATAGCGTAATTTAACCATTCCTTGGTAGTTCCAGTATCAGAAAACAATCGTAGAGCGATACGAAACCAAAGAAATCGCAGCGACCACGAGACCTCAGTCGTCGAAACACGAAACGCGAGACCACGGTCGTCGAACAAACGCTCTCAAACACGAAACGCGAGACCACGGTCGTCGAACAAACGCTCTCAAACACGAAACGCGAGACCACGGTCGTCGAACAAACGCTCTCAAACACGAAACGCGAGACCACGGTCGTCGAGCAAACGCTCCCAAACACGAAACGCGAGACCACGGTCGTCGAGCAAACGCTCCCAAACACGAGACGCGAGACAAAAACAGTCTCTCGACGAATACGGCGAAGAAACCGCAGTTCACTGACCTTTCCTTGGTGTTTCGGCCGTCTTCATCGTCCTCCTCCTCGATGTCGTGCAGCCTGGGGCTCAAGCGGTGTTGCGTGCCGCCTTCCTTGGCGAAGTCCTCCTCCTCCGCCCTGTGCTCGGCCCCCTTCTCCTCGTCCTCAAGGTCGTCCAGCTCCTCGTCGAGATTGCTCAGAGGTGCCAGCTCGTTCGCCTGCACCACCGACACCTTCCTCAGCTGCTGTTGCTGCTGCTGATCCCTCTCCTGTTGCTTCTGCTGATGATGCGGCAGCAGCTGCTGGCTCTGCTGCTGGTGCTGCTGGTGCTGCTGCTGTTGCTGTTGGCACTTGTGGCCGGTGGAGCCCTTCTTGGCCTCGGGGGTGGCCCCCGAGACAGCTGCACCACCCCCACCCCCGCCGCCACTGGCGCACGGCAGGCAGCAAGACCACGCGCCCCCCACCTCGGCACCCTAGCGCCACTCAGCGTCAAAACATCCAGGGCCGGCTGTACCAGGCTCTCGGGCGACTCCTTTCCACTTGTTCCGGTTGATATATCTAATACCTCGGTTAATATCTTCACGTTACCGCTGGGCTACATCGCCCTGTCGCTTCCCTGGCTTGAATCAAACCTGGTCCAACGTCGGCTCTTCCTGGTCTCCGGGGATTTGCGAGACTCCTTTGCGAGAACCTATCAGAGAGAACACCTCGGCAGTGGCTCGTTTCGACTTCAGGCGAATCGAGTCCCTTCGTTCCTCGAGGATATTTTAGACTTCTTGAGGATCTCGCTGTTTCCACGCGTTTTCTGGAACTTTAGCGGCAAATGTCGGCCTCTCTAGGTTTCTAGAGAACTCCACGTTTCGTCACTTTGCCTCTCAAAGGTTCGAGATGAAATCCTTCGGGATTCCACTCTCCAAGTATCTTACATTGCTCTCTTGTTACTTTCGAGTCGGTCAGGATAGAAATGTGGTTCTCAGTTTCGTCTCTTGTTGGAATAGGTTGCGTCGAGCTGAATGTAAATCAGAGAGACTGGACCCGGTCCAAACCCCGGCCTGGTATCAATTCCTTCGTTCCTCTAAGACGTACAAAATTATCGTCGATCTAGAAACTGGACAGGGGATCTTCAATGGAAGCCTGAGATTAAACCAAATCCACCTCGGATGCCACGGAGATGGAATCCAGATTCTGGATCTATAAGACACCCGATACAACCGAACTTCAGCCGAACTTCAGATTGTCTTGAGAATCAAGGACTTAGGCTATCCCGGCGCAGCTACGCGCGGTATTTTCGAACTGGCGGCGTCGGAGAGTTTTCAAATTTCCACCCCCTACCCCTGAAGCGAACAGCGTAGAAGTTCATACAGTTGGGAAAGTTCTCGTAGCTCTAGGGATCAGAGGCAGAGTTGGTAAGGCGCAAAATGATTCGAGCACGCTTTCGTCCGATCCTCCCGGGCAACAGTAATCGTCCAAACTTGTCTCGGGCAGGTTTCTAATCTCTCAATTATCAGCGATTCACCGGTACTCAGATGTGCGGAGAATGAAACGATGGAAAAGCGAGAAGAGACGTCGACGTACGAAAGGTTTGGTAGTAGTAGGCCTTTGTTCTCGAGTTCGCGTACAAAATTTGAACGATTCCAGTTTAGTGTCCGCGACAGTGTAGCGTTTGAGGCTTCTAGAAACTCTTTCGCCCCTCGGCTGCTCTTCAACCTTCATCGAAAACCTTCTTCGACTTTCACTGGGAACCTCAACTCACAGAGAAGATCACCCGCGCGCGCGTCGAATCTACCAACACGAAGAAACTCTGGATTCTATCTCCACAAACACCACGACGATCGAACGAAAAAGTACTGCCTGTTCCCGCTTAACGCCGAACGCACCTCGAACACCACTCGCAACTGCAATTGTCCTCTTTCATCGACGAGGGGACGCGGAAGCTCGAGCCGGTTGGAACGATTAGGTGGCACATGCCAAGGTGGTATCGATTCCCAGCCTCGTCCCTTTCACGCGAGCGGACGAGCGCGTTGATCGTTGCTTCTCTTTGCTACGGACCACCTACGGTGGCTTAGCTCAGCTCGACTCGGCTGCTTCGACTCGCTTCTTCCTTGCCAGTGGTAGCTCTTTCAGTTCGATGGCTATTATTTGGCTCCTCGTCCTGGTCATCGAAGTTGAAGCGGAGGCTCGCTCGCCGGTCAGAGAATTGTTCAGAGCTATGTCAGTTTGGCACAGTGTTGAAAGGTAGAAAATGTGCGTAGAAAGTGCCGGCGATCGATGGCAGAGGATGATGACCTGGACTGGGCTCTCTCTCTTTCTCACTCTCTCCGGAGATCCCTGTTGCGTTCTCGCGCGGAGGAACACGGAACTGATTGTCGATGGTGGAAGGACTCGCTGCCCCTCGTCGCTAACGACGCGAAAGCATCTGCTCTCTAAAAGAGTCCCATTGTCAACTTCCTCGTGTGACGAAGAACCAAAGAGAGAGAAAGAGAGAGAGAGAGAACGAGTTGTAGTTGATAAACGTGCTTTGAAGCTCTGGAGGCTTTGGAGATTATTTCATTTCATTCAGTGGAATTTGCACCAATGGTTGAATCGGTTTAAAATTTTCAGATTATACCATTTTTGCTTTTTAATCTCCGAATTTTTACACGCAGTCGCAATTTTAATTCGCGTCGCAGGCTTCACCAACGGTGGCAGGCTGTTTCTGCAAATTGTTGCGTCACGCGAAACGCAAGAGATCGATAGCATCGGTGTCTACTTTGTTCATAATTAATGTATCGATCGTTGGCTAATTACACGGTTTATCGTGTTACACATTCTCCGCGCGTCCTCGTTCGTCCCTGAAAATTATCGGTACGTTCCGTAACCTGCTCTAGTAACGTTTTCAACTGAAGGGAGGGGAGGGGGCGGCAATGCGGGATTTTCAATTTCCTCGGGAATTTCTTAGAGAAAATCTACTCGAAATCTTGGCAAATGGTTTCTGGAATATCGATTTCTCGCCAGCTAATATTGGATCCGCGGGCGGAACGGTTCGATTTCCTGCTCGAAAGAGCATCCCAATATTAGATGAGAATCCGACGAGAGTCGCCCGAACGAATATGTCACCTCTCAAAAATATAACCATTTCCCAATGAGACTGACACGTCTGTTTTTCTTTTTTTTTTTTTGTATAGCGACGACACGCGAACGACATAATCAAACTCTGGCAGATACAGCCTTCAGAATTGATCGACGTCAACGAAATTACAAGATGAGAATTTAAATTCGATTACGTATGTATTAAATTGTAATTTTATAACATATATTATAACATATAGGCCCACCTATCTTTTTTTAATAAAACATCAAAATAAAAGGAAAAGCTAATTTTACTAATTTCAAAAATTAAATTTACGTTCAAACATGATTTTTTCCCTATGTCTTAAAAATCTGTTAAGAAGAAAAATTAAAAAAGAAAAATATGCAGCAGAAGAAATTACAAATTTATTTTCGTAGAAAGTTACTTTCTGGCCACCGTGTATATATTCTGATTATTAATTAATATTCTGATAATTCGATTACGTATGTATTAAATTGTAATTTTAGAGTGATATTAATATATTAAAATTACTGTAATAATTATAACATATATTATAATATGTATAGGGTAGGCTCACTTATTTTTTTTCAATAAAACATCAAAATATGTGGAAAAACTAATTTTACTAATTTAAAATTAAATTTACGTTCAAACATGATTTTTCCCCATGCCTTAAAAATCTGTTAAGAAGAAAAATTGAAAAAGTACATATATGCAACAAAAGAAGTTACAAATTTATTTCCGTAGAAAGTTACTTTTTGGCCAGCGTGTATATATTCTGAAGATTGCTAGAGAAACTTCGAGTAGATTATAATTTTTAAGTAAGAAAATCACGACATAAATAGCGAAATTAAATTATTGCTACATTTGCATGAATATGTTGCGAATGAAATTGAAAACAGGAAAAGAAATTCGCAGAAATATCGTACTGTTGCATCGTCATTCCGCTTGAAAGCACGGTTTCCATATATCGCGAGGTAGTCCTTGGTTTCCAACGAAATTTCGAGTTCCTCGACGAAATTCCTCCACTGACGGTCCTCTGCCCTTTGTGGATCCAATTTCCCAGGCAACTCTCTCGACGAATTTTCTCTTTTCTTTTTTTCTACAATTTCCCCCCCCCCCCTTCACTCTCCGGCGAAATTGAAGAACTCCTACGAAGTAGAACGGGGGAGCGGAGAGGACGAAACCACAACTAATCACGATCTAAAAAGAGCTTCCCGGCCAATTTGCGGGCTAATGGTTAATAAAAACCGACGCGGATTGCGAGAAAATTAAAAATTCCAGCCTCGACCTCGGCTGATTGCTTCGATACCCGTCGCGAGTCACGCGTTTACGCCATTTTTTTCTATTTTTTCACTCGCGATAGAAAACTCCCGGTGACCACATCGTGCACAGTTTTCGTTTAAAAAAAAATTATCGCAACGTTCTAGTGAAAAAAATATATTTCCAATATATGATACAACATAGTAGAAAATTTTAAATTCAGAGAGGACACTTTTGAACTGGAATTTGAAATGTGACGAGGTATTTGATAATTCGGAAATTTCACCATGGTTTCGAGCCTTTGAGGTTTTTGGCAAATTTAGAACATATTTGAACGTTTCTAAAATGTTTGACAAAAATTCGAAAATAGATCAAACAACATTCTTCGCGAATTTTAAAGAATTTTTCCATCGACGAGGAATGACATCAATATTCATTAAAACGATAGAAAAAACGCTTCTTTTTTTTTTTAATTCATCGACTTTCGAAGTATAGGTTATTTTGGAATTTTTGAGAGACAGACTCTACACTTTGTGAATATATACATATATATTTTCCATTGAACGGTCTCGTTCCAAGTCACGTTTCAACGAAACGCACGACACGAGTCTCGTTTATTCAGTTTTCTTCGTTAACCATTCACGTTTAGTTCTATGCGTACATTGGAATCAGTGATGAAATTTCACTGCAGAGGTAGCATCGACGAATCTACGCGAATTATTCTGAAAGCTCTCACGTTCGTTTTCATAACAATCGCTCGACAAATTCGGAGCAAAGCGCAATACAAACTTTCATTCGCGATAAATAATTAATCGGATATCAAGATCCTTTGTTGCGATCAAAGTGGAATGAAAAACATTGTGAAGCAACGTTTATACGTGCGTGTCGTATATTCACTTTATGTGTATAATATTTTGTAAATGATTTTTATTTACGCAGTAAAGAATATAAATTATATTTCTACACAGCAAGGAATATAACTTATATTTTCTACACGATAGAAATGGAATCTGGAGAAAAAGAAAAGATCTACCACCGAGAGTGCGAATACTCACATCAGTGGATGTCACAAATTATTTTAATTTCTCGGTGGATCTCGGTAAAATTTAAAAGAAAGAAGCAGAACCTTTCCAAGTTTAAAAACTACTTCAGTTACCCCAGGGCAAAATGCGCGAGATAAAAAAAATCATCCACGTGTAAAAAGTTTGACCATTAGCGAGAGATAGCATCTTGGAAGAAACTGTATCTCTTTCTGAAAATTAAAAGTTCATGTCCCTGCCATTATCTCTGATAAAGAATATTTCGTGTCGCTGTGAAAATGAAAAGTTCTCGTCGAGCCAAGTGTAATTCGTTCTAAACTGCTCGCGACGAAAATTGGCAAGTTCATTTTAAAATTACAATTTTGTGTCTTTGTTGCGCGAAAAGTATGAAAAACTTCGATCGGTAAATTCTACAAAAAGAAGTGGAGCGACGACGAATTGATGAGTGGCGCTTTCGTTTAGAAATTAGTCAGCCATTGGCTAGCAGATTATTGGTTAGAACAGGGTTCAGAAGAAAGTGTCACCTAACGATACGTAACTTAATTTCCCGTTTATTCGATACGCGGAAGCCTTTAATCGGATTTCGGGGGAAGATGGGAACCCCTTTTTATAAGGTAAGCTCGACACAGTCTCGAACTCATTCGGGAAGAAAGCTCCTGCTGAATCTTATTTCCGCCTCCGGAAACAACAAACGGAAAATCCATAGAGCTATAAATTTCTGTTACTTCCACGTTTAATCGCCGGGTAAATTAACAGTAGTTAACAGATGAAACCCGCGGGAGAATAATAAATATATAAAATATTTATATATTATATATTATATTACATTATATTATATATATTATATATTATATTATATTATGTTATATTATATTATATATATTATATATTATATTATATTATGTTATATTATATTATATATATTATATATTATATTATATTATGTTATATTATATTATATATATTATATATTATAAATAATATTATAAATATATAAAATAAATATTATATAAAAATTATATATTAATAATATTATAAATATATAAAATAAAAATTATACATTTTAAAAAACCCCTCGAGTTTGCTGTCTTTCTTAACTCCCCCCCCCCCAAGAAACTCAAATTACGTCGTCGAAAAAGAAATTTTCTCGCGTAAAGTATCTCTCTCTTAAAAAAAAAAAGACTCAAACTACACGATTTTCAAATGACATTGGAAAATCGTGTAGTTTCGACGACGCTCGTCGAACGCGAGTGGAGAAATGTGAAATTTCACGGAGGGGAGTGATATCACGTGGGATTAGCTTCGTTTGGCGGTGCGGGGGTTCAGGTCAAAGGTCGCGTCAGAGGTCAGATGAAAACGCAGCGATCCCCGATTGGTCCAGTGTCAAGGTTCGAAAATTAATTTGGCGCTAATTGGTAGATGACGTTTCGAAGTGTGTTTCGAACTGTGTGCCGAAGTGTGCTCGGTCTTGCGCGCGGCGCTTCGTTATTCGTTAAGCTGGCTAAACGCGCGCGTTAGTCACGTGACTAATTAATTCGCACACCAGTAGCTCCGCTGGTGGCTCATTCATCTCGATGTCCCGCGTCACCGGGAAATATTCATTCCGTCTACGAATCGCGGCTAATTGTGAGCTAGCCGTTCCGCCGGTTAATCGTTTAATCGCTCGAGCTGATTTGCCATGGAATCCCGACGTTCCGCGCCTTTTCCACCGAGCTTCAAAGCTCGAGTGGAAACATCGACGAGATCAGCGAGCTTGGAAAAATTCGTCGGAAAATCGTTAGCAATTTGCGGGCAATGGAGCACTCGTTGTATGAAGCTGTTGTTGAAAAACTCGACGGAAAAAGCGCGAATTCAAGGCTTGTCGTTCAAAATTGGAACAAGTAGAAATGGAACGTGCATTATCAGACATTCGTGCACTTTTGGCGCGCAACGATTTGGCTAACATTGATACGTAACGTTAACGAGGACACAATTGTGACGTACAGTTGAGAAAACTCCAAATTGATATTTATATGGAGGCGTAAGTGGAAAAGGATGGCGCGTGGTCAGCCCAACAACTCGAGACCTCGTCGAAATTGCAACGTTAATGAACAACCGATGAAACTAGTAAGAAAAATTCTAAATTAAAATCGAGATTGAAATATGCATAACGGTGCGGAGTAAGAGACGATTGCAAATCAGTGGAATAAACGTGCGTTGGCTCAACGAAATTTAATTATTATTAAAATTAAAACTTGAGGTTTGCTAGACATGAATTGAAATTCACGGTTGACGAGGATCCAATTATAACCTGTGACTGACAAAATTAAGAAAGTTGAGAAAATTCTAAACTCGCGATGCGAAATTGAAACGTGAGCAGAGTAAGTAGAGTTGGATCGTATATGGTCAGACACAGCGATGTACTAACGAGGGAACATACCAACGTGTCAATAGTGACACATTTCGATGAAATCTTGAATGTAGGCTTGAATGTAGTTTTTGAAAAAATATCTGACACGTTTTTCTTCATCGACAATCGACCATGTCGAAAGGGTGTAAACTACCCTCAAAATGTTGGAATCTATTTCGTCAAATATCTCGTAAACTACCAAAGATACAGTTTTCGCATAAATCGATGAAATTGGTGTTTCTTAACGACGAATTTAACGGTGTATCCGAAGAAAGCATTTGTTTAAACAGTACATTTAAAAAACCGTATTTTCTATAATCTTTCGACAGTTTTCCCAAGTGAATCAGCTTAAGGTGAGCGCAGCAGGAGACAAAATTCGCGAGATTTCATTCCCCCCTGAAAAACATCTCCCTCTTAATTTATTGACGAACACATTCTTAACAAAGTCACGCAGAATCTTGTCGTCTCGTTACGATCTTGCTGCTGCATCGTATTACAGTATAAAAGAGGCGGATGGTAAAAAGAGACGGTTGATTTCCATTCAGAATTGCTTAATTAAAACTGGCCGGCTCACGGCTCGCGCGAGATGAAAGAGAGCCACTCGCGCAATTAAGCGAGCACGATGCGCGAGCGATGTTTTCTTGCCGGGCGGGAGTTAAGTGTCGTTGATAAATTGAACGAGAAACCGGACCCGCGCTTTCTTTCTCGCGCCGCTGGATGCTCGCTTCTTTTCTCCCCCCTTCGTCAGCTTCGTCGCTTAAAAAGAGAATCTCCCTGGCGGAGATTCGTTGCTCGATTAAAAAGCATCCGTTCCGCGATCCCCTCTCTCCCGTTGCTCTCGAACGTCATGTCCAACCGGTGTTCAATCCTTTTACGTTTGCTCGAACGAGCATGGCGCGAACCCGTTTCGCGAATGGGTTCATAAAAATAAACGCGGGGATGAAAAGATTGAAACGGGCGAGGGAGGGAGGGAGGGAGAGGGGGAGGTAGAGAAATGGGGATGAAGCGAAGTGAATGGGACGACGATTTTTGTATTCGGTAGAATATCGCCTTTCTCCCCTGTCCGCACGAATGAGAATTATATCCTTATTGCGTGTCGTTTCTCATTTCCAGTTTATTTACATAAATGTTTATTATAAATATATATGTTACATTTATTTTCGAAATTGCCGACGAAACGAATCAATTGTTTAATTCATCGCGCGAAATTGCGTTTCGCGTGTGGACGTGTAAAGATAATATCGAGATGAGATATGGAACAGGTGGAGTGAGAAATAAAAGTTTCAGTCCGATGCTTTTGGAAAGAGTTTCTCTTGAATTTTGCTGTTTAATTCAACAAGTCGTGCTGTGATGAATGATCTCCGAATTCTTTCGACGTTAAAAAAAAACGCAATTGCAAAACAATGGTGCAAAGATGAACACTTTGTGTCGGGGGGTGGGGCGGGTTCATCGAACACCCTCCTCGAGGGATAATTTTATTTTGTATCGCGCTGTCAACCATCCGGTGCAGCTAATTGACATGTGCCAGGGGTTGCAAGCTGATAATCGATGAGTACCTACGAGCACAGTCACCGAACCCCTCTGTAATTGATGACAGTAGCTGCGTGCGATAACAAAGTGCTACACCGGAAGCGACGACGTAGGAAACTGGCTCATCCACCTTCTTGTTTGTTTCCCAGCGAGAACGAGAAACTTTCGCGCAATTTTCGCGTGAATTTCATCGCGTCTTCTGCATTGAAAACTCTAAGTTCTAAACGATCGATAGAAAACCACGTTACATCGATTTCTCATTCTGCGTTCGTAATGAATTTTAATAACAATAACGATAGGCAATAACGTTTCGTCGTACGAAATGTGATAAAGTCCAACTACTTCTCGAAATTCAGAGATTTATGTAAGAACGAACCTGAAAACAAAGAAAGGCAGTCTGCATTCAACCTTCAAATTTGTGTATTCACTCTGTTCGACCTAGAACCATTCATTTTTTTTTTTTTTTTTTTTTTTTTGGAATTCAGACAATCTACCAACGTGGACCGATTTTTCGCAAGAAACTATATATTACAATATATCATATAATATATATATATATTATTATTATTATAAAAAACCGCGTTTATATAAAATATAAAATAAAGATAAAAATTTTTCTGGTTCGTCGCTGTGCTTTATTACATCCATTTTGGATAAACAGATCCAAAGTTTACGTGACCCACAAATTTTCAAACTCGACGTCCAATACAAGATCCAAAGAAACGAGGCAACGCTCGAAAGATCCTCACTCCGTATTTTCAATGCACTTCCAGCGCTCGCCACCCTCCCCCTTTTGGACAACGAATTCTCGCAGGTTCGGCGGAAATCATCGCTTGGTTCCTTGGAAATTAACCGTGAATGCACGCGGTGTTCCTCTTTCATTTCAGTCGAGTTGATCGCTCCGGGTCGATAAATTTCGCGAATTCCGCCGTCAATGAAACGAAAAGAAAGGCTGAATAAAGAGGGTCCCGGTGCTTTCCGTTTTCTTTTTTCTTTTCTTTTTTCATCCCGAAAAGGTAGACGTACCTTTCGTTCGTTCGACTATAAACGCGATTTATCGCGGCAGCTACGATGAATTCCACCGACTTTTCCTCTCTTTTTCTCTCTCGAAGCGAAACGAAACGAATATATTTTCTCTGCGGGTGAAAACGTGCTACACGAAACGGAGAGGGGTGAAAGGGCGGAAAAAAGAGCGAATGGTGTCCTTTGATACCGATACTCGCGAGAGACGTAAATCCAGTTGGAATAAAGAGGAAACGGTGGGAGGAATTTGGCGAATTTCGTTCTGCGGGGATGCCCGGCCACGTACGTTCCCCCGTTTCACTTAATGGCCTTTCGCTACGGTCCGCGCTAATTTTAAAGCGACCGAGTCCACGCGCCCTCTCTTTCGAAATCGTTCGCGTTGTAACGGAAATCGCGATTCGATTCTGGCCGGGATAAAAGTGGAATTTGGCGAATCTGTTTCTCTCTGGCGTGTACGTGTTTCCTGTTCCGCTTGTTTGCGCGTTTCCGTGGTTTAAAGCGCTAATTTTAAAGTGATCGAGCCCCCTCCCCCCCCCCCTCCCCCCGCTCGTTGTTCTTCACAATGCAGCGGAAACAAATTTGATTCGAACAGATTCGGTGAATGCGCCGGATTGTACATGTTCTGTACCACTTGTCCAGTCTGTCTGACATATTCTCAACCATTTCCCCTTGCAACTCTACAAGTAACGTTTTCAATCGTTCCGAATGAATTTTCGTTGTGCGTGATACTTTAATTATCATCACCTTTACTTGTTATTTATTCATGTATTTGAGAGCAGCTTTCGATATTTATTCTGACTTTTATTTATCGTTTCTCCTCGATGTCTAGAAATACCTTTCGATACATATTCTTGTCGAAGAATTGTAGTTCAACGGTGTCCAGATAGAATTTCAAGGACAGATCCGTTTTCCCTTCAAGCGTGAATAAAATGAAAACGGTATCCTGGCAAAAGAAAAAATCGCAACGACTCGTTTCTCTCTCTCTCTCTCTCTCCCTCTCTCTCTCTTTTCAGATATCTTTGTTCCTATTTTCCTTTTCTTCTTTTTATTCCATTGCCTGCTGCATGACGCGATTCGACAAAACCAAACGTCTCTGTGGACGATTGTTTTTAATAGCACCAACTGAAAACATCGAAGGAACACCGAGCGATTTTGCCTCGTGGCGGAAAGAAGCATTGTCGAGGCATCGCCTTTGTGCCGCTCCCTTTGCCCCGCGTTCCCATGAAAGAACACTTGAATGGTCTTGCGCCAGCACGCGTCGAGAAGCATTGTTTAACTCTCTCAGTGACAGAGAGAGAGAGAGAGAGAGAAATTTTTTCAACAGCTATCGAAAACCATCGACTTTTCCACTGCGTTTCGAAAAATTTCAGGTCAGTTGAGAATTCTTTGATCATCGGGCGACGTTAATATCTGGCGAGATCTGGGAGAGGCTCGTGACGTTGGATTAGATTTACTTTGTACCGCAGCAATTTAATATTAATTCGCGCGTCTGTATTCCATGGAGCGAATTAACACAGTATTTATTGCGCGTGTGTAAAACAACACCGATACGACGTTGGATACGCGAGGATAAAACGTGGAGTGGAAAATCGAACGGGATATTGAATAAAATATCGAACGAGACGTAATTGAATAATTTTTAGGCACGTTGACTGCAAGGTAATGAAACGTAGACGCGATATAAAACGTAATGTAGAGCGTGCGCCGCGGAATACGGAATGTAGAGCGACACTCGGCGTAAAATAGAAGGTGTAGAACGCGAAATGGGACTTAGAATGGAATACAGAATGAGGTGTACAATGAAGTCTGAAATTCGTAGCAGGGGAGGGGGGGGGGCTAGAATAAAATGTAGAATAGATTGAAGAGCAGGAAATGGGATAGAACACAGCTGAATGGTATACAGATTGAAGCGTGGAGCGGGGGGATAGAGTAAAGGGCGGAATATAAAGCGGGACGTGAAACAAAATGGGATTAACGCTAGATGAGTTGCGAAATGTGTGAGAAACGAAATTCAAACGAAATCATTCCGAAGGAAACGAAATACTCGAAGGGAACGTGTCTCTCTCTTTCTCAGAAAAAAAAAGAAAACTTTCCAATTGAAAAGAAAAAGGAAAAGTCTCGCCGCAAGAATTCGAGTTCTCCCGAGCGGCGGGGAATGATCGAAGATTGGAATTCCCTTATTGAAAAAATACCGATATTTCCCTCTCTCAAAGAGCAGACTCACGTTCTTCTGTTTTTTTTTTTTTTTTTTTTTTTTCTTTCCAACGGAGGGACCGGAGAATGTCCCTTTTTCATCGCTGACGAGCAACGAATCGCCGTTTTCGTCCAGCGATGAAATTTCGACGACGCGATACACGGATTCGATAAAAGTTTCGAACGCGGCACGGTTCCCACGACTTTTCAGCCCCGACGAACAAACTTCCTCCCCCTCTGCCCTCCTGCTCTCGGAATCGGCTGACTAGGCACGCTTTTATTTCGTACTTGCGTCAGCGAACCAATTTCGCGCGGCAACTTCGAGTCGTTGCACCTTCGCTTCCAGACGAAGCCTCTCTCTCTCTCTCTCTCTCCTCTCCTCTCGTTATTATTTCCTCGTTTGACGTTTCATTGTCGTATTTCAGCGCGGAACACGGAGAATTTTCTTTTTCCTGTTCTTTCGTTTCTTTTCTTGGAACTGGAAGGACGAAAATTGTTCCACGATGAAAAATAAGAAGAGAGAGGAATCGCGTGTCCCGGGGAACGAGTCACTTCGTGTCAATATTTTTCTCTCTTCCAACAACTATCCAATGTGCGAAACGATGCACTCTCTGGAGTTTCAATTAAGCGCGCGAGATTGTTAATAGAAGGGATGGTAGATTGCCATCGTTAATAATGATAAGAAACAATGGACTGATGGAACGGCTATAATGCCACCGCGATAGGAAACTATCGACAGTCACTGGTACACACTAAATACCCATTGTATCGTCTACCTCAAATTCCATAACTGTCAATCCACTTTTCAACCTGCTGACGTGAATCCGATAAACTAACAACGAAACTTTCGCCGACAACACGGCGAACGAGTGAATTAATAGTAAAAGTTGCTAAAGAACGCTGTTAATAACAACGATCAAGCATGAAGCAATGAAACGTTAACCAAACTGTTTACTACTCGTTCCAATAAATGTAATATCTATCTATCCGAGATTCTGCCTTTAGCAGCGATCCTCCCTTCCGGAACTAACCCATATCCGCGCTATTAACTGCACAATAAACTTTCCGTCCAATTAATCCCGCATTCGCTAAATTAACCGGCGACATCGCTGTAAACTTTCAGTTGCGAATTACTCCTAACTCGGCGTATCAAATATTGGCATCGGCTATACCCAGTCCCGAATTTTCTCCTCCAAAATCAATATTAAGATATACTTGCGGTTCCCTCGCAGCGTCGTCCAACATCAGCTGCAGGTTTTCAATCCCTGCAGGAAACAAATCGGCAATCGCACGCCCCATGGCGAGAAAAAAAGTTTTCCACCGCGTTACGTAATTGGTGAAGGAACAAACTACCGCGAGCCAACGCAACTCGTGATTCTTCTCGCAAACCTTGCAATTTCATCGAAAATTCCAAGCGATCTACACTTGGCGCGCCGTCACTGTCCATCTGTCCACCGTTCACAGCGTTGACATCGTGTGTTCTCGATAGAATTGTTGGAAAATCCATTAACCCTTTCCTGGGAGTGCCAGACGGTCGTCAAACCAGCCACAACCCCGGCAAACCCGCAGGAAACGATCCAACAATCGACACGATCCGTCGTCAACAAGTACCTAGCCGAGTCTGACGATGTCTTCGAAGCGTGCGGACGACCGCAGACCGAAAATCACCGTGGAAGATCGGCAGGAGATCGGCGACGAGAGGAAGGGAGCGGCTGACGATGGGTCGCGTCACGCAGCAGACACGTTCGCGTGGAAAAGTTGGCGGCCATGGGCAACGGACAACAGGTAGCAGGTCACACGGCCGCGCAACCTTTCGTTCGTATCGAGACAGGTCGATTCTTATTTTTTTCTTTCTCTTTTCTTTTTTTTTTTTTCTTTGCTGTTCGAGCAAAACTGGCTTACTGGCTGCCGCGGGCCTCGCTTCGCTTCCGGCAGCTTCACCAGGACACGAGGGCACGCGGTCCTAGAGAACACGAGCCTGCCCACTGCATCTGGCCACAGAGAGGAATGCCACACTGACCCACCACACGCACTTCCCGCACGCCACGGTCACGCCACTACGGCCGTGAAAGATCGAGGGACGTTGAGGTTGACGAGAGGAGGCGTTTGAGGACGTTTGACGGGATTCCCTCGCGTTTGGACCTCGGTGTCTGTGCGTGTTCGACGAACGTCTGCAATTTCTCGTCGCATCTGTTTCGTCGGTACGAACGATCATTTTCGAGTTTGGAAAGATTGGTTGCTCGCGAGAACATTGAGAAAGAGCGTTGACTTTAGTTTGGTGTTGTTTCACGAGCTTCTCGTGAGAGACTTTCTCTCAAGAATATTCGATCGTTATTCGCGAAACCGAATCGCCACGTGTACAAGGACCATTCGATCCAAAAGCTTGGCTCTCGCCGGCTTCTGCAAAACGAAAACACACTTTCGACAGGACTCGATCGAATCGAAAGTCCCATTCCCAACACCCGCTCTACATATATATATATATATATATATATATATATATATATATATATGTATATACATATATCACGACACTAACGAAACACAAAAACAACGACACGCCCGTACAAACTCAGAAACCGCAACAACCCATCGACAATTGCTGTTCCAAAGCCAGACCTAGGCCCCGGCCCTAACCACAAAAATACGTTCGTCGGTCTCCTCTACGCCAGTACCAAACGACTGGCCGTATCCGCATTCTCCGCTGCGGGATTCGCAACCAGAGTACCTATCGAACCGCCAGTCGCGTCCTTTCACCCCACTTTGCACGCAGAGGAAGGGATGCACCGGCCAGTGAAAACCGCCTGCACCTGGAGAAACTTAAACGCTAAACCTGGAGAAACTAAACGCCTAAACGCGAATTGCACAGACACACTGGGTCCGAACTGGCTACCGCGACACGGGATGGGATGTACCACGCACGCACGTCACCGACGATTCCGCCTGGCAAATTGCCTGGGTGGATCGGCGATGTTCGCGGCACAGGGGCGAGGACAGGGGCGGCGAGGGTTCGTGAAAGGCGAGTAGCGAGGGGCGGCAGACTGTTTCACGTACCGCGAGGAAGCTCTCGGTGCTTCCGAGCCGAGACGATGAGCTCGTGCGCCGTCGTATTGACGTTGACGGCGGCCGAGACCCGACTGACGGAACGATTCTCCGTATGGCGTCGCCGTGGCACAGTAACGTACCATCCGGAAAACCGTAACGCGGGGCACCGCGACGCCGCCGTATCGATACGTTTTATCTAATTTTTCTCTCGTCGGTTCTGACCAGACCGATCCTGTGCTCGATCACTTGATCGTCCTAGCATTCGAATTTCGTTGAATTTCGTCAAGTTGACGGTCTCGATATTCTTCGGTTCTTTGGTTAAGTTTGGGCTTAACTTACTTACGATCTCCCATTGAATCGAGCTGCATCACTCGATTTGTTGATCGTCTCGTTGGAAAATTTGACAATTTTCAAATTTGACGGACACTGTAAGATGTGTGTACCTGCGAATCCTTTGAAATGTTATTAACATTGAGAGAGAGAAAGAGAGAGAGACAGTTGTGGGATGATTTTGAAGTTCAAGTGTACATGCTGCCGGTGGAAGTGTCTTGAGAGACGCTTTTCAACGTCCTGGCGAGCGTACCTCTGCACCGGCTGTTTTGCAAAAATTAGGTCAGCCGTGCTACCCCCACCACCCACGCCCCTATACACACAACCGTTCAAAACTCTCCGAACGCGTTCGAGGGAAATTTAATCGCGAAATTACTGGCCTATAATGAGAGTCCGTCGGCAACGTGATTTAAAATTCACCCTCACCGATGCTCGCGGAATCAATAATAGATCGCATTCTTTCTTTCTTTTCTTTTTTTTCTTTTTTTTTTTTTTTACACCGCTTTTTCAACTTTCTGTTCCGAAATTTACTTTCCCCGATTGTGTCGGGAAAATTCCACGTTTCACCCCTCCCGATTTAATTCGAATCCAGCAAATTTTCCGGATACTCCAGAACACCGGCGTGTATATATAAACATTGGCGCGTACGCAGAGACGTTTCTGCCTCTGTCCCGCCGTTTGTTTAAAGAATCACGGCCGCGCAGATCTCTGCGTTTAATTTGGAATAGTCTGGAGTCTCTCGAGGATCGTGACGTCGGCCAACGTCAACGAGTTTCCGCGCACCACTTCCGTTTTCCTGTCTGAGCGTTCACCGTGTCCTTCGCGCGTACTGCTCTCTCTCTTTCTCTTGTTCTCAGGAGGATTTTTTTTTTTTTTTTTTTTTAGCGAAAAGTTCCTCTTTCCCGAAGAGGAAAGGCATTGGTCTGGTAGAATTTTTTGGGAAATTTACAAAATGGAGGAGGCACAGTGAAGCGCAGTTATTGACAATTTTGGAGTTTCAAGATTTTTTAAACGAACAATTTCTTCTCCCGAAAAATTAAATCGCCGAACTTTCTAGAAACTGTTGGAAAGATTCTTTGCGAGCAATTCGGTTCGTAAGTTGTAAGCGAGAAATGTAACGCGAGGAGAGATAACTCTGACAACTTGAAAGGTTGGAACTTTACACGCGCTTTATACAATTTTATTGCTTCCTTTATCCCTTCTGTTCGTCTTTCGCTTTGAATGTTGATTTCAGCAAACAGTCGACGACACCAAATCTCTACTAATCTGTTTAACAATGTGTTTTTGAATCTTTACAAAGTAAAAAGAAGCACGAAAATTCACTCCAAATATTGTTTTCTATAAAAGATCCTGCGACAGATTTATCGAAATTTTACATTTCGTTTTCAATTTTGTATTACCGATAATTGAAACAAGTATCGAGTAGAACGCAGTTTGTCGCAACGGTTCGACGAGCATTGTCGACGGTTGAAAAGCGAGCACTCGCGGGCCGGAAGTATCCGAATGAGGGCGATAAACCGCGCGCGGCGCGGCAAGAAAAGAAAACGAATGGCCCTGGTTAAACAAGCCTGGCACCTGACGCCGACTATCGTAATCCCTGGACAACTGAAAGGGTGGCGAAAGAACGCGATGGAGATGGATCACGCGCCGCGACGAACGACTTCGTGTCAGATGATTGGAAAATGTTGCGGCGGAAAATTGCGAGGAGAAAGTACGAGAAGAGTGCGGGAACCGCGGATAAAGACAAATAAAACAGAAACAGTGTAAAACGCGCGAGAATTTTTATTTCAGAGCAAGCTCTTCCTCTGCAAATTTTTCTTCAAATATACGAAGTTTGACGAGAGATAAAGGGAGATTCGAGGCTCGTTATTTCCTCTATAAAAGCTGTCCTGTTCGACATCGAGGGAATAAAAATTGTTTTCACATTTTAAAGTCACGCGTTTATAATCACATAAATAAATACACATTTGTAATCAAACGAAACGACCAAATAACAATGCGTTCTTTCGCTTTATTGCTCGTCTTTATTTCGAAACGTGGAAACGAAACCTCGTGGAAACGGGTTTCTCATTTTATTTGGAATTCGTTCTCTTCAGAAAAGTGAGAAACGAAAAATATGCTCTTCAAACAAAAAAAAAAAAAAAAAAAAGAAAAGAAAAGGAAAGGAAAGGAAATTTTATCTGAGAAATCCACGGAATTTTGATAACAACGAGTGACAGGTTTTCATAGCGATAACGCGAACGTGGTTATTTCGCTTTCGCTGCGGCGAATCGATGGAACGATAGATGTTTGAGAGTTTGTACCGAGGCCCGACACGCTAGTCAATTTTCCAACGACGTCATTGTATTTGGACTGCAGGCTTCCATGAAAATTGCACGTGAACCCCTTTGTCTGGGATGCTGGGAATCCCCCGACTGCGCAAGTCCTTGTCGTCTCACAGTACCGTGCTAAGGATTCCCCAGACCGGAACAAACTTCCCCATGGAATTTTTAATTGACAAAATTTTTTTTTTACTGAAGCCACAAACTGATCGAGGATGCGAGAATTGTCTTCTCGTTTGAAAAGTTAATTCTCACGAAAGTTAGTATTCCGATGGTAGTTAAAAGTTAACTCCTTTAATAATCACTCGAGTTCGCGACGAGGCAAATTTCCATTGGAATTTCCGTTTGAAAATTTGCCGTCTCCAGTGAACAATTAGGCGAATCTTGGAATTTTCAACAAAGATCGTCCGATATTCGACGAAATAAAAGTTGTTAAAGTCGTTGCATAGAATTGGATAGTTGAGTGAAATTTGCACTTTCAATTTCAGCTCAATCGATTAATTTCTTTGTCATTCAAATCTCTCCAACTAATTGTGCTTCGTAAGTTGCGTAAAACTACTGGGAAAAGGAATTCGTGTTCTAGTACGAAATTTTCGGGGATAAAGTACTAGCAAAAGTTCGCCATTTAACTCTCTTTTGAAGGCGGTTCGTTTAATAATTACCAGAGTTGAAAATCGATAATGAATTAATTAATCCGTTTCCCTCGATCTAATTAACACAGTAATTTCGTTGTTCACACTGTGTGTTCGTTGTTCCTGATCGAACAGAGAACAGAAGGAAGACGCACAAGTTTCTCCAACTACACGTTGGTTCTAGTCCAAAAAAAAAAAAAAAAAAAAATGCAACATTGCACATTACAGAACGTAGACTATTAAAATTTTAGTTATTCGTCGTTCCAATTTTCTTCCTGTTGATTAACCATTAATGACGATTAACGATATTCAAAATCCGTATTTCTCTAAACATGGTCCACTCGTTCGAGGATCAAAATTATCTCGTTCAATTAATTGGACAAGCGTGTATCAGTGTTGTGACGCAACAGACGCGTCACCGTCATCGGAAACTGTTAACCCACAAAATCACGGGCCTGCGCCACGAGCTACAAATCACTTTGCCAAGACGTCGCGATCGTGCGACACGGTTCCGCAAAGAACAACACCGTCCTTCGACGTAGTTTCATTCTCGGACGAGACGGAAATACACGCGTGTGCCCGGTAAATTGTGTCAATCTTCGCGGCAGATAGCGGTGCTATCATTTCGTACGTCACACAAGTGGGTAATGGACGTCTGGTTGGCCATTAGGTCTGTCAGTTATACTTAAGGCGACATGACCGTCACGTGACGTGAATTACGAGACACGCGAGCAAACGGCGCGGTAGCAGCCCGCGAGTGTTTGTTGCTGGTTGACGAGGAGAAACGATGCCACTTTGTCTCTGGACCAAGTTTCAACACGTTCCACCACGCGAGTTCTATAGCAGGTGGCAAGTACAGAGTGGGAGGAAGTTTGGAAAACAAGTGAAATTCGCAGTTCACGTTATATAGAAAAGAGCGTCGTATTCACGACTCACAACTCTGGAAGTAATTTTAGAAAAATTATATTTCAGAGTGGCATCCGTGTACTTCGAAATTGCGTTACTGATGGCTTAAATTGTTGGATTCAGTAACTTTCTCAAGGTTTTTGCGAATGATTCACGGCCACTGAAAATCACACTGATGCTACAGTCACGTTAGTAGTTACTAATTACGGAGACTATATAGTCACTAATTACTAAACTCGCATGACACTAACTGCTGAAACTTGCACGATGCCATAGTCACGTCACTAGTCACTAGTTACTGAAACTTGTATGAAGTTACAGTCACGTTAGTAGTTACTAATTACCGAGACTCGCATGACGTTATAGTCACTAATCACCAGTCACTGATTACTGAAATTTACACGATGCTATAGTCACGTCACTAGTCACTAGTTACTGAAACTTGTATGAAGTTACAGTCACGTTAGTAGTTACTAATTACCGAGACTCGCATGACGTTATAGTCACTAATCACCAGTCACTAATTACTGAAACTTGTATAAAGTTACAGTCACGTTAGTAGTTACTAATTACTGAGACTAACATGACGTTATAGTCACTAATCACCAGTCACTAATTACTGAAATTTACATGATGCTATAGTCACTAGTCACTAATTACTGAAACTCACGAGATTACAGTCACATGATCAGAAATTAAAATTGAAAATAACACGACACTGTAATCATGTCATTGATTACTAAACGCTAGAAATCACGTGACTATGATGAACAATAGATGCTACAATATTCTAGTATCTCCATCAACGTGTGCCAAGTATCCAGAAGCAGAAGAATTCGAAATGTCATACTTTCGAATTTTTTCAACACACCAAGTAGTCAATTGGGTTCAACCAGAATAGTCCTTCTTAGATAAATAAAAACGATCCTGTTTTCCTCTCTGTTGGTACGGACGAATCGAGCGTCATTGTTTGAAGAATCGACGAGGCTAAACACAGTACAAAAATTAGTACAAAAAATGCTCGACGAGGAATCATCGTTTTAGCTGGAGGGCCTGCTCCGGGACACACTTTGAAGTCTAGACGAGTGGAGGAGCGAAGGGAGTAGATGAAAGCTCGGTAAATAGCAATTAAAAAGCTGCCTGCCACGCTTCATTACGTATTCCTCGTGGAGACACCTCTTTCATCGCACAGTCGACCACGTTTCATTCTTTTTACATTTATTGCGTAATGCTTCCTCTTTCTTTCTTTTCTTTTTTCCATGTCTTGTGTAATACCTCGCGTCATTGTCAGCCTGCCATGTAATACCTTTCACGTTCTTTGTCCCCTTGATGTAATATCCTTCGCAAACCTCGTATATACGCGATGATTAACACTGCGAAATTTATGCATTTTCGAGGGAAATTTAAAGGTTTGAAATTTAAAAGAAAAAGAAACGGGGGGACGGGGGGAAATTTAAAATTAAAGAAATCCGTAGAATTTTCATGAAAATTTTACGCAAAGGAAGAGTTAAGAAAAATAGAAATTTATTCTCGATAGAGGAAGAATTGCCAGCGCTCGCCCCTCTCCTTTGATTTTCCACGCTTTGTCCGTTCAGAAATAGTATCAGCTGATGTTCTGTGTGTGACTCGGCTGTCAGGCCGATAATCAAGAGTAAATAAAGGCAAAAATAGCAGGTCCAGCAGGTTACCTGGACCCTGTCGAGGGGAATTTGCTCGAATCAAGTGTAATGAACGAATACACACGTATCGTTTATCAAGGAAACAACTCCTCTCTGTCCATAAATAAAATTTAATTACACGAGCTTTTCGTTTAGCGTCAACATTCGATAGAATGTCCGAATTATTATTCTTCAAATGTGACTGAAAATTTATTACTAAAATCATAGTTCAGAGACTCTATCATTATTTAAAACTATAGTTCGAAAGATTGATCGCGTTGTTAATTACCACTTCGATTCTGTGTCTCGAAGATTTATCTATATTCGAGGATCACGTACTGTGATTACACGTGTCAACCTTCCAAATAAAATTTGTTCCTTCCTGCACGCAACACCGTGGATGTTTGTTTAAACAAACAACAGGAAATTAGTGTGCCGCTTTTCGCGATTAAGTGAATAACATCCGCGCCAGTCGTGAATGACTGTAAACATCGACTATCGGATTATTGGAGATTCTCAGGCTGTAATTGAATCCTCCGCCCTCTAAGCGGACCGGACGAAAGAGAGAGTGAGACGGACGGTTAGTTCGCTGCTTGCTAAGAGCACATGCTTGACTGACGCATTAATTAGTGCACTGTCTTTGCAACCCCTGGGCGCATTTTAGACGTTATTTATCCCCGCAAGTTGCAATATATACTCTCGCGTAATTGCGTTTACGTCGGTCCATCGAAATGAGGTTTCATTAGTTGACTGCTCGTTACGCTTGTTGCGCACTTTCTGAGAAGAATTCGTTTTCGAGCGTTGTTGCTCAGAATTAAATTTCCCCTACTTAATGCTGCCTGCAGTCGCGATGTAATAAAAAGTAATGGAAATAGTATCGTATAGTAAAATAGTATTACACAGTATATACTATATATTGTACAGTAGTATATAGTATAGAGTAGTATGTAATATATAGTAGTATATAGTGGAATGTACAATATAGTAGAATTGTGACAGATTGTGTAAGACAATATTTGAAACAATCGGTTCAAAGTCGAAAGAGTGAAAGTTAATTTTCTTTTTGTCAAAAAATGAAATTTGCAATATTACGCGCGTACGATACAGTTGATAATTACGTTTCGTCACGTTTAGCGTTTAAGATTAGTGTAAAAGTTAACGAAGAAATACACGAAAGAACTTTGAAAATCAAACGTTATCGTTCACGGAAACGTGAAACTTCCCATTTAGCTCCATTTAAACCGTTTTGATTTGTAATACGGTTCCCATAAGGCGCGCAGAACGACCGAACCGCTCTTCAAACACTGTTCAATAAAACCACTTGCCGCTCACTACATATTTGACGTGCTAATTCCACTCTAATCCGCGTATAATCTGAAACAACGAAACGGAAATCTATATAAACTTCCGCAAATGGAAACTTGCCACGCATTTGACAAAAAAAAAAAAAAAAAAAAAAAAAATACATCCATTGAAATCGACTCGAAATGCATAACGATGTAAAATATTAAACAAATATTTGAAACTTTTTCAATCGCTTCAAAAAATAAAAAAAAGAGACAGAAAGAAAACAAACAAATGCAATTCAAAATAATACAACGAGGTTTCAAATAAACATTCAGAAATGAAAGTGTCCAACTATTAGTAGGAAAAGGAAACAACATACACAATTCCAAACAACATTGTAAAATTTTATCTGAATTTTCCCAACTAAAAACTGTCCGTTCGAAATAACAATTTAAAGCGAAAAAAATTCTCTTTGGAAAAGCGCACACATTTCTAAAGTTCTTTACGCATTATAAATTCTGCGACGTCCTCGCGCAAAACTTCCAGCACTTGGACAAATCACCGTTCGTTTGAACGCGCGGCAACAAACGTGATTCCTGATGAAACAGGAACGAGCGAAACATTAAATTAAACGGTTAAATAGGGAGGGGGGGTAGGACCGTAGGGAGGGGGATTTCGATGTTATTTTCCAATGGGAGGGGGGTCTCATCTCGCGGGGTGACCGCGACACGTGCGCGAGTGATATTCAAACATGGATGAATATCGCAATAATGTTTGCAAATTGCCGCAATAGCGCGCAATCGATTCGAGACGTCGTCGCCGGTGCGTTCGAGTGTGATAAAACAACAGAGCCTGGCGTCGACAGAGAGGCGGACGAGAGGCCCGAGCGCGCCGAGAAACGCCGTGCAATTATCGACAACAGCACGTTAAACATTTATTTTATGCCGGCCGATTACAAATTGACGTAATGGCAGATTGATTTTCTATAAAGGAAGAAACGTGACGGCCATTACGCAACGGTGGGGTGGAAAGTGGGGAGGGGAGGGGGGGAGCGGGGAGGGGAGGCACGAGGGAAAACGCCGTCGTGTCGTTGTTACGAACGCGACACATACGTGAAATACGAGGTCGAATAAATCACATTCTGCCATTCGGAGGAGAGTTTCACGTTGAAAATAAAACCGCCGCCTCCGTGTTAATCTCGCGCGATTTCGGGGATTCACGTCGAGCGTGGCCCCTCCTTGCTTTAATTTTCAATCGAATCGGAACAGTGTCGAGAAGCATATACTTATCGGAGAGATTCATCACTGATCAATTGTATCTCGTCCACGTCGAAGTGAGCGCGAATTTAAAAGGACTGAAATGTATTTTCGCCGAAGAGAATTCGAGTTGATGGGAATTTAATTGTATCGTGTATTTTTTTTTTTTTTATTTATTTACTTGATCGAAAACGTTTCATTCATTTCATCGAGTTTGATTCTTCGTTATCGGGATTACTTCGATTTCAGCATGTTCATTCGGGAAATTAAATTCTCAACTCTTTCGTTTTCAACTAATTCGTGTTGTTGAATTTGTTTGGATTTCAATCGACGAAAGAGTCGGGCAAATTGAAGAGAGCATTCTGAACACCGACGAAAGATCGAGTCCCCTTGAAATTATTTGGCAAAGCGATTGTTCCTCGTTTTTTCGCGAGATTACTGGATCTTTAGCTGCAACTCGTAATGGCGATATTTTTCTCGTTCTTTTTCGCCTTGGAACTCGGCGAGATTTCTCTCGGTGACTTCTACAGTCTAGCAATAATGGACCCGGGCTGCTTTCTTTCTCCCCCCCCCCTCCCCCACCCCCACCCCCCGAGCTGTTACACATCATTACCGTTCCGCCATTTGTGCAGCGATTTTCCCCAGACAATCCACCCACGTTCGAGTTCGTGGCGATAATTTCTAAGAAAATTGTGCTTTTACGACTGAAGGAAAGCAGCAACGACACGAACAAACCAGGGAAAATCACCGATTTTCACTCTCTCCCGCTTTTAAAAAGTGGACGACGTACTCGACAATGTGGAAAATCTCATCACTGCAATAATAATACTGCACGTTTCACTGTGCATTCCAAATAATCTATTTATATTTTCGTAACAAACAGTCCATACCATTTTATTCGTCGAGTATCTTTGAATAACAGCAATTAAGTACTGTAAGGAAACAGATTGAATCTTCGAAACGTGAATAAACGAACGTAAACTTTCAAGTAAAAATACATGCAGAAGAGTCCCTGAATTTTCCCTAGGAATAGTCTCAAAAGACAGAGGAAAGTTTCTCAGTGAAAACGCATTTTGTTTCACGTCGATATCTCTATTCGTTCCCGAGATACAATACTTCACAGCGGTGATTCATATATCGGTTACCGACCACGTCGCGTTGCCATTAGCGACACTATAAACCAGCGACTATAAAGTGTCCGCGCATGCGCGACTATAGTGGAATGAGGGAATGCGCGGGTGCGAGTCAGACAGAAATAGTCGCGCTACTAGAAATCACAGTTCTCTTCGAACGACGATATCTCGAGAACGGAACGTCGTATCGACGTGATTCGAAAAGCATTTTTAAGGGCAGACTTTGTCGATTCTCTCGCATTAAAAACGATTTTTTCCCACGGTCGAATATTCGAGATACAGAGCGACGAAGAACTTCGTATTTCGATGACGATCTAGTCAATCTACAGCTCGTTGAAATTGTTTCAAGTGCAAACTATAGTTCGTAAACGACTAATAACAAGTACCACTGGACAATTTCAAAAGTGCAAAGGACAGACGCCGCGAAAATTTTACGGATGCTACATTGATGTATATTGTTGAGAGACGAAGCTGAATCAGTTAGTCTGTTTGACGCGCCGCTGTCTAATCTCGTTTCGTCGGCAGCTTCGGTATCCGCGAGAAGACTATCGCGGCAGGTGGGCTGCAATTTGCAGAACCTGCTTGACAACAAATAATTGCCAAAAGAAGCTGTTGAAATTCCTTTATGAATATTCAACACGTTCCAAAAATTAACGTGAATATTAATTCGAAGATTAATGTGAAGATTAGCGTACTTCGGATTTGAATTTGCAATAGTACGTGCACAGTTTGACGCGGTTTTTTTTTTTTAATTAATTAGTTAAATTGAAATGCGTGAGAAAAAGGAGGATTGGAATTGTTTTTTTCGAAATAATCGTGCCAATTGGAAACGTGTCGCGTAATCGTTGTTTGGGATCCCAGCTGGTGCTCGGCCGATGCATAATCGTTAGTGAACCGCGCAATCGAAACAACAGGGCCTGCATTCGGCGAAATAGAAACGGCCGAAGAGACGGTCAACGGTCGATATAGAAAGGAACGCTTGCGCGGTTTGCCTTTCGTTCTCTATTCCGCGCTAATATCGCGAGTTATCACTCGTTAACGAGGGAACCAAATTCGAAACGCGTACGTATCGATCCTGCCAATTCGTTCCGATGCTTTTCAACCACTCGTGAATTTATTATCACCTCGAGAGCTGGCTCGCGCCAGAAATTGAATCGGATTTTCGACTTTTTATCGACGAACGAACGATGATTAATGTTAACGATAAAACTCGTTTAAAATAAAAATAAAAAAATAGAGATCGATGTGTCAACGATTCAGTTAAACAAGAATTGAATAAAGAAACGTCAGAGAAATAATATGATTAATTTTATAATTTATAATTTATATGTAACTGTATGTACAAAGTATATGTAACTATTATTATATAATTGTGTATATGTTTACAATTTTATTTCGTGTGTAATATTGAAATTAATTAAGTATTATTAAATTATATTGTAATTAATATTAACGTAAAATTATAATGTATAGTTATATACAGTTTGAATTAATTTTGTAATATTATAATTTTATTTTGTATATAACGCAAATGAAATTCGTCGAACGATAGTTTAAATTAAACGGAAACACCGAAGAAATAATATCGTTCTGTCCGTTTCGTTTGTCATCCGAGTCTCTCGCGAATCAAGTGTCCAAATCGATTTCTAGTTCCCGGGCAAGAAAAATGGCCAAAACAGCGTTCAAAGAGCGTCCACGTCAGTCGAGCGTAAAAAAACGACCATTGGACACTGAGAAACGATCGAGAGGCGAGCTCTCTGACGTTTGCCTGGCGTCAGTTCTGCGAACGATCTGTCGAGCTTCGAAACGAATCCTCCCTCGAGCTGCTGTGCAAATTTGCGGAAACTCCCAGTAGCCAAGATAACAGTAAATACTTGGCTCTGAGGGAAATATTCTCTTCTGTGATTAGTGAAATTAGTTGGAGAGAGAGAGAGAGAGAGAGAGAGAGAGAGAGAGATTGAAGGATTTCCTTATTCCCTTTGAATGATCATCGATCGACTATAAAGGACGGATTCGCTAACGACTCGTTAATTAATTAATTGTCGCTGGTCCATTTCCATTGAATCGTCATTATTACGTTGACACATGAGCCCAGTAACGTTTGTCTTTCTGCGAAAGAACGTGGCCAAGTTCGAAGAGCTGAGAACTCAGTCGGTTAACCTAATCTACTGAAAGTGAGTCACGTTGTGACAGATATTCTTTGGTTGGTAAAACGTTCAATAGACGGGATGACTATTGCCATATTATAGACTTTTTATGCGTTTATTTATATATTAAATAATAATATATTTAATTATATATTTAATATATAATATTATTTTATAATGATATATTTAATTATTATATATTAAATATATTTACTTATGAGTAATTTAAGTAGCACAAAATTGCACAGAGTGCGTGTAATGTATAATGAAAGATACGTAAATTGTTCAAAGTACGATGCTTCCTGTAATATTTTATTCGTTTTTATTAATAGATCCTTTCTCCAGATTCG
This sequence comes from Tetragonisca angustula, assembly GCA_036937485.2. Lineage (NCBI taxonomy): Eukaryota > Metazoa > Arthropoda > Insecta > Hymenoptera > Apidae > Tetragonisca > Tetragonisca angustula. Next base: position 122,399 of record JAWNGG020000242.1, on the reverse strand, counting down.
ATCTTTTCTTTTTCAATTATGTTCCCGAAAATATGATTTCGCGATGAAAAGGCGAAAGTCCAATTGTCACTGTCGACTACTATGTTGATGTGATAATTCTGCGAGCTTGAATTTCGGAAATTCGCGCGGAATTTCGCGGAACTCGCACAGAGTTGGATAGAATTTTACAAATTCCCGTGGAATGGAATTTCAAATGAATGAATTATACGATTCTGTAACTATAGAGCGTGTAGTAATAATTATAATTACCTACAGTACGTTATAAAAAATTTTACACCGACCAAAAATATGACTAGAGTGATACAAAATTTTATATTAAATATTGTTCGTTACAATTATTATACTTATAGTACACTGTAGTAAATTTTAATATTGAATGTTACTCGTTACATTACGATAATCATACTGCAACGACCAAACAAATTGGAATGATCACAACAAAATTTGCACCTTGCAGCAAAAAATGCCCCTTGAAGAAACATGAAATTGCGCTCAGTTTTACATATAATTACAGATCGAAATTTCCAATAAGACTGTTCCTGCCGCTGAAATTGGCTCAATTACGAAAGTACGTTAAACAGAGTGGGATAAACAACGGCATTAAAACATGCCGGAACGTTTTCGTTCCATTAGCTCGGGGCGAAAGGACGGGCCAAGATACCAGAACCAAGTTAAATTAACTTGGAGGAGCAGACCTCCCACCACACCCTCGTCTACCTACCCTACCCATCCGAGTAATGCCCTTTGTCATTCAGTTGTCTTCGCGCAAACTATTAAATTACTCCTGCCTCTCAGTTCCGTCGCGCATCCGCGTCACACGGAGTTTAAAATCCGCCACAGTTTTCTCCAGATTGTTTGCGACACCGTTTCCTTACGTGGGACGTGAGCTTAATTGAAAATGACTCGGGCCGGCTCAACTTTCGCAGTCGTAGGCTAAAAATATCCATAACAGTGCGAAAGAGTTCCATCGGATCTGCTCGTCGAGCCGCGCGAATCTCTAGAAATTTCGTGAAACTGTGAAGTTGATTTTGCGCGACAGTTTGTTTTCAATTCTCGTGGAGAAATTGAAAAGAAAGGTTTCCTTTGTAAAGCTTGAGAGTTCTTCTCTCAGAAACCATAAGTCACGAGAGAAGATTGAAGAAAATCTGAGAAAATTTGGAGAGCGTTCGTGGATCACGTTGCTCTCCCCCAATCCCCCTAATTTCACCGGTGTGTATATTGCATGACTCTCGTCTCTTTTGAACAGTGACAGTCGGGAACCGGGAAAGCACCGTTTTTGCTCGGGGAATTCCTTTCGTCTTGATACTTTCTCTTTGACAGGGAAGATAATTAAATAATAATAGTTAGCAATAGCTAATAACAGTAAATAAATAATAGTAAATAATAATAGTAATTAAATAATAAGTGTAATATCTAACTGTAGTTTCTCACGCGAAACTGTGTATAGTTGCGACCGAGTATCGCCTGAATTTCAATATCAAAAACTTTAGGAAGATCGTAGAAGAATCGATAAACGAATAATTTTCTCGCTTTTGGAGAAAATCTGTCGAAGAAAGGAAGAAGATGTCCCTTTTCGTTTCTGAAACAATTCTCTTCGAAACTTGTACATTTTCACGCGAGGAAATATCTACTCTGGAACTTTTACAGAAAGAAGCGTTATACCTTTTAAATAATGTTCTCGTGGAACAGCCAGCTGCGAAAGTCCAACATTTTCAACAATATCTTCATCAAACAGATGGTAATAAATAATATCACTAGCTGATAAAATAGATAACAACATAAGCAAACGTCTAAACGACATTTCTTCTCAGTTCAGCGTACTCCCGACGTTTCGACATTTAAATTTGAAACACCCTGTACAGTTTGCGCGCGAGGTTTCGAACCGATCCCTCTGACGTCCAACGATATAAGTTACAAGCTGACGATAATCACGGGATACTTATTGACGGTATATTCGTACGTTGAGAACGTAATTACACGGCGTAGCTGTTGAATTCGAAATTACAGTGTATGATAATGAAACAGGATGGTAATCCAGCATTTGGAGGTGGAAGCTCATCCGCGTGCACTGTGCGTTCGATCCCGCGATTGCGTACCCCGGTCGAAACTGTCGAAAATTCATTATTGTTGCCAGCGATAAGTTATTTACGCGGGGTTGAACTCTGATTAAATCTCGCGAGATGCGCGTGCACGTGGCCGGGGCTGCTGCAGGCCACGAAAATTATTGCGCCGCGGACGAACGCGGCTGAACGTCATCCCGAACGACAGTGGCCTATTTTCCCCCCGCGTCGATCAGATCATTTCTGTCCGTCCGTCCTTCATTTCGGTCCGTCGGCGAAGATTCGAACGAGTAGAACAATCTCTATTGGGTGGCCAGAATGTCCTTTAAACTCGATCGTGTAATAATTTTTATTTTATATTTTATATTTTATATTTTATATTTTATACTTTATATTTTATACTTCATATTTTATATTTTGTATTTTATATTTTTTATTTTATACTTTATGTTTTATATTTTATATTTTGTACTTTTATATTATATTTTATATTTTATACTTTATATTTTATACTTTATATTTTATATTTTATACTTTATATTTTATATTTTATATTTTGTACTTTATATTTTATACTTTATATTTTATATTTTATATTTTGTATTTTATATTTTATACTTTATTTTTTATATTTTATATTTTGTATTTTATATTTTATACTTTATATTTTATATTTTATATTTTGTATTTTATATTTTATATTTTATATTTTATATTTTATATTTTGTATTTTATATTTTATATTTTGTACTTTTATATTATATTTTATATTTTATACTTTATATTATATACTTTATATTTTATATTTTATACTTTATATTTTATACTTTATATTTTATACTTTATATTTCATACTTTATATTTTATATTTTATATTTTATATTTTATATTTTATACTTTATACTTTATATTTTATACTTTATACTTTATATTTTATATTTTATATTTTATATTTTGTATTTTATATTTTATATTGTATACTTTATGTTTTATATTTTATATTTTGTACTTTTATATTATATTTTATATTTTATACTTTATATTTTATACTTTATAGTTTATACTTTGCTATTTTATACTTTATAGTTTATACTTTGCTATTTTATACTTTATATTTCATACTTTATATTTTATATTTTATATTTTATATTTTATATTTTATACTTTATACTTTATATTTTATACTTTATACTTTATATTTTATATTTTATATTTTATATTTTGTATTTTATATTTTATATTGTATACTTTATGTTTTATATTTTATATTTTGTACTTTTATATTATATTTTATATTTTATACTTTATATTTTATATTTTATACTTTATATTTTATACTTTATATTTTATATTTTATATTTTGTATTTTATATTTTGTATTTTATATTTTATATTTTGTACTTTTATATTATATTTTATATTTTATACTTTATATTATATACTTTATATTTTATATTTTATACTTTATATTTTATACTTTATATTTTATACTTTATATTTCATACTTTATATTTTATATTTTATATTTTATATTTTATATTTTATACTTTATACTTTATATTTTATACTTTATACTTTATATTTTATATTTTATATTTTATATTTTGTATTTTATATTTTATATTGTATACTTTATGTTTTATATTTTATATTTTGTACTTTTATATTATATTTTATATTTTATACTTTATATTTTATATTTTATACTTTATATTTTATACTTTATATTTTATATTTTATATTTTGTATTTTATATTTTATATTTTATATTTTACACTTTTAAGCTTCTGTAACCTTTGAAGAACCAATACTTGACTTCGTTCTTCCATTTATCGTCAAATCGAATAATGGTAAATTTCTAGTTTATCGACTTTACCCAATTCTGGCTATTTCGTTATTAACACATTAAAAGCCAGAACTGGGGAAATTTACCCTAAACAATATTCAAACAATCTCGAATCTCAACAGCTATGCCATAATTCGTCAAGGGGAAGTCGATCTCGTTCCGCAAACTACCCTTCAAAGTCTCCAGAGTCCATCTGATGAAGAGAAAAAAAAAGAAAACTGTGGTAGATCAACATCCGCCACAAGTAACGGTCAAGACGAATCGTGAAAGGAATTTCATTTCCAGGAACGATCATTTAAAGTCAAACGATTTTGCAAAATCAAAAAGAAGCCAGTGGACAAGGGTAAACTTCGCGTGGCTATTTATCGTTACCTATTGGAGGGAGGAGGGAGAGAGGGTGGTGGAATGAATTGGAGAACCGTACCGAAAAGTCGAAAAATAAAATCGAAAGTGTCCAAATAGCTCGTGCAACGGAGCAAAGGTACCTATTAGAGGACGATGGAAGATTGTCAGAAGAGGGGTGAATGGGGGTTGGCGAGGCTGTGCAACCGCAGCAGTGGCAGGGTTAAAAGCAACAGGCAGCCAATCAATAACCATCCTTCTGCCTGGGCTACGACTTCACCAACTTCGCCGACGCAACGTCGTACGTATCATTGTCACGTTTCTGGGATCCGTCTCGCGTTTTCTCTTGGTTCTTCTGAGAATATTTTCAGGTGGAATTTCAGGTGATTTCAGTGGCGATTTAACGTACTAGGGGCGCACGCTAAATTACCATTTGTGACGATTGCTTGAAGCATTCAAATTTCGTACAGCAGTGAATGCGGTCTCGTTTCTTTTTTTTTTTTTGAAGAATGAAGATTTTACTTTTCGTAACAGTGTTTTTATTTTTTTTTTTTTACCAATTTAAAGAACGAAACCTCTTTTTTGCAACGATGCTTTAAAATTTGTTGCACGATTTCTTTCACCAAGCAGGGTTAAAAATTGAAGAGATTGTGTGTCTGAGAACTATAAATATTGTCGACAGTTTTATTAATGATTCGATGAATTTTCGAACGAAAATTTCGTAGACCTCCGAGCTTCGTAGGGAATCTCGTGGAACCTGGCAAATTCTCGTAGACAATCATAAAACTCTGTAAAATTCGTCAAATATCTCTCGCGAAAGTTCGCGAACTTTCGCCAATTCTCCGCAATTCTTGGAATTCCGCGCGTTTTCGCCCGATTGTCACAAAATTCCGTCTCTCGCTGCGTTTCCAACGACTCGAACAGGCAGATGACGACAGATTTCTCGTGAATATATCGTTACTCTGCCTCGAACACGTGGACCACTTCGGTTGTTGAAGGGGCGTTGGTGTGTCGAGAAGCGAGCAATTAAGAAAGTTCGTTAAACTGGACTGGTGAGGGGACGCAGGGCGAATTGCAGGCGAGTTGCTCCGAATGAAACAGACGATTGGGACTCGATGACACGGCCGGCCTTGCTATCGATTTTAGGGCCATGTCCAATGAAACGCCACCGCCGGTACAAATTCTGCCGATAGCGCGCCACGCGAAATAACAGGCCGCCAGTCAACTTCCAGGTATTTACAGAGAAATAACGGTGACATCCGGTTAATCCCTGCCGGTTATAATATCGGCTCGATGCCAATCCTGATTCAAATTCAACGGATCGGCAGATTGTATTTGGAATAAACGTCACCTTCAATTCTGCAATTGCGTCGTCAATATATACACGCGATACTAGACTCGTTAAATTTATTATTAGATATCGTGTAATGTTCAGTGTGGCGAACTTCAGCCGCGGTTTCGTTAGAAACGTAACAAGAACAAAGTTTGCCACGTACGTCCATACGTTGGCATTCGATCGTGAATTTGAAAACTTATAGTGACGAGTGTGTTTCGAATCGTAACGTGAAACGTTACCCCCATCCTCAAGCAAGTAAAATTAATACACGTTTGCGAAGTTAACAGCCACGCTGAAACAATTAGACTCGACTCGACTCGACTCGAAGTTGCTAGGTATGAGAATTATTGTGTAACAAAAATAATTGTTCCATTCCACGACTCTCGAATTTGGACTCGGACCGAAACGCTCCCATAAACAGGTCAAATTCGCTAAACGGATAAATCAAACGAACTCGTTAAACACAGAGAGAGAGAGAGAGAGAGAGAGAGAGAGAGAGAGAGAGACTAAGTCTTGTCGATTCAAGTTGCGAAACAGGTATGAGCCAGTGAGTTAAACTGCTCGCCGTAATTACTGCATCGGAGACAACGGATTTCAGAGGGGGTTTCTATTTGCATTAGATCCTCCACTTCCTTCCGCGGAACCGTACGCGAAAATGGCAGAATGAATTTCGTCCAATTAACAGAGAATGCTAACAGGGGCGCACGTGCAATTACGGAAATTGTTCAACTTTCCGCTCGGATGTTCGAAGCGGCAGCAATTTGCTTGCATCTTGGTGCGCCGGGAAAGCGTGAAAACGTTCGCGGCGATTCACTTCGAAAACGTTCCACGACGATGGACAAACAAAATGGTTGGCGTTCGCGCCAACGAATTAGACGAGGGAGGTTATTTGCAACGCGTTCTCTCGGCGAGAATTCCAGCTGGTATAAAGACGACGAGGGAGAAGGGGAGAGGATTGATATCCCAGGGTGACGGAGCGTCGAAAGAAACTCTTTCACTCAAACTGGCTGAATCACTCTAACCGACAGATAAGCTTAAGTCTCTGTGAAATCTATCTGAAGGGATTTCTCTCCTTGGTAGGAGAGCTTCGTCTCGGCTAACGTTATGAAAATGCGATCGATCGGTTCGGTTTGATCGACGTCGTTCCATTTTCCTGCGTCCGTGCAGGGAGAAAATTAAGTGGCTCGACTGGGAAGTATCGTTCTTGTTCGAAAATTAGTTGAGAATGGAACATTCTACTGGACGATAGATTGTTTGTCAAACATCTAGTAATTAATGTACATTGCATACGCGAGTTTGATTAATTAGTAAGAAAGTTAATCTTCCCCTTAATGCGGAGAATAAGTTTATGACATGAATTAATTAACAAGACAGTTTGCCTTAATCCGGAGTATAAACCGGACTAACTTTAAGTATACAAACTCACCTTGTTGAAACTTTGAACAGCTCCAAGCGCATGCAGCAAACTTTTCACATTACTCGACTTACCTGTAACAAAAAAGAAATGAGATTAGTGAGTTATCTACTTTACCAAAGATAGATAATGTAGAAATCCTCGTTAAAAGTGATATTCACCGACGGTAGAACAGATTTCTGATGTATCATCAACAGATAACTGCTTCGTACAGAGCCTGCAATATCGATTTACTGATAAGGAAGAATTCTAGAAAATTTTCCAGAAGATTTTTACAATTTATCAATGACAGAGTATCGTGCAGACAGATTTCTGTATAAAGTAATAAGAAAATATGAACATCTGCTGTTTGTTTATTTTTTATCACGTATCATTTGCATGACCATTTCAGCTTTTCTTCTACGTCTTTCATTCATTACATTTACCAACCCAACTACCATGTTCTTTTTCCACCATGAAGCATGTTCGAGGATGATTAAACTATCACACTCCAGGAAACATTAATCTGTTATTTAAATGAACTGGAAATTTCTGGAAAAGCTACATACAGAAAATACACAGCAACCTTTAGACGCATGTGAACGTTATTTTTCGAATTGCAATTTCGCACTCACACATGGAACAATATTTTTTTTAACGAATACAATGAAAATGTAGATTCTAGTTCTTTCTGCTTCGGGGAGAATTTTTTTTTTTTGGGGGGGGGGGGGAATTGTTAATATTTGCCTGCGCTAAGACTGAAAGTGGAAAATGTCAAAAAAAAACATTACCTGTATGTTCATACTTCATAAATATGTCAAAATATCGATAAACATAGTTCAGAATTATATTCATCCTATACTTTTACGGTATTAGAACACTAAAAGTATTTCAAATTACATTATTAAAATTTCGTAATAATCCAAAGTATTGCAATATATTAAATCTCCAAATTTCTATCAAAATTTCGGAATAATTTTGGAGGACTCTCGATGAGAAATTTTAATAGCAACATAATTCAGAGATTACATTCAGGGATTATCGCGATATTACGGTCATTGATTGAATCGAAGGTTACGTGACCCGTATTTCGTTATTAAATCAAATTGTCAATGTTGCAATGTGCAATTCATCGACATTGTATAATTCCAACGAATGCGAGAGAGGACGATGAAACGCTTCAATCTGCATATCGAGGGTAAATGATATTTATATTCACGAAGAATACACGGAGAAAAAAAGAAAAGAAAGATACGCGATACACGTATCGCGTGTAATAAAAAGCTTTCGATTAAAGGTCAATTAATTTACGATTGTTTCGTTGAAATACGTATTTCATCTGGTTGATACAGATGTACGTTTAAAATCGCAGTGGATATTGCACTTTTAACGTCATTAGCTAAAATATTGAATTTAATTTCTGCAGCAGAGATTTTAATTATTCGCGATGTTTTTCGTTAACGAATTTTTCATCAGGAATTTTCTACTCGATGACGTTCCGTTGAAACGTGCCCCATTTATCAAACTAATTTCACCATCACTTTTTTCATATTCCTCGAATGAGTTTTAAAATGTATGTCTGTATAATAAAGTATATGTATATAAAAAACATGTATATACTTAATATATATTTATATTTATATAATATATATTGTAATTATATACATCGTGTTCTACGTCATAGAGAAACTTCGACGTGTAATTTTTTTCGTTTATAATTGTTGAAGGAATTTACAACATTCCAGTAGGAAGATTAAACCGAGGCTTAAGTGTAATATTCCCTGACGTTACGTTAATGGCTTGAAGCAAAATATTTGCTCCCTGTCAAGGATTTTCGTAAGACGTGGGGTTCCGAAATAAGAGGCTGCGACACTTAATGTAGGAGAGCATAAAGACAAAGGAGCAGACGTCAATTTCGTTTGGCAAAATGCTTGCGGAGGACAGGACAAATTCTCCTTACGAAATCTCTGGGAAATTGCAGAGTGTTGTTCTACAAATTTTAGCGAGATAGTAGAAATTTGGAGTTAACTGATTTTTAGAAAAGTTCGAAACAGAATTTAAGTAACGCGAATAAAATAAAAACGAAACGCGATACGAATAAAATACGAATGAAACACGAAATGAATGGAAAAAAATTTCTGTAAAATGAACAAAAGTGGAAATGTAGTTTTCAGCTTTCGACAAAGAGATTTACAAACACAGTAACGACAACATACAATTAAAGATACAAAAGAACATTAAAAATAACTGCTACGAAATAGCTTTCGACTTTTTTTAGAAAATTTCCATTCCAAAGAGATATTTTGAAATGTCAAGAATTTGTCATTCTGTCAGAAAATTTCAAACGTTTGGAAAATTGCGCATAAAACTTTCACAAGACAACAAGAATATAAAGAATGGACTTTCCGATGCTGTGAAGTCGAAAACACTCCGAAGTACGAAAATCTGTCTACTGAAAAATTTCAAGCGTCCGCAGAAATAAATTGAAAGGGAGAACGGATAATTGAAGTTTAGCGTTTCGAATTTCAATGCAAAATCTCGGTAAAAATTCAACCAATGGGAGAATATAAATAGGAGAGATTTCATCTTGACAAGTTGACAACACGTAAAATATCAAAACTTGCTGCTGGGAAATTCTGTATATGCATGAAAGCGTGTGTGGCGAAGATTTCACGTGAAAGTGGCGGAAAATTTAACATTCCGAACTTGAAAATACAAAATGCAGAATATTTGGAATTTAAAATGTAGGAAATAAGTTTGCAAACATTAAAAAAATCCCAAACAGTCGTCGATAATCCGAAGTGCAAATCCCTGGAATCAAGAATCAAATGAGAGAGGAATATTTATCAAAAAATTAATAAACAAACTAAAAGTTATTGGAACGCCTTGTGCTTTTTAATAAACGTTGACACGAAACTTAAACGATTATAAACAAGTTACAACATTTCCGCGCCAGGTATTCCACGCCAGACACGAGGAAGTTGCGCGACGCAGTTGCAATTGTTAGGAAAATTCTGTGAAACTTGAATGTCACAAAAGCCACAAATTATCCACTAACAAACAAACAACGAGGATGATACTTCTCACTGTGAATTAAACTTCAATTTTTCTCGCCCGATTTCACCAGTTCTAATAATTTTACTCGGTAAAATTCCCTAGTAAGAACGACTCCGACGAAATCCCCAAAATTAATTCCTCACGACGCGGAATAGAGTCTTCGACCACCGTTTCGTTGCAAATTGTCAGAAATTCCCTGGCGCACTAGTATCGAAATTAACCAAGCGTCGTATAAATCACTGAAATCGAGGTTAAACGTCAAGTGGAAATCTGTTGGAATCTCGGATCGATAGATGCTCGTCCGTAAAAATAGCGAGGCGTACGAAAGAGAGCGGAGTGAATAGAAAAAAAAATGAGGGAAGGGACCGCAGGGACGGTTGAAATCCAACCTGACGGAAGGCCATCGCGGGAATTTCGTGCGACACGAGAGGCGTCCCCGTGCGATCAATTCTTAACAGGGCGTTTACGATACATCTGTGTGTACCACGCTCACCTGCTGGCAGGTTGATGACTGCTGTATAACAGGTCGATAGCAAGCCTGCATTGCAGACACACCACCGGCCAACCTATTCGACAACCTCGGTCGAAAGCTTTTCGCTGATCGCGCGCTTGCAGTTTCGAGCCGAGTGTGCTTCCCCTTTTGGCCAATTTCCGCGGGTTCTTTGAACCTGTCTGCCCGATGAACCTAGGAAATTCGACGACCTTGCTGATTTTTGCTTCGACATTGATTAAAGTTTCTCATTTTGTAGCGAAGTTAGTTGGAAGTTGGATGTTTTACACGTGTGGTCGATGGATCTAGGGAATTTTTGCTTCAACGAATGATGGCCGATGTCTCAGGTTAGGTTAAAAGTCAATGCGTTGTGAATCTAATAGCGTTTTATATCAAAGTTCCAAACTCAGAATAGTAGGTCAAAATTGTTTGTTGAACAGTAGAAAATTAAATTGTTACTAATTACTATTAAATAATTATTTTTTGGTAAACACAAAATATTTGAAATTAATGGATACTGATTATAGGTTATCATTTTGTAGCGAAGTTAATTTGAAGTTGCATGTTTTACACGTGTGGTCGGTGGATCTAAGGAATTTTTGCTTCAACGAATGATGGCCGGTGTCTCAGGTTAGGTTAAAAGTCAATATGTCGTGAATCTAATAGCGTTTTATATCAAAGTTCCAAACTCAGAATAGTAGGTCAAAATTGTTTGTTGAACAGTAGAAAATTAAATTGTTACTAATTACTATTAAATAATTATTTTTTCGTAAACACAAAATATTTGAAATTAATGGATACTGATTATAGGTTCTCATTTTGTAGCGAAGTTAATTTGAAGTTACATGTTTTACACGTGTGGTCGATGGATCTAGGGAATTTTTGCTTCAACGAATGATGGCCGGTGTCTCAGGTTAGATTAAAAGTCAATATGTCGTGAATCTAATAGCGTTTTATATCGAAGTTGCAGACTCAGAATAGTAGGTCAAAATTGTTTGTTGAACAGTAGAAAATTAAATTGTTACTAATTACTATTAAATAATTATTTTTTGGTAAACACAAAATATTTGAAATTAATGGATACTGATTATAGGTTATCATTTTGTAGCGAAGTTAATTTGAAGTTGCATGTTTTACACGTGTGGTCGGTGGATCTAGGGAATTTTTGCTTCAACGAATGATGGCCGATGTCTCAGGTTAGGTTAAAAGTCAATGCGTTGTGAATCTAATAGCGTTTTATATCAAAGTTCCAAACTCAGAATAGTAGGTCAAAATTGTTGGTTGAACAGTAGAAAATTAAATTGTTACTAATTACTATTAAATAATTATTTTTTCGTAAACACAAAATATTTGAAATTAATGGATACTGATTATAGGTTATCATTTTGTAGCGAAGTTAATTTGAAGTTACATGTTTTACACGTGTGGTCGATGGATCTAGGGAATTTTTGCTTCAACGAATGATGGCCGGTGTCTCAGGTTAGATTAAAAGTCAATATGTCGTGAATCTAATAGCGTTTTATATCGAAGTTGCAGACTCAGAATAGTAGGTCAAAATTGTTTGTTGAACAGTAGAAAATTAAATTGTTACTAATTACTATTAAATAATTATTTTTTCGTAAACACAAAATATTTGAAATTAATGGATACTGATTATAGGTTCTCATTTTGTAGCGAAGTTAATTTGAAGTTACATGTTTTACACGTGTGGTCGATGGATCTAGGGAATTTTTGCTTCAACGAATGATGGCCGGTGTCTCAGGTTAGATTAAAAGTCAATATGTCGTGAATCTAATAGCGTTTTATATCGAAGTTGCAGACTCAGAATAGTAAGTCGAAATTGTTTGTTGAACAGTAGAAAATTAGATTGTTACCAATTACTATTAAATAATTATTTTTTGGTAGACACAAAATATTTGGAATTAATGTATGGACACTGATTATAGTTGTTCATTTTGCAGCGAAGTTAGTTTGAAGTTAGATGTTTTACACTTGTGGTCGATGAATCTAGGGAATTTTTGTTTCAACGAATGGTGATTAAGAATCCAATAGTAGCGTTTAATCAATCAGAGTTGCAGACTCAAAATTTATTAATTAGAATCGTATGCCAAAATTGTTCGTTGAGTAGTAGAGAATGTATGTACACTTAGATTGTTTTAGATACTATTATAATTATTATTGAATAATGTTTTGGTAGATACAAATTATTTAGAATTTATATATATTAACAATCAATCAAAATTTCAATTTGTAGTAAGAGCAATTAGTTTGCAGTAGAGCAATTAGGCTAGGTTTCTTAAGCGTCTAATCGATTAATCTAGTGAAGTCGTTGGTTAGATTAGAGCTTAACCGTGATTTAAATAGTAATGCTTTATTAGTTGAAGTTGCAACTTCGGAATTAATTGTTCGATGAATAATTGAATTTTGTTAGTTAAAATTTTTCGTTGAATACCAATTACTATTAAATAATTATTTTTTGGTAGACCAACGTTAAATAAAATTTTATTCTAGAATGAAAGCAGCATAGGCTAGCGTTGAATAACAACTTATAGGGAATTAGATTAGTTTCGTGGCTGTAAGATTTATTGTTATACCTGTTAAATGCATTAGAGCAGAATGAGTATTGAAAGCCAGATTGCAGCTGAAATGAACTGAAGTTATTGAAACTATCGGAGCTATCGGGCCTTCCATGGAGATTTATAGGTCAGTGAAGCTACCACTAGGATGTCCTTCAGGATTCTGTTCAGCATCCTTTGTCTTATACCCATTGAAATTAGAACTTGATCTCGCAGAAGCTTCCCCAGCATCGACTCACGATCATTTGTCCTCCATGATTTCCCATTTTCCACGCATTTGCAATTCTCGCCGATCAGTTTGCATTACCAACCAATCTGTTTCACTTAAACATCCACCACCACAAAGGAAGACCCCGACGATTTGATTAATATTCGTTTATTCCGAATTCTACCTAAATCTTGAGCTGAGATCACATAGCCGCTAGATCATCAATTCTCAGAATGTTACCAGACTCAGCGAACGAATTGAATAAATGTAAAATCATATTTTATCTTAATCCTTGACAATCCAAGCGTTAGCAAATCACTCTGATTCGAAAACCTCGTTACTTTCACTCGTTGAATTTGAAAATTACCCAGAATATTCGACGTTTCGTGTAGTAAGTTTCGGTAAGATCAAAGGATTCGAGTGCAGAGAGGTAAAAATAAAAATGAAAATAAAAATAAAAAGCCAAAGAGAAAGAGAGAATAGTCGGTTTTAATGAAAGCAGGGATAGACACGTGGGGCGAAATGAATTCAGCCGCAACGGACAGATACACCGCGATGCCAATTAATTCCCGAGTTTAAATGGCGCGCAGTTTTCCTGTCGCGTTTAATGCGTCACCGGTCGGACAGGTGCAATTAACGCGGCAAAATCGATACGGCATATCAGTCAAACGAGAGACGCGTTAAGGCGAGCCAGAACTCAGTCATAGAACCGCGCTATTACAAAACCGCGAGTATTACAAAACTCGATTTTGTATTTAGATTAACGCAACGTTTTGTCGCAACAGATCGACTTGGAATTTATAATTTAATAACGCAACATTAATTGAACACGAACGGACTTTCATTTGCTGAGAATCACAGCCCCCTCCCACGTTATTATAAATTACCATAATAATTTACTAAACACGCTGAAGCTCAGCCACGTCGAAAGAACACCCGAGATATATGGCCATCAAGATAATAGAGGGATAAGTATAGTTACGTTAATCCCAGTTGTAATTTCACGCGCTGTTTGCGAAATGAACCCTGCCCACTGAGCTAAAGTTATCATATCACACGACGTATCACTTTCCATCCTGTTATGAATTCGATATATTCATCCGTCATGTGTCTCACGATGTAATTTCTTTTTCCTTTCTACGTTGTCGCGCGCGTTCTGCGTGACTTGGTTGATCTGGAATTAATCAACTTGCCGAAAAGGACTTTACCAAAAATCGGGGATATCTTGGAAATTCTCGCTGGAACCGTCGACGCACGTCAATCATTATTCATAGCGAGCACCGTCAGCGGCGAGACGATTTAATTAACAGGGAAATTCGAATTTCAGTGAATAGAGGATCATTTCGTGCGTCCTTACGCGAGGCCCTCGTATTAAATATCTCGCCGGCGTGTCAAAAGAGGCACCTTTCCCCGAGGCTCCGCCGTAATAAAATCCCCGCTGCATATCCGATAATGACGACAGACGGGGGCTGCAACGTGTCATTACGCGCGCTTTTTACCTCGAAGAAGAAGCAGCACGGAACCACTTTATCGTCTGTTCACCCCCGCACGCCGCGCGTTCGTGGTGAAACTGTTGCCAGGGGTGGTTGAAACCGGTTCGCGTGAACGATAACGACGATACTTTTACTGCCTACGTGCGAACGATCCGCGGCGAGGCCACGAGCTGTGCGAGTAGTAGGAACTGCAAGTAGTGTAGCTCGATATTGATCAGACTGATCCGTCCGTCCATAACGCAACGTTGTTGCATGCAAGAAGGGCTTCCGGTGACAAAAGTCAGTTACAATTGGCGGTGAATTATTTCCTATGCGTGGCGAAATTGTTGCAAGTTTGTTCATAGTATACGAAAGTTTTGCATTTCTTCTTATAGTAGCTTCATATCTAAGTTACTGTAGCATATTAGTACGAAGTGCTGATATAAAATACTGGTAGCAGTATTCGTATAGAACACTGACGCTAGAATACTAGAATATTAATGCTACATTGCTTAATTATTGCCAGATTGTACATAATATTAGAAAATAATGTATTTGTTGGTCGTAATTTCAGTAATATCTGAGTTAATATAAAATACTTGTGTCAGTATGTGCTAGTACTTTGTACCAACATTAGTGTAAAATTAGTATAAAGTGCTAATGTTAGTATGGAATACTAGTAGCAAAATTCGTATAAAACACTGATGCTAGAATACTAGGATATTATTGCAATATTTAATTATTGCAAGATGTTATATAATATTAGAAAGGAATGTATTTATTGGTCATAGTTTCAGTAATATCTGAGTTAGTATAAAATACTTGTGTCAGTATGTGCTAGTACTTTGTACCAACATTAGTGCAAAATTAGTATAAAGTGCTAATGTTAGTATGGAATACTAGTAGCAAAATTCGTATAAAACACTGATGCTAGAATACTAGGATATTATTGCAATATTTAATTATTGCAAGATTGTACATAATATTAGAAAATTGTGTATCCCTTAATAGTTTCATTAATATCTGAATTATTATGAAATATTACTACAGAAGACTAAAATATATATAATACTAATAACAGTATTCGAATACTAATGTTAATCAATATTAAAATACTAACATTAATTACTAGAAAATATTAATACTAGTAGTAGGAATATTAATTGACAGAAAACATTAATAGAACATTAGTACTAGTATCATTATATAATATTTATAATACTAACTAATTAATATGAAATACAAAGAGCGCAATATAAAATGCTGATATACATAAAATATTAATATAATTTACACCTTAACATCGATTTTCAATAAATTACCACGAATATTTAAAAAAAAAATTTTTATACACATTTACATATTTTGCATAAACATTCACAGTTGCAATTGCGACAGCACATTAAATTCATCAAAACTTTTCTTCCTTTCATAAATTGCAATAACCAAAATCGAAATTAAACAGCAGCTTTAACCTCATTCCATCGGCCTCCAATAAAAAATGATTCCCTGCCGTTAAACTGAATTGAATTAAAGTTCCCGTGAACGCGGAATATAA
The DNA here is from genome assembly GCA_036937485.2 of Tetragonisca angustula. Taxonomy (NCBI): domain Eukaryota; kingdom Metazoa; phylum Arthropoda; class Insecta; order Hymenoptera; family Apidae; genus Tetragonisca; species Tetragonisca angustula. Next base: position 106,061 of record JAWNGG020000242.1, on the reverse strand, counting down.
TAATAGCTTTATGGCTTTTTAAGTACAATGATGAAACATCCGGCCAGATTTATCGTTTCTGAAGCGGTGTTTCGCTACCGTGCGGATCGTTTAACCAGACAATTTCTGAGCGTAATCCACATCGAGAGATAACACTCTCCAACGTTCACCGCTCCACTTTAGAGAGAGTCGAAGAGTTGCGTAAAAATTTCGAACAACATCTCCCCTCGGCGGTGAGTTTATTTTCATTTTGAAAGTCTCGACGCGGCGCCGAGAGAGAAACGCTCCGTAAAAATCGCAAGCCCGATCCCTCGGTTCTCTTTTATACTTTCTAACAGATAAACTCTTAACCGTTCTCGATTTTTTTTAATTTAAATACCAAACTCCCCGACGTTCGCGGAGCTTCCGTCTCTCCTCGATTTTAAATGAGATTTCTTCGCAGGTTCGTCCGATTTCGAACTTTCCAGCGATTTTCTCTCGACTCTTTCATCAAATTTTTCTAGAAAACTTGCAAACTGAGAAATTTCTGCCAGCTGAGGAATATCGTTTCGAATTGTGATTTTATAATTATCAGAGTTCTCTGTTTCGAGAAAATGTGTATGATGGTCTTTTACAGGAATAAAAAGCGTAAACGCATTATGTATAATAGTACGTGTGACGATTTTTTCTGCCAAACAAATTGTCTTTTTATTATCATTCCTCATCGTGTCATTGGGCAATTGATTCGTGAAATTGACTATTCGTGAAACACGGTGAATTCTCTATCCTGAAACAGAGTAACCGTTTCGAATGAATGACTCTAAAGCTGTATAACCATTGGTCCAGAAATAATTAACACCTACGGGACAAAAAGATAATCGCCTACGCAATTTGTTCGCTTCAATTAACCGTCACGGTAATAACGAAGGTCCATTCTTACGAAAAGAAATATCTAAGATACCGATTTTCCAGTAATTGATTTAATTTCAATTTATTCCTCAGACATGTAAATTGAACACTTGTCTCTCCCTGAGAGTGTTCAAACATTCTTACTTTATGAAGTACTGTGTCTCATTACCTCAAATGTAATATCGTGTAATATAAAACAGCGTAATATAAAGTGTAATATAAAAAGGTCTCTCTTGTGCGAATTCTATCTACTTTTCGAGTATCTTGATTTTCGAATGAACGCTGAGACTTAATAAAAATAAAGATTTAATAAAAATATCACAGCCAACCAGATTTAACGCACTTAATGGATCGAGTCCAACACATTATTGAGCTATACACAATTGATGCAATATGAATTCACTTACCAGTTAATTCTAGCTTCCACAAATAACCGTTTAATCGAGATCAGTTTATCTATTTAATCGCAGTTCACCGAATCGCTGCCTGTTTCAGATTGAAAGATAAATACGAAACGAGGAGAAGGGGGGAGGGGGGGGGGGTAGAGAAACGAACGGGGCTGACCTGTTCCCTGGCTACAGAAATAATTCACGAAGTTTTCGAAATAATTTCGCCAGGACAAAGGGGGAGATGTAGGCGACCAGGTCGCGGTATTAATGTTTCAACAGTGATTCTATCGATTCGTCGACGACTTTGGAATTCCCTCCCACCTCCTCCTCCCGCCTTTTGATTTGCAACTTCATTCGCAGCGGAGGAACTTAATTAGAAACTATTATTTTAATGCGGTTTAACGGTGTAAGTTAGGTTGATACAGTCAAACGAGAAACTGAATGTCGGATATTTTCGAGTTTGGAAATGATTAATACACGTTTAGTTCCAGGAAATTTGCTCGAAAGTGTGATTAACAGCGATGCAATCTGACGGATAACTTGAAAAACTCTGAGCTTTTGAATATCGTATTATCGGAGCTTCCGCGACGATTCGTACTTTTACTTGCTCGTCGGATGCAAAATGATCAGGGGCTGGCTAAATTAAAATGATCGGCGAAATTAAATTCAAAAATTTCTTCCCGACGAATTTTTGTAGAAATTGTGTCATGATTCAATTAGAGCAACAAATAATAGATTTGATTATTGACAAAATAAGTCTAATACTAGTTATTGTTAATGATGCTTATTAGTTAATACTATAGTACAGTTAATACTTGGTGATTTTTCACAGAAATTGCACCACAATTTAGTTAGAAAACTAAACGACTCGTTATTAATAAAATGAATCAAACGTAGAAACTTTCTAATGCAACGATGTTTAAACACAGTATGGAGTATGTCAATTATTGCTATATTATTGGAGCTACGAAGGTGACTAATAGTTCGTAGACATTTGTAAAAAGGAAACTATAAAACGGTGGCTAAATTTAGAAAATGACAAATTATTGAGATAGAAATACCTTCCTCGAGAATGTAACACGAAGTAAGAATACAAACCGTATATTCGAATTAGAAGCAAACTAAATCAAGAGCAAAGTAAATTAGGAGCAATGAAATTAGCTGTAGGGATTCTGATTAAAGGATTTTCATTGAATCGTCACACAGCCGTGCCGTTCGCGCGTCGTGAGACAGTCGCTCGCTAGTGAGTTTCACAATAATGATCGTTAACTCGTACGTTGAAATTCAGTTGGTACTCCGCGTGAATGTTTAGTTAGGTGAGGTTAGGTTGACAATCAGAGAGAGAGAGAGAGAGAGAGAGAGAGACGGTGGTGGGCACAACGCGTTGATTAAATAGCGGGGAACGAGGTGGGATATCTTGTGGAAAATCAGGGGACGAGAGAGACAAGTTAAACAAATAAATTTAAACACGAAGGTAATCTGTTGCTAAAAAAAAAAAAAAAAAAAGAAAATAGTGAAACTAACCCACTTTGAAAATATTTTGTTTTGAGAGGAAAATGTTTAAACGGAGTATAGAGAATGATTTATAAATGCAACGTTGATACTTTTGGAGTAAAACAGACGAAATCTGAGCCATATAAATTTCTTTCCTCTTCTCTCTTTGCGAAAGAGAGACGTTTTCCGTTTATTTGAGATAAATAAACAAATATAGAACCTATTGAGATGTGCAGTCATTTCGAACTCATTTCCCTCGACTCAAAAATTAAAATGGGCGAAACATTTTTTCTTTTTTTTTTTTTTTTGTTAGTTTACATTAACATGTGGATTAAAAATACCGACACGTATTTTTGAATCGACCTGTATGTTCTTGTGGAATTCGGGGGACAGAAACACGAGATAGAAATAAATAAATAAATAAAAACAAGCCATCATGAAAAAATAAAAATAGGAGTAAGCCACTTTGAAAATTCGCTTTATTTTCAAGTGGATAAAACAAAAATGTTTAAATAAGCGCACACGCGCGCATACATGTATACAGATGAAAGTATATGAAAAAAGAGAAGCATGGGACGAGTTGAAAGTTAAAAGCTGAAGGGTAAAATAGAAACAGGAGTATTGAATGGGGAAAGCAATCGGGTAAGATCGATGAAAAAAAAACTGAAATAAAATTGAAAACGAAAAAAGAAAAAATGAAATGCGTGTGCCTAGCAAAGGGAGAGAAGTATTTGTACGAAAAATGAACTATAAAAATCTTTGATTGTTAAATGTAATGTGGTTTCAGAGTGGTTGAAGTAGAAACTGCATGTGCAAAAGTAAGGAAAGAAGGAAATTCCTACTATTTGAATTAAATACGTAATTTAGTAAAAATTCGCAAAATTGGAGAAAAATCAAGACCAGCATGCGAATTTTGATAAAATTTAGCGTGTAGAGTTTCTGGAAGTGAGCAGAATTTATTAGAAATGCTCATGTTCTGTCTAATAAAATCGAATAAAACTTCGCTCGACACACATCCATCAAACTGTAACAAAATTCGAAACAATCTCACGTCCGCGTTAAATTTAATACGTGCACGATTGAATAAAATTAAGTGGAAACTAGTTGGAATTTAATCTAATGGAACGTGGGGAATTATTCGGGGGGAAATCGTGCGCCGCCAACGCGCAAGCGATTCCCACGAATGACAGGTTTTTGCCACTTCCGGTGAACGGCGCAACGGCGAAAAAAATTCATTGTTCCACGCCAAGCGAATTTTTCGAGACGCGTCGCCCTGAATATCGACGATTCAATAACATCACGTGACGTATCGAATTTTTCGCATAAACACGCCGAACAATATACGCCGTCGCGAAGGAAGTGGAACCTACTTTTCGTTTTGTTTCTCCGGCTTCGATTCACTATTATTCGCTTGATTCACGTGGCTGATGTTGATTGAACGAGGAACAATGAGAAAACTATTTACTAACCACTACTTCAGAATTTTATATTAATTTTCGTATAACTAATTTATTAATTTTATTGCTAATTTTAATATTGGGCGTTATACTAATTTTTATACTAATTTCTATTGTCATTGATTGGCAGAATAACGTAGCAGTTATTAAATAACTCGGTTTCGAAATGTTTGATTGAAGTGCAATTAACTTATTCAGAGTTCAATTATTTGGTATTTAGAATTTTCAATAGAATCGAATTTCACTGCTGATATCAGATTGACAAAGTTTCACATTCTAAATTAGAGAGTTAATTTCGCGTCTTTTTTAATTTTATCGCAATGTTTGATATCTCGAATTTCAGTGATCTGACGTAAATCAACATGCATCGACAGGAAAGCAATACTATTTAGAGGCTGGCCTTTTCATCCGTAAATATATCGCGAATGTTTATGCATTTATGGGAAATTTAAATGTACGTAAACGTACAAAGCGGAGGAAAGATATACGAACTATTTAAATGACGAAAGAAAACTCGATTTATCAACACTGAGTTTACATAAATATCTGCGATTTACTTGTATATTATTTACCTAGACAGGGCTATTTGTATTTCAAGCATCGTTCGTAATAAAATGTCGTAGCATGTCATGCACGTTTAATCCATTTGTCATCCCTACGTAAATATTGGTTTGCGATTTTTAAAACGTTTCTGTGAAATAAATACAAGAAATTAGACGGTGAATTTGCGTTGCTTATTCATAATCAGAAATCAATAACCACAGATCAAAGTCGCACGAAATTTATAAATTTATAAATCCATCAGGTTTATAAATCTTTGACCAAGGAAAATTACAAACTACCTAATAAAAGATTTATCGGAACAATTTCTTTCTGAACCCACGCTCAGACAAAATTTCATTAAAACTATTTCAGATCGCGAACTCCCAAATTCTCACGAAAATTCTAAACGAGCTAAATTCAAACCGCAACGCAATCCTCTTGCAGTAGATAAAATTAAAAAGTGATGTAAGTAATAGAATTAGAAATATTAGTAAAAAGAATTATTTTCATAATTTCGCTCTCTGTTCCTGGGAATTAATCTTCGAGATCGATTCAAAAAAAAATTTGAAATTGGTTTCACTTTCCCAGAATTGCAATATTCGAGGAGATTCTCGATTGTACCGTCGCTTATTGCTTGCCACTGTTGATCGTTGGCCACGCTGAGGAAGTTGTTTCATTTCGAAAGGTACGATAGACGTTTCTTCTCCCCTTGTCCAAATAACGACGAAGTAGGTCGCGAACCAATTGAAAGACGTGCAAACAGGATTGCCATCTGAAGTTGGCAGGGTGAAAGGCAAATTAAATTACCGCGTATCGGTTTTTTGCGAGCCGTGACACAACTCTAAACAAAAGAGGATTTCTTCAAACGATCCCGCGCCCAGCGATCCTGACGCCCTCTCGAAATGGATAAATTCCCCAATTAAATGATTTTCACGCGAGCAAGTACATTCAGTATATCATTTAATTCCTACAAAGTCTGTCGATCATTCGTACGTTAGAATTTGTCATTGAATTGTGTTCGGAAAATGAGGAATATTGTTCGAAAGTTGAATGAAAAATAACTAGAGAGGCTAGAGATTGGGAAATCTATTATATTCACTTCACAAAAGCAATTTCTGTTCATTGATCGCGCTCGATGGTTTTGTTTGCCATTTTAACGACGCTGGTGCCACCTACGTTGCTCCAAAACTACGTTGCCCCCGTTTTTTTTATTAAAACCGAACAAAAATAGAAAAACGTAGGGCAATCGAATAGAAAATAGTCGAGAAAACATTGTTTAGAAATTTTGAACGAATGGTAGCTAGAGGACATGAAAATTTTAACAAACCAATCTTTTCTCCTTGAATGGTCGTGTTTGCAGCTTTAGTTCGCCATTTTAACGACACTAGTGCCACCTACGTTACTCCAAACTACGCTGCCCCGTTTTTTTTTTTTTTTTTTATTAAAACCGAACAAAAATAGAAAGACGAAGGGTAATCGAATACAAAATAGTAGAGAAAACATTGTTTAGAAATTTTGAATGAATGGTAGCTAGAATACATGAAAATTTTAACAAACCAATCTTTTCCCCTTGAATGGTCGTGTTTGCAGCTTTAGTTCGCCATTTTAACGACACTAGTGCCACCTACGTTGCTCCAAACTACGCTGCCCCGTTTTTTTTTTTTTTTTTTATTAAAACCGAACAAAAATAGAAAGACGAAGGGTAATCGAATACAAAATAGTAGAGAAAACATTGTTTAGAAATTTTGAATGAATGGTAGCTAGAGGACATGAAAATTTTAACAAACCAATCTTTTCTCCTTGAATGGTCGTGTTTGCAGCTTTAGTTCGCCATTTTAACGACACTAGTGCCACCTACGTTACTCCAAACTACGCTGCCCCGTTTTTTTTTTTTTTTTTATTAAAACCGAACAAAAATAGAAAGACGAAGGGTAATCGAATACAAAATAGTAGAGAAAACATTGTTTAGAAATTTTGAATGAATGGTAGCTAGAATACATGAAAATTTTAACAAACCAATCTTTTCCCCTTGAATGGTCGTGTTTGCAGCTTTAGTTCGCCATTTTAACGACACTAGTGCCACCTACGTTGCTCCAAATCATTTGTCCTTGGTCGAAAATGAGGAAGAAATAGAGTTTTCTATTGAGGAGAACGTTCAGGCCAAGCTGCTGGTTGACTGAGGGCGAAATTCAAATGGTTTTCATGCTTTCTATGCTCGACTGTGAATGGGTCTTTAAAAAATACGGCTTTCTTTCATCGGTTTTAGGAAATATATTCCTTGAAAGATTTCCTCTGGAGCGTAAAACAAATTACGATTCTGTTGTCCACTTAGAAAATTTTCTTATGCCCTAATGTTTGAAAAAATTACACTGGCGTGTCGTTTGGAATGTTTTATGCTTGGACATAATTTTACAGAAAGACTGACATTGCAATCTGAAGTTACGAAGCAACTTGTCTACGCACTTTCTTCCGGATTTGCATTTATAATTGGCATTTCTCCTCTATGGTTTAGCTTTCATTTAAAATCGCTGATTTCCCATTTAAGTTTAAACAATCCAAACAAATTGAAACTCTCGGAGGTTTCAAACCGGGAATTTAAAATTTAAAGTGACTTATTGTTCCCAGGTGTTTGAAATTTTTAATCCACGAATGCCGGACATTTTTAATTAAAAATTTTACGCGCGACTTTGCATCTCGCGAATTTAGTTTCGCAACTCGGTGAAATGTTACAGTTAAGAGAAAAGGAAGGAAGAAAAGAACTAACGAAACCATAACGTGTAATGCTCTCGCGGTGATTTTACTTGCCAGCTAATAAATTCAGTTTTACAAACTTAGATCCATCGTTCCACGAGGAAGTCCGCAGTAAAGTCTCCTTCTAGATTAAAGTGGCTTAGCAGGTGCAAAATTGAAAAGAAGACGAGGTTTATCGTCGAAACGAATGACTAAAGCTTCGTGAAAATAAATTTCTTTCATAAATTCCCTTCAACCTCCGCGGGAAACAAATTGCCCGTTCGCTTTTTAAGCCTACCCGGTACGTGTTCTCCACTGTTCGTACATTAAGCAACACGATCGCGGGTTTCACTTCGTGTGTTACATTTTTTTCGACCGATGAAATTCCAACCAATTTGAGAATTTTTAATATCGTTTGGCAAATCTAAAATATTTTTCAAATAATAATTATTCAATCCGATAGACGTGGATTAAAATGACTGTTAGTTATGGCTTTTTAAATCATATATATATATATATATATATAAAAGGGGAATTTTATTAAATTGAAATCGAGAACGCGAATAGATCATTTAACAGACTGGTTCCGTCGTTTCATGAATATGCAGTGAATCATGTCAAACGTGGCTCGAATAATCGGGAAACTAACTGAGAAGTATCGAAATGTTTGGGATTGAATTAAATATCGAAATGTTTAACCTCTAAATTAATTTTCGAGTAAAATAATAGCAAATTTGAAGGAACATTTTTTGCAGCGAAATATATACCGTGTAATGATATTCTTTTTTAATTTTCCAAATAACTATATATTACAGGCAAGATTTCCCAAATAAAGATAACTTTCGAAGAACTTCAAATTGAGACTGTGCAATTAGCTCCAAGAACAAACGTTGTTGAACGTTGATCGACTTTCAAATTCAATCGAATTATTTCAGGCTGAAATCGTTTGTCTCAAGAGAGACGAACTAGATTGTTGTGTAATTCTCTTCTTCAAGTTACAATCAATTAGTTACAAAAAAAAACATCTATCGAAGTCGCAAGAAGCTTTCGCATAAATGAATAAAAATCCGCAGTCTGTCTGTCGTAAATCCCGGACAACCACACATTCAGCCCGTTGAAACGTGGAAATCGAGTGGTGAATCGATATCACCTGTTGTTCGTGGTACAATATCATCAGCGGTTGGCACAGGCCGATGTTAGATCGCGCGTTTATGTGGCAAGTTTTGACCGAGAATTCGCCAATTAAGGATACAAAAGGCAACCACTCCGAGGGGAAACTTGTATCGATTCGATTAATATTGATGAAAATTCGAGGGCAACTGTTGTCGCGACTCTCCCTCTCTCTCTCTCTCTCTCTCTCTCTCTCTCTCTCTCTCAGATAATTGGGGAGTCCTCTTCGTCGAGCGGAAACGTTTCAACAACGTATTCAAGAATCAAGATAAATCATTATTCAAGTGGGAACTCAATTTCCTTTCGGTCGTTAGTCGTACGACGTTTGTTTAATTGGAAGATTGAAACTTTATTCTCGTGAATTTTATTACACGATTTTTATACGTGCGTGCGGCATTGACGCAGTTGAGATTACTTTCATTTACCATTTCATTTACAATGTTACTCTCCGTTTGTTCTATCTTTATCTCGGTTCGTCATGTTTATCCCTTCATTTTATTTTATTTACTTCCATCTGTAATACCGTTCCTCGTTTATTCTATTTTTATTTTGCTACGTTGCATTTGCTTCCCTTGATTCTATCACGTTACATCAAATGCTTCATTTATTTTATTTACACTATCGTTTCTCGTGTTATCCATTTGAAACACTCTGCATTTGACTGTAGTAAAGTCATGATAATATACTTTGCTATATCTAGACTTAATTTTTAATTGTGCTTCAGAATGAATGTTATAATCTGTAATAATATTCTGGGGGAAATGTTAAACAAGACGATCTCGGTTGATTTCTCGCCTAATGTCCCACTTTTTGTCGGAAGCTTCCCATTCGAGGAAGAGTGATCGAGTAATTTTATCGCGCGAATTCTTCCACGAATTGAATTAAACGTCCGATGTTGCCGTTTTGTCACGAGACGCTGCCATTACTCGGTGAACTCGATCGACAAAAAGGAACAAAGACCCCGGTTTTTTTCGTCCCTTTGAGAACCATTTTTCTAGGCAAACGAACGGCCGAACATTTCATCTACCGCACTCTCTGCAAATTTTCTAAATCCCTTTTGCACTGTAAATACCTATATTGTGTATAAACTTTCATTGGACTTTTGCCGTGACAATAAAGTCGAATTAATATCTGATTTACTTGCCGAACAAAGGAACGGTTGAAAAAGAAAATTCTATATCCTAGATATAGTACGTCCTAACTTTAATATTCTACCTCCGAAAAAAAAGAAAAAAAAGAAAAGAAAAATAGTTTCTAGAAAATAGTCGTTAAGAGTAAAATTTCATAGTGAATAATTAAAGACAGTGATCTGCGATGTGCAATTTTTATATCAAAACACAAGCCTTTTAGTGAAAAGGTAATCTCTCGTCGTGAATAAAATATTCTCGCCGAATAAAGATTATCCATCCACAGTCTCTGCTGCAATAGTGAACGACCCACCGGCGATAAAATTATTCACCACGCGAATATGAACGTCCACGGTTCCCAGAACGCCGGACGCGATTAATCTCCCAATAATAAATATTAAAATTTTTAATAACTCACTTTCCCTCAGGCGCGAAACATTCTATGAAAACGAAAAGCGCGAGTAAAAAATTGAAAGCGCGAGGAGAGTGAAATATTTCTCGCCATGGGTAGAAAGAAATTAAAGGCAAAACGAAGAGACGTCAGGGAAAAAAGAAGATTCCTTCGAGAATACGAAGGTAAAAGGAAACAATGAAAGGTTTCTTTAAAAGGCACGAGCGAGAGGGGAGGAAAGAAAAAAAATTCCATGGATAAATGGCTCTCGAGGATGGGGGCGGGGAGGGGGGGGGAGGTAATCGCGGGAATGCCGGAAAGGGAGATAATTATCAGCTCGATGAAGATCGATGGACACGACGACCTGGATCCTGCACGACCGTTTAAAGTATCGCGGAGTAAAAAATCGTCGGGGATCCAGCGCTGGAGCGGTGTATTTCCATGGGAATAGGGCGCCAACCGCCCACGACACGCGATTTCGCCCGAATGCCTCGGCGCTATAATTATTTCAGGAACTCGAGCCACGCGTGGAATCGCAATAGATCACTCAGCGTCGTTCTATCGCGAAATTTCTTACAGCGAGGTGTCCAGTCAATTGTGCACTCTCAGACGTTTAAACTCTCGCACGTATCTCGGGAGGAGATTATAGTATAGGAGGAGAGAGAGAGAGAAAGAGAGAGAGAGAAGAGTCGAATTTTGGCTGATTCAATGAAAAGTGTGGGTGAGAAGATTGAAAAATTTTTTTTTTTGTATTCTTAGAGATAATTTTCAAAGGAGTCTGTCAGATTTTTCAAAATTATTGTTCAGATGTTTCTTACCTTTTGCCAACTGTGAAATATTTCACCATTGAATAATTTTTTAGAGTATTTAATATCTTTGAATTTTCAATGACTTCCTAAAATTATTATTATTAAACCTCAAACTGTCGATTAAAATAATCGATTAAATAACGTTAAAGTGGATAATAGTTTTGCTCCTCAATTTTCAGAAGAAAGTATCTTCTTATCGTCTGCGTTTTAACTGATTTCAGATGCCTAACCTTTTTATGATTCCATATTTTGAAAGGAGAAGAGACTTTATGTCTGAATGCAGTTGAGTTTTTAGCCTAAAAGCTTCCAGGAAAATTTACTACTTGTTCTTCCTTTCCATAACGTTAAATCATAAAAGGGGGGAGAAAGAAAATGTACTGAAATATAATTCGATCCAGGAACTATATCGAAAAGTATATTTAATTAAAGTATATAAATGTATAATATTAAATGTATATTTGAATTCTGCACAATGAGGTCGTAAAATGTAAAGGTAAAATTCCCTCGTCAATTTCACATCCTCTTTTTAAATAGCGTATTCGAATAATACTCGGTAGCGTAAATTTGCTCAAATAACGGCTCGATATAAAAGTCCAACGATTTCTATGAGATCAGCTGAATCTGAAAGCGCAATTGATCGCAAAAAAGGATCGTACGATGCGATAATCCCAGATAATGTCACTCCTGGCAAAGAAAAGTCTGTCTGACTAAGCAGTAACCTTATCTACTGAAACGAAGAAACTGGATAAAGCAGCATTATCGGCTCGAAGCCAGTTTCGTTCTTCTAATCATCTCATTATTAAAGCCGTGATTGAATGGCACTTTCGTGACAAAGGAGCCTTTGTTGTTATTACGACGACAATAACAAACAATAAACAACGTCGCTGTATGGAAGAACATTAGAGTGGAGTCAACTTCAAAATTGGATTGTACAGTTACAGTAAGAATCTTATCTCACGTTGTGCAATAAAATTTAATTTTATTCGACAGTACGTTTCCTCAGTTTCCAAAACGAAAGGAATTTCGGGACGAAAGTTACCCAGATAAATAAACACTGTCGATGTTACCAGTCAGTTTCAAACATTTGATTGCAACGCCGTTGCGAGGAAAATTCAAATATCATTTTCACCCGTGTTTTTCGAACAAATTTAATTTTTTATTAAAAAAATAATTTAACAATCAAACATTATCACAGCCGTCGTTCGAACGACGAATAACAAACTCTGCAACGCGGTTTACAAATGCTTTTCTTTTTTTTTTCATTTGCTTGCCCCTTAAAATAAACGCATTCAAATGTATTTCGGGAGGGAAAGTGATCATGGAGGAGATTTGAAATTTATAATATTCGACGTTAAAGTCGAGTGAATGAAACTACGTTTCTACACAAATTTTTCCGTTTTAAAAATATAATTTAATATAAAGCCTACGATATTTATTACTTGTAACAAATTTATTTATTATATTATTATTATATTATATTATGTTTATATTTATATTATATTTATTATATTATTATTAAAATTATATTATGTTTATATATTTTTATATTTATATTACATTGTATTATATTTATTTATTATAGTATTATTTATTTATTAATTTATTCAGTCAAATTGTTCAGTCAAACCGACAAACATTTACCTAGTCAAATTTATTTGAGAAACGAAAATCTCCAAACGAAATGTCACGACATCAGAAAAATTCCAAACGCTAAATTGCCATCGATAGCCACGTGAACCACGCTGGAAAATATTCGACGAAACGTTTGAAAACCATTGTTTCGAAAATAATTCTCCTTCTCGCCGTGAATCGCGCGCACGAGGGTCTCGTTGGACCCCGCCGAGTTTCATAGAAACTTCATGAAAAAGAAAATAGCCGGCTTGCTACGGGCGTAAACATGTTGCAGAATGCCCTGGCGTTAAAAAATCCATTACCCTCGTCTCAAAAGAAACGCACCTCGCGTCGCGAATAATGAAGAGAGAGAGAGAGAGAGAGAGAGAGAGAGGAACGTGTACCTTTTCTCAGGCTTTTCTCTAATTTTTCCCCCGGACAAACGAGAAACGAGTCAGTGAGCCAGTGCGAAATGGCTCACCGTTGCGCAAATCTCGATTATTTTTCATACAGACAAATCATTCAGCTCGCTCCACTTCCAACGGAGTCAAGCGAAACGAATTTTTCCAAATAGCAGCGTGACGCTGCGGTCGGATGAACAGTGAAATATTATTTTGGAGATGTTGCAAATTGTTGGAGAGAATTGTCTAACTGTGTCTATTAAAGTACAATCAACACAACGATGGAATGGTTTTGGTAATTTTGGTAATCATTTTTAGCAACTGATAATATTTTCAATATATTTTCGATAGTAGTTGCTTATTTATTTACGACTATACATGTTACATTATGTGTAGTGTGTTATATTTATGTGTAATTATATATGCCACACGTTGTTTGTAAATTACATACACTAAAACTTGATATAATTATTAAATTCAGCAGTTTTAGCAATATTTTTGTAACGCAGCGTGGCAAATGTGATATCTATGCGTTTTTGAAAAGCTGAAATTCGCGAAACTGTCTGTCCAAAATGTACCACTAATAATTCACTGTCTTTTGAATTTTGCGACAATCTGTCGAATTTTCAGAATTAAATCTCGATCATAAAAATTTTCATCGAAATTGCGAAATCGTCGAACATACGACCAAGTTGAATAAATTTATACAGATGATAAATTACACGATCAAATAGTTGGAATTTAATTTTTATGAAGAAGTAGAAGTTGTATTGTAGAACTTGATCGATCCACGTAATTTTATAGAGAGAGCGAGTGACTGTCGAAACTGCTTTATTAATCACCTTGTGCTTCCTGCGGAACCACGCTGTCATTTTCAATCTCGTTCTTGGGAGAATCAATTTTTTTCTTTTTTATCGACAAGTTTTTCAATCAAACTTCGACAATCTCTGTTGAAATGAAAATCACATCAGTGAAACGGGTCGAGCAAATGTCCGACGTGAGACACCTATCCAAGACAGAACGTACAGTTCCGTAGAAATCGAACGGAGCCAGTCTAAATACATAATTTCCCCATGACTGGTCACTCGAGTTTCGCTAACACCCTGCCATAAAGGGCGGAAACTGGATGTCGAAGGCACGATTTCCATTACCCATGGGACTCTAGCTATATGGGACAATGTTCATTAAATGTAACTAATGACCCATCGATTGGTAGAGGAAATCGAACGAGTAGTGAAATGTAATATAAGAGAAATAAAATAAAAATCAGTATAAAAAAAATGAAATGAAATTGAACGAAGTTTGTGTCTGTAATTCATATCGTGTCTGTATTAAAGTTTCTTCAACGATAAATAATCATTTACATTCTGAACTGTTACATCTGCACTTTTACATCCGAAATGTGGTTAAATTATTTTTACGCATCTCAATGTAGGAATATTAAAATATTCCCAAACGCGAGTACAACAAATCTTTGGAAATAGCAATTCGAAGATGAAACTTTTAGAGAACACGAAATTCTTATTTCCATCGATTGCGAATATTAACGTCGCTCTTGTGATTACTGTGTTAATCAAGTAAATAATTTATAAATGAAAATTCCAGACTTATAGAACAAGGTCGCAATATCTTGGATGCTTTGTCTATTTTCTCACATTGTCTGTAAAGAAATCCTCGATCGAGTAACGATGTATTAAAAACGTAACGACACACGATTCTTCCAAATGAAACAGAACGTCCGACAGTGAGAGAAAGAAATTTTACAGCGCGGTAAAGTAAAATTGCAATGCTTAATCGACTGATGCGACCTCGTTACAGACTTCGCGGTGAGCGAGCGTGAGAGAAAGAAACAGTGGAATTCCATTCTATAAGTTCTCTGAAGGGCAACATCTGCCAATTTATCGATCGGCTGGCTCAAGGTTCGAACGTTCAAAGCTCGGTAATACTCGGTGAACGTGTGTCATTAACTATGAACTCGAGGGAGAGAGATCGATAGTTAGGTGAAATGGAACATTGGAAACGAGGGTTGCGCGACTTTTTCTTCTTCTACTTCTTTTTCTCCTTCTTCTTCTGTGCCTCGTTACGTTTATTTCGAACGAGGATATCTTTTTAAAACTCGTGATACTTGACACTTGGGGAAATTCAAAGAGCTACGTCAGAATATAAGTTGATACAAATTCAATTGCTTCAAATAACATAAACACGGCGAATGTTCAATAAACATTTATACTCGATGCGAGTTTATGCAGAAATTTATTTCTACCGAACGAGACGAAATGAAACAAAAGAGCAATACCAATAATGAAATGAATGATATCAATTAAAAGGATGTTATTTCAGAAACGGAAACTTACACGCGTTTAGAAACGAAAGAAGCGTCAGTTTCCGTTTCGAAATGATAATTTCACGGTTCGGTCAATTTTTTTTTTAAACGCTAAATTTCATTTCCTTGCCCGGTCCCTGAAACGCACACGTCTGAACTCTTCCTAAGCGTTGGTCCAAAATTTGTCTAAAAGCGAACGAATTTCTTTCTAAAAATAATTAGCAGAGTCTCGCGTGGAACGTGTAATTTCCGTTGTTCGCTATATAAGAATAAAGTGGCGACAGGAGAAAGAGTCAATTAAGAAAGGTATTCTGTTGCTTCGTTCTACGAAGCAGTCTCGTCTTCGTTAATAAACAGGGCGCAATTATCACGGTTGGCGCGGGCGAGGATAATTCGCGCGCAGCCGTGTAGAATAACGACATCCTCGACGTTATTTCTACTCCTTCGAGGAGACTTTCTCGCGTCGTCGTCTCTTTTCATCCTACGAGACGCTAATACGGTTAATGTATCAAAGCGAGGTCTCTTCTTTTTCTTCTTTTTCTCGAGAGTACGCGAGAGACGAAGATAGCAAGAAATTCATTCGAAAACCGACTGAACTCAATCTCCACGTGAATTTTAATTTCAATTTACAATCTCCACTAATTTTCAACGTTAATTTTAATTTGAATTTGTAATCTCCTGCGATTTCGTTTGATTTATGATCTCTCCCCCGATTTCCAACCTCCGCGTTCCAATATTTTTCGCTTAATCCCCGTTTATAATCGTTTATAATCTCCGACTGTTTTACGAAACTGAATAACGAGGGGAACGTTTGTACGAGCCCCGGGGATTTTTCTTTTCACAGCCGCGGCATTGAGAGGCAGAATGGAAAAGCATAAATCCATTAAAGAGAAGAGTTCCAAGTTCGGCGGTTCAGACGCCATTAAGGTTATGAAAACTTTTAGAACGCGGATCGAACGTAACGTCGAATATTCGTTTCAACAGCTGGCGTTGTACTCGCAATCCGAAATAATAAAATACGCATACTCTCTCCGAAATACGTTGCGAGCAAAGGTAACACGATCTCTCGAAATACGCGTGGACAAGCGTGGTAAATTGTACATTCACATTCTACAGTCTACACGTATAGAAGTTGTACGTTTCAAATCCATTACGACGCTAAAATTTAATGTGTGTGACACACTATGACAAAGAGCGCTACATATCTAAACAGACCATTTTCTGTCGAATTCATTTTTATTGGGACAAATCGAAAACGAGCGAAAGAGAATTGCTGTATAGTTTCGCCTGATAGAGTTCCTACCTTCTGCAGTGGGTAGGTGCAACGGGCCAGCTTCTCCTGGTTCTGAGGATGATGGCGGGGGCCCTAGCGTGGCCCACGACAGGCGCCGAGGTACGTCCCTGGTTCCTCTTACCCCAGAGATGACCACCGCCGCCTCCAGGCCCGCTTCCGGTCCCCGGTATCCCCGGATGAGGTCCGCTCTCGCTACACGCTCGTCTCGAAAACATTTCTCTCTTTTTATCGTCGCACTTCATCATCTTTCCCCCACTTTTTTCCCCTCCACTCTCGTACTACTACTCTCTCGAAAAATTTTTCACCGAGCCGGAAGAACAGAGAGAGAGAGAGAGAGAGAGAGTTAGAAACGCGCACACACCCGTGAAGGGAAACGAGTTTCAGATTCACCTCGCAGAAAGTTCTTTTTAACGTTCCGCCTCTCTTAAGGGGCCTCTTTGCGAATTTCCGCTCCGCGCCATTGGGAATCTCTTGAATATCCTGGCAGAGACTGTGGTCTCTTCTCTTTCGCCTTTCCCACTATTTCTCTTCTCGACTCCGATAAAACCGAAGTTACGAAATTGAACTTTCGTTCAATTAACTCAGCGTTTCAGTTTGTGCTCGTGGTCCTTCGTCAAACTGTTCATCTGTCGTCTCAACGTGAGTTACTCGTTCTATCCTGCGAGAAGAATCGTTTTCCATTCTAGGAATTATAATTAGTCGCCGATTTTCTCATCAAAGTCACTTCGCCGCTTTCAGTTATCTCGACTTTTCCTTTCACCGTTGCCGTCATTTTCGCATTTTTCTTTTTTTTTTTTTCTTTTCTATTTCTCTTCCACCATCGTGAGAAGTCTTCTTCTCGCTTGTTTTCTTCAATCTTTCACTTTTCCTTCGTTTCTCGTCGCTATGAAAGCGATTTTCATTTCGAAAGGGAGAGTCTTTCTTGCTGGTGAACTCGCGACTTCGTAAATTTAAGAGTCGTATCTTGACTATTAAGCTTGTTTCACACCTCTTGGTCCTCAGTATTATACACCCGCAGTTTCTTCCAATTTCGCGGCGACAGTTTAAAAGTCCTGGTTATTTTCACCATTTGTCTCTATTTTGGCCCCGAGCTCTTGCAAATTAAGACAAACCGACTCGCCTCGTAAATTAAACTACGGCCGAGAATGGAACATTTTACGAATCTCAAAGTCACCGCGCGATTACTTCAAATCCCAACTGCCTCCTTACGTTACGTTACGTTACGTTACGTTAATTCTCTCTCTGGTAAAAGAAGAAAGTACCGGCGAGAAGTAAAAAAGAGCGAAGTGCGTTGGTCCTCCGTAGGAAACTCGAATGCATATATGTATATAGTATATATTTGTGAAAAATTGTAAAGAGGAGAAACACGTAGTTATCGTTTAGCTGCCGAGAATTTTTAAAATACGACGTACAATTTATATAGTTTTCGAAAACGTTTCGATGTATTTTACGAGACACATAACGCACCGGTTATCACTTGTCGAAGATTATTCTACGAAACTATTTTTTCTTCGTAGCTACGATTTGTCAAAATTGGTATTCAAAGACACGTCACTTGTACGATTTTCTCGTCAAATTTCGAGGGAACTGCGAGTGAAACTGGCTCGATGTTGCTGGGTCACTTTCGTCCTCCACTTCTGGCTGTTCCATCTGAAATCGTACAACTTGGTCAAGTCGCGAACCTTTTCCAAAGTTTCGTGTCTCTGGACCTGTTGCAACGGCGGACGAACTCGGCGCGCCTTGAACTCTGCATTTGTCACATTCTTTGAAAATTGCTTGATCTTCGAGCGTGATTGAACGACTGAAACGATAATCATTGCACGCGTACTTGCGGAATTGCTGTTCGCTCTGTTGCCAAACGCGAAATCCACTTAATTTCGGTTTCCATCACAGTCCGAGAAATCGTACCCTCCCCACGAAGTGAAGAAAAATCGGAGAGAACCTCTCCGTGGAACTGAGAAAGTTCAGTTTCGTACGAACGGTCGCCGAGGAAGTTTGGATCGAGCTTAAAGACCGCGTTGAGTGGATAGAAGGCTTTCATGCAAATGCCCGTTCGATCCCTGGAGCGTGTCTCGCCAGGACTTCTGCGCCGTCCTTGTCCAAACAAAGCTGTCGGAGGGCACGTACGAGGAAGAGGGACGACCTCGAAGTCGGATCAATTTCTTCGCGGTTGAACCCGGGGAACGTAACGTTTCAACAAGTGGTTGAGTTCCTTGCCAAGGCAATTGGAATCGAATTTCCGAAGAGGTTCCAAACCGCGACACCAATTTCGCTGTGCGGATGATGTTCAATTAATTCTCCAATTTGAATGCAGCAAACAAAGAGAAAGAGAGAGAGAGAGAGAGAGAGAGAGATTATCCAAGTTGGAACGAGTCTAGCACCGAGGGTCGATTAGGACAGATTTTCGAAAGAAGTTACGTTGGACTGATTTACTGAATTTCAATTGCATGCATATCTCGTTACAGAGGATTCTATTCGTCAGAGGAAGCAATGTTATCAAAGTTTTGCGTTTCGAGGGGCAGTTCATGGGGATACGTGCGTTTCCCATAATTTGGCGAACCTTCTAAGAAAGTGCTGACGCAGTTTTTGAAACTAGGAGATACTTGCGCGAACTCGAAGATAATTTCGAAACTAGAACTTTCGTCAAAGCAACCCTGTCGAAATATGAAATTTCAACGAAATTTATGCGAAATTAGAAAAATTTGATTTCCACGTTCCCTGTCATAGAGATTGAACTAACGAACATAGTACGAAATACTACAGCCAAAACCGAATTAATTTGAACTGGAATTATTCGAATTATTCGAATTTTCAACGTCCAACTTGAGAGTTCGTCGTCAGCTCGCATTTAAAATGCAACACGGTGATATTCAAGCATCGAGGTAAAACGTCGGTGTTTCACAATTTTCTCAAGGAAAGAATCTCTTGGCCTAGCCTCCTGAGGCTACGTTGCCTCGAGAATATGAAAAATAAAGGAGGCACGCAGCGCACGCGGCCGCAGTGGTGACGCAGGACGCACTGCAGAGAGGCGAAACCGACGAAGAACCTCGTCTCTCTTCTTTCGTTTTCTTTTTCTTTCTTTTTTTTCTTCTTCCTTCCTTTCTTTCTGCTTTCCTTCGCCGCGTGGGCCGACGTCTCGCGAATTTCAAGCGTCATCGCGGCCAACGCGGTCACGCGCAACCTGGTTCCACGTGGGTTTACAAGCGGCTTGAGCTGAGTCTGAAGAACCCTCGATCGAATTCTTTCCATCAGCAAGGAATTCTGTTTGCCTTCAGAAAGACTTTGCTACTCTGAGCGAAACGTCGTCGCACACGGTGCATTAAATTTATTACTCAAAGCTGAAAGCGAATAGTTTTCTAGAATTCGGCAAAAGAAATAACTGTATTTGCTGGTAAATTAAAATCTGGGGAATTTATTGACGAACGAACGCGCTTGAATGACATTCGACGATTATACGCTATATTTCTAGTTTCCTTGGAGATTTGATTTAATATTAAGCTTGTTCGTAATTTGTGTAACACACAGTTGCAAATTTTATGTTTATAATAAGGACCTCGGTGACATTAACTCTCTCATGGTGAAAGAATGTTTGCAATATTGTGTCACTCGATCTATTATTAATTGAAATTCATTGCGCTTTATCTGATTTATTGAATCATCCCCGTAATTCCAGGAATTTTGCATCGAATGATGATAAATTAATACATATACGTTGAACTAAATTATTATTCATTACGTCCATTAATATGTAATCAGTGTCCATTCGATACTGAGCTTAGTACACAGTAAATTAAATCGAGAAAAAAATCTTGTCGAACTGTGACATTTTGAGATTTCGTCTGACGAATGATGAACGAATATCTGAAAGCTTCATTTCAATAATTTTAGGCAAGTACAGTATGATTCGTAAACGGATAAAGATTCGGCGGCTGTAATAAATTTAATGGGAATCCATTCGCAGCTTGAAAGCCATTGTGTTTTATGTGCAATGAAACCAGCATCGTTAGTTTAACGCGACAGTTGATCCGATTCTCTATAAAATTCCCCATGACAAACACGATCACACTAATGCGACTACATCGTACGTCAATGTCACGCGATCGATCAGAAATTGATACATTAAAAGAGAAGTTTCGTTCCACTTTGTGGTAAAGAAACGTTTCCATCCGATTGAAAACAGAAAGAAAATCTAGAAAAATTTTAGAGATTCAAGGACATTATCGTGCCAAGATATATCGAGTTGAAATCATTCTCTGGACTGCAAGAATTCAATAAACGACGCATCGTTCTGAAACTAAAGTACCTACTAAATGCCAACAGAACGTCTCAGCTTGAAAAAATTCCCTAAACCATAACACACTGTTTCTACTAAATATCTACTAAATCGCAGCGAAATTTTGACAAATTCCCCAGACCGTAAAACTGGAAGCACAGTGTTCTTTCTTATTTACGAGAAATATTACCGTCTTTAAAAAGGCGAAAAGAGAGAAAGAGAAAAGAGATATATGTAACTAATACAGAAGCAGAAACAGAAACGCGTCAAAAGAACGAGAGGAACAACAACGTAATTGCAGCCGCGGAAATTTGTAATCCAGAGAACGGTATGGTTTCCCCGGCGAACAGAAATCAAATTTCACGATTTCAAGTGCTGGCCACCTGAACAACCTGTAATTTGTTTAAAATTTCATCTCCGCTCTCTGGTCTGTGAACTTTGTTAACCGCTTCGTTTAACATTTTAATGATACTTTATTTACTAGTTACGATTGGCAACACTGATACTGTCAAGTCGGCTGAAATAAAGTACGCTGACTTATCGACGCGTTGGGAAATTAGGTAACATTAGGCTAATTTAATCGCAGCTAATCGATAGTTTTTAATTACTTTTAATTTTACTACAAATCAGTTGGTAAGATCAAGTTGCGAGAATTAGTTCAAGTTCGTCTAGCTTTTATTTCAGCTTTAGTTACTATAAATTAATGATGCGTCGAGGTAGGTAAAGCAGCTGGTAAAAGTGCAACTACTGCTTTTTCTTTGATTCTTAATTACAGAGTTTACTACAAACGATTGGAGAAAGAGAGAGTGACATCTAAAATAGCAACACCGTGATGGCGGACTGACTGCAAGCTACGCAGCGAAGAAACGCTTGATTGAGTGCAATTTAACGACGACCATCTTTGACTCGGTGTTTTGATACGTTGTTGGTTGTCTGCTCGTTCACGAATGATTCAATAAAGTGGCCTTCGTATCGTTTTCTTTTATGGTGCGTCGTTTGTCAAGGAGATGGCAATCGTAGTTTTAGTGTTTTCTCTTTTTTTCTTTTTTTTTTTATCACTAGACGCGCCGCTGAGATAAATTGCATTCAATTATAGATGTCTCAAAAGGTCAAAATGACCAATTGATTTCAGATGGAAAACTTTGCAAATTTATGGAAATTTTATTAGAGATTTGAATGGCGATTTTACAGAATGTAAATAAATTAAATTAAACCAAAGATCCCTAAATTTTTCGAAAGTTTAAAACTGTTTAGGAAAATGAGAAAAATTGATCCATCCTGTATCCTCGAAATTCTCTAGTAACCACGAAAACGTCAAGTTTCTAGTTTAAAGGAAGAATTAACACCGATCCAGTGATCAAATTGCTTGATCAAGGAATGACTAATTGGATTTGCCAGCTGGTGAACTGAAAATAAGCAAATAAAGGAAAAATTGCGCAGTCGTGGTAGGGAGAGTGAGAGAGTGAGAGAGAGAGAGAGAGGGAGAAAATTTTGGACATTGTTTTAACCCAATAAAACGTGTACACAAGATCGTATTGAATGGCTGCTGAACGAAATGTTTGTTCCGTTCTAGTCCATTTATTTTGATCCATTCGTTTATCTGTCTGTTCAGGATGTTTGTGTCGATTCAACCAATTTTTCACGAGATGATTCTATTATCTAGCTTGGCTCTTCTTCGTCATCAAACTCAGGGCAATCCATGCTCTTTCATCTTCGTTTTCACTTTGATCAAGTCAACAAAATCAATCGTTCCAACCATGTAATCCGACGTCTATTTACACTGGCGTAATTGATAGAAAGTCCTTGAATTCTTCTCGTTGATAATAGTTGAGAATACAGAAGCAGAAATTTTATTTCAATGTTAATCGAATGCCAAGTAGAAACAGAATGGGTACTCTGTCAACAGGTTTAACAAGTAATCAAATTAATTATTGACAGAACAAAAAGTCCCTAGATTCTCTCTAATCGACATCTGACAATCAAACAATTACAAAAAGAAGTCTTTCAGAGTCAGAAGCAAATAAGATTCGACGACAATTAATTTTCAAGGGATAGCGATGCTTCGTTGACGCGAAAATGTCGCGAAGATTCCCATGGTAGACGAAATTCCACGTCTGATAACCATGAATTAATTCAACCTTCCAACCAGTTGGACGAACATGCGGTCGTAAACCTGGGCAAACGTAAAGTTACTTCTTCTTACGCAACGATGAAGACCCTCTAGGGAATTTGTCTTTAAAACTGCTCTGGAAGTGACGAGAACGAAGGTCCTTCAGTTATTTTTCACAATAGTGTCCCTTGCGGCACAAAAATTTTAAAATACGAGAAGAAAACTGCAAAATTTCTCTGATTATTCTAACAAAAAAAGGGAGCAAATTAATACGAATTATTTAAGTAATATAATCTACCAACTAAATACTTCTAAAGTTTCAAAAATTTTTGAAATTCGCCAGAAAATTTCAAAGATACCTACAAATCGACTAAGTTCTCCTAGTGTCATTGAGAGACGAGATTACAATTAATTGTCCAGGGAAGAACAGTGTCAGCAGTGTAATCTGAAATATTCCACAAAAAAAAAAGAAAATAGTTTTCCCAAGTTTCTGGACTCTTTCTTCAAATGCGATTTTCGACTTGAACTTCGAGCGTCCTAATTTATCCTCAAACTAATGAAACCTGAAGGATCCTCCTACACGTCAGACAATGACCCTCCATTCTTCGCGCTCGTAAAAAACCAAAGGTTTACGACATGGAAGATTTTTCCCTACGCCTTGTTGCTGCTACTACTCTAACGTAGAACGAGAAGTTTACTTACAGTCTTTCTCGAGAAATTAATAAATAAAATAAATTAAATTCACAATAGCAGAATAGAAGCAAGTTTTCTTAGCCGAAAGAAGAACAATTTAACATCATGGGGAACTAGGAAAAATTCCTGCGAAAGAGCTGAATTTTAGAGGTTAGAAGGTAGATTCCAAGAAATGAGTTGTTTAGGGAATACCTCAGTCGCATTTATGTTGGCAACAAGCTGCCAGATGCAATTACCCAAAGGCGGAGGAACGAGAAGGGAGAGAACGCGTCGAATGACCAACTTTTTGAATTTTCCAACGTAATTATACAGAGTGAACAACTGTGGGATAGTTTGCTCCCTTTTGACAACACTCTTGACGACGAAATCTTCTCCATCGTAATCATCTTCTGTTCTTATTAAAACGGGAAGAGGAAGCGAGATCAAAAAATTCGTTCTCACGACGACGCTTCAGCGCTTGAAATTAATACTGCATGAAACGAGAAATAAAGGGATGGCTTTGTTTGTGGTGTGTTGCATGGACTGCAAACAGGTTGAACGAACAACAAGCGGGGAATTAAATGAGAACAAATATAATTAGACGCGAGCGGAAAACACAGTGTGTGTTTAATTATTAAAATGAATTTCCTCGTTAATTTCCATAATGCATCCTCTGATCCATCTCTCGCCGGTTACACACACAAACCTAACATTCTCCATGGCTGATGATGCGCGATCTTACATCTATTGTGCGTCTATTGATAACGTTGGCTAAAATTCATGAACCATGAAGATAAAGCTGTCGTGTCGTGCGCTGCGTTGACACGAGCCAATTTTCACCGTGATATTCTTCGTAAACATAAACAATAATACGAAACATGGAACGTGAAACGCGACGTCAATTGAAAAAATATTCATTTCTGACATATTGACGTAGTAATAATAAATATGTACAAGCAACAAAATGAATATTAGAAATATAAGGAGTATGATAAATGATACGTGTAATTAACATACATGTCATTCATACAGAATAATATTAATATATTATTAAATTTAAAAAAGAAAAAGATTTGAATTCGAGACAGAATATACGAGAAAATTGAAATATTTAGTACAAGCAAGTACTATTTCATTTAACACTTAAATCAAATCCATTCGGAGGTATTAAACAGCCGCGGCTCACATTAGGTTCGACTTTCATTCGATTTTCATCTAAAATTAATTAATAATTAATACTTCTTTTGAGACGTATCCACTGATTTCTGCCAAGAAGAGGAAACTAATGGATTCGTCGTGTAATTAATGAGACTGTTGACGAACCTGTTGGCCTCTTGCCAGCTGTATTCTCATTAAACGTACAGTTGCCAAGAAAATTCACGGAACCACAGCAATCGCGTTGGTTTAGAACGATCTAAGACGTTATTTGAGGAGGAAATCGATTTAGACGTTTAACACAGACTACGTGGACGTAATAATAATGAATTTGATCCTTAAATGCTGTCGTCGCACTCGGAGGATCGTACTGATTTGCATTACGTTATTTTATTTTACTTTGTATTTTCTTCTTCTATTTTTCTTTAATTTCGCATCGACAGCGAGGTCATTAGCGACAACCGTGCCATTAGATATGTGTGTAGTAATTTATGTTTTTGAGATATTTTTTAGTACTCTTTGTATGTCATTTTGTGAAGTCAGGTTTATGTTTGCGTTGATTTCGCAAACTATTTCTGTCTTTGGGTTGCTGCGGTGTGGCATTCGTGCAGTATGTGGGTTGTTGCAATGAGTGCAAGTGGGTGGTGTAGAATTTTTGATTTTGTGTTCATGTGTCAGCTTGGTATGGCCGGTTCTTAAACATGTGATAATTATTCCTTCTTTCCTGTCGTTAAACTTTGGTGTTTGCTGGTGAAAGTCTTGGACACTTTTGTGCAGTTGAGTGATTTTAGTTGTTTTCCATGTATCGTTCCATTCATTTTTTGCAACTTTTTTGCAATGGATTATTTGGTCGTCGCAGGTGATTGGAAGATGGTCGCGATCGTTAGTAAATTGAGAGAGCTGTGGCTTTTTTCGCTGCTGCGTCGGCTTTTTCATTTTGCGTCTTTGCCATCTTCGAATTTTCTTCGTCGATTGTCGTCCAGTGGTATTACTGTGTATAAATTCTTGCAAGCATTTTAGAACTGACTCGGAACTTTAAAGAAGAAATATATTATACTGCATATTAAAAACGTGCGGCGCTGAATGTTCTTCGCTCGGAATGTCCCGGCAGACCCTTCGTTCCTCTGTGACAGTTAAATATGCCGTGGGAGATAAAAAGCAAGTAAGCAAGTGTATACGCCAGAATCCGTGAAGAACCGTAGTCTTACAGAGTTGGTGCACTCGCGACCGAGACTCGTTTCCAACTTGACATGTCGTGAACAGGCAACTTTCAAGAGGCATGAACTTCCACGCCATTCGTTAATTTCAAACCTGCACGATGCTTCGTACTTCTTCGCGAAGCTATTGAATTATTGTGCCGAAAAGATTGAACACGGGATCCGCCAAATGCGAGCCATCAAATGGATCACATCTCCAAGTCTCGCGACTCATTTGCATCGAGCTGCGAGACTTGGAATTACCATATCGTCGAGTCGTGTGTTTGCAACTCTGGCAAGAGGACACGTGAATTCGGTGCGAATATTGGATCCTAAAGATCTTGAATTTCGAATTCTCCCTTGTTCGAGGGAACAAATTCTCATAGTTGGCAATTTTCGAACTCTACCGTTTTCACATTGAACTCTCGCGATTTTGCACTTTGAACTTGAAAATTTCAAAGTTTCGTAGTTTTACAGTTTCCTACTTTCAACCTCGAAGCCTCCAAAAATTATCGAACACTACTGCTCGAAAACTCTTCTGCATATGAAATCCAATATTCCTGCCTAAAATGTTGTTCAAACAGTCGCCTCGTGTAAATCAACCTAACCTTCGACAAACTCAACCCATTTGCAGTTGCAGTTTCAACTCGTTCGAGGCACGTTCAACTCGCTACCAGTCGCTCAACGAGCGTCCATTCTCTCGGTTAATTCGTCGGCAAGTTCCTCAACTTTTTCCACGTTCGGATTGTCGCGTTGATTAAACCGCGTGGATTTATTCGATCGAGCGGGCAACGTGACTAATGACGCGCTCTTCACCGCAAGAATTTTTTCCAATTATTTAAAAGAACCGCTCGCGTTCGCTGTTCCTGCGTCTTTCAAAAACAATCCATCACAGTTCCAGCCGTCTGAGGACAACCTTGACGCTCCATTTGTATCCGACCGCAACCATAGATGCGACGACAGCTTGAAGCACGTATGAGCGAGCAAAGGCTACGAATGCTCAAAATTTGAAAAGGTACTTACTTCAGCTACTGTCTGGATTGGGCAAACGCTGCCGCGAAAGAAGGGGAGAAGTTCGAGACAACGCCGACTCCAATTGCAATAAACAAAGTTGTCAACCGAGGAACGAAACTCGAGAGTCGAGACGAGACGTCAAACGAGTTCAAAGATCAGAGAGAGAGAGAGAGAGAGTGGCCAAGTCCCCCGAGAGCAGCACGACAGAACTGGTGACACGTGAAATCGCGCTTGGAGAATTCAAATGGCGCATCTGGAGCGTGGAAGGAGGCACGGATCGCCAGGAGGCGGCGGTATTCCTCGATGCTGGGCGCGGTAAAAGTGAAACGAGGCCAGCGGCGGGAAACGCTCCGGGAATTTACGTAGACGCTCCGAGGCTTCAGCTCCGACAGCTACAAGGGGACAATTTACACAATTCACCGCGCGGATCCGTGCGAAACGCGTGCCTGATGAGGCCGAGATTATTCATGAGCAAAGAGAGAGAGAGAGAGAGAGAGAGAGAGAGAGAGAGAGAGAGTGCGTCAAACCAGTGGACGAGAGCGTGGTAATTGGAAACAGGGGCGGACAGAGACGGACGATTTTATTAGCGAGGATGGGAGGGTCGGCTATTTGCCATTCGAAGAGAACGAAGAACGAATCTTCGTTGCTTCGGACTTCAGAACGTGTCTGTCGTTTCGTGACTCCAGAATTTCGGAGAATTCGGAAATTTCCGCCGAGCAGAATTTATTGCAAACGAGCTGAGAGAGTTATGTTTGCGAGAGAGGCTGTCAATTCGCTCGTCCGTTGGATTTGATGAGAGAAACGAACGATGACTCGTTGGCTTCAGGCTCTGCGACCTTCTGTCATTCCGCAAGTGCAGGATTTTGGAACATTTTGGAGATTTCCGGAGAGCAGAGAATTTATTGTGAATGGAAGTTTGTTTCACTCGGTTTTATATTGTATTGGATCGAGCGTGGGTAAGTCCTTTGATCCATGGCGTGGGACGGTCCCTTGATCCTTGGCGTGGGAAGAAGACGGATTGTCAATTAGACTAGAAACCGCGCTTGAAGCAACAAACTTCGATTGTCACCGATACGACGACAAAATTCAGAAACAATCGTCTGACAGCGTGAGAAATCACGCCGATCTATTTTCCAGAGAGAGATGAAAGATCGATGAAAGTAACGGCGCATCGCGCGCCTCCATCTTCTTCCTTCAGGATGTGAAGGAAACGCCAGGAGAGACGAGTATCGAGGCTCTGTAACTCTGGAAGTAAATATCGTGATAACGAGGATCGATATTCGAAATTCGAGGGGAAAATTTGAAAGGATCTTTTTCTTATCGCGCGCGGTGCACGGCGAGGCATGCAAATGTACGTTTGCATTGTAAATTTCTTCCACGAGCGTCCGTTATACGCACGTGTCGCCCGGTTTCTCGAACTGGGCTGAATTTTTGCCCCAGCTCGTCCATCTTAACGTCTTCGAACCCTCACCGGCGACGTTTCATTCGCCGTTCTGCTGGATTTCTCGAGGGGAAACTTTCTTTCTCCCTTTTATTGAAAAAGCTGAGTGTCACTGTTCTCTGTTCGTCTTCGTTTCAAAAATAAACACAAACATCTAACGTGACGATTATTTTACATAGATGTCTCAATGTTACATCATCGTTGTGTAGATTGTCATGAGAGAGACGGAAAAAATTAATTATAGGACTCTCTTTTCATTGGAAATTAATCTCTAAATAGAATGGACGAAAGGAATTCGCGGTTAGTCGAAAGGAGGGTGCAACTTCGATATTATCATTCGCGCGATGCTCCCATACGAATGTCGCAGCATGCCTCAAGGACTGAATATTGAATATTCCAAAAGAAAAAAAAAAAATCCCCGATCCACTCGCAGAAACGTCAAAAACTCTCAAAATCGTAATATTGCCAACGTCAGAGGAATTTGGCCAGCCACCCCTTCGAGCCTCGAAACTTTTGTCGGTCGATCGATCGGCCAACACTCGACGCAGAAGTCGATTCGAAATTGTTAATTAACACGTGGCAGCCGGTGGAACGGGGCTGGACGAGCCCCGATGCGTGGTCGCCAGCGGCAAAAGGGCGAAGAGAAAAAAAAAGGGAGGGTGGCTGACGAACGAAGGCGGGTGAAACAAGCCCGCGACCTCGTTTAACCTGGCGCGCCGGCGGGAAAGAAGGTCGACTGATATTTAGAAACTCGAATATGCAAAGTGATTGCCGCGGGAATTATCGAGGCTCAGCTCTCCCACCCCACCCCTCCAACCCTTCTTTCATCCCTTTATTCTGTATCTTCTTTCTATTCCGACGATTATTCAGAGCTTCTCCGGCTTCTGTCGCGAGACGCTATTTTGGTCGCGAGTCTGGTCTTGCATGAACAATAGAAACGAGATGGTTCCTTGATTTGACGCTGGATTAACCTGGCTGGTTTGGAGAAAATGAAACCAGCTTTTTTCAGCGGAGGCAATTTTGACAGACGGATTGGTTGGTTAGGTTTTCGTGTTTATGGCGGGGGAAACGCCGGGTGCGCGAAATTTCGGACGAATTTACGGTTCGGAGGTTTATCGATGTATCACGCGCGTTCGTTCGCGTGCACTTTATAAATAAACGGAGGATTTTGTCAGACGATGAAAATGCCGTACGGAAGTTTGGATAAATTCCAAAGCGGGAACAGCCCGAGCGAGAACGTTATTATTGCAACGGTAAGTATAATTCCTTTTTCTTTTAATAGTAGCTTAAATAATATATTAAGCAGATAATAATTGACGAATTAGTATATATTATATATGGTATGTGGCATGGTATATAATATAGTATGATATAAAGTATAGTATAGAATAGTATAAAGTATAGCATGTAGTATAGTATAGTACAATGATGGCGAACCCTCAGACACTGACGCTAGCTTTTTGAATGATCCACGCGTTGATTTTTATAAACTTATCATCATATATACAAAAGAATTTTGATTATTTTTCGAACTCTTCTTTTCAAAATATGTTAAGAAAATTACAAGTGTTCGGTTAGAGCTTAAAAGTGAGAAATAAATGCATAATTGTGTTTCATCGAGGATTTACGGATTGGTATACATACAGGTATTTTTAGTCTTAAATGTTATACGAGTTACTTGTGTCCAAAAAATTTTATATAGCGCTTACGATTAAACAGATGCAATAAACACTAAAAAACGCACTAGATCCCATTCTCAGAATGAGTAGCTTTGCTAGGTTTTTATATAATAAAAGAGAGAACAGACAATAAAAAATATTAAGAAATAAAGTATATATATCTAATGTATAGTGCAGGTGTGACTGGGCACGATGTTATCCCTTTTATATCAATCTTTTGACGTCGACATTTATTTTCTGCTCTTCACTTGCAAAAGTAAACGTTGTAAAACAAAAAGGAAACGTAAACTTTTTAGAGGATTATAAAAGTGAGAACCAAAAAAAAAAAAGTTTTTAACCATCCTCTCCTTCCCCTTTCCAAATGACGCCACTGACTTAGTGACCCACGAGCTAGTACTAAAAAAAATAATGAACAAAATTTAACCTACTTCTCAAACAGGTTCGCCATCACTGGTATAGTATAAAGTATAGTCTATAGTATATTATAGTATAAAGTATAGTATAGTATGAAGTATAGTAGTATAAAGTAATTAGTATATTATAGTATAGTAGTATAAAGTATGTAGTATATTATAGTATAAAGTACAGTATGTAGTATATTGTAGTATAAAGTATAGTAGTATAAAGTAATTAGTATATTATAGTATAGTAGTATAAAGTAATTAGTATATTATAGTATAGTAGTATAAAGTAATTAGTATATTATAGTATAGTAGTATAAAGTAATTAGTATATTATAGTATAGTAGTATAAAGTATGTAGTATATTATAGTATAAAGTACAGTATGTAGTATATTATAGTATAAAGTACAGTATGTAGTATATTATAGTATAAAGTACAGTATGTAGTATATTATAGTATAAAGTACAGTATGTAGTATATTATAGTATAAAGTATAGTATGTACAGCAGTATGACATAGTAAGTATATATCATAAAGAGAGCAACGTGCAAAATGTGTAGAAGGTTTTGCAACGGTTTATGCAACAGTATACGAGCATAACGTGAACCACTTTGCATGAAAACGTCCGATTTAATCACCACCAGCGGCCTTGATGTTCAAGCCACCATAGCGACCATGGTGGAGCTGCGTGGCTCCATTAACTTCTCTGACAGAAACACGTTCACCGTCCTATTACTCGTGTAATTCCATTAAGGGTCTTCGATAGTTATCGAATTTGTCGATATACGTGCATACCGTTTCGAATGATAAATTATTTGCACTTTGCTTTACGTTGCATTACTTCACTTTGCAAGACTGTAATCTCGCGTCTCGATTGATCAAGAATTCTTTTCAACGGGAAGGGGAAGAAATTAACAGGATTTGAGATTTAATCCGAATCGAGCTTCTCGAGAAAGCTTCTAATCAAATTATTTTGATGTCAGATGTGCTAAACATGTTACATAAATTCGACGGTAATCTCTCGGAACTTCTTGTGTACGTGTGCACTTGTATCACCAATTGTCGTTATCTAACTTAATCTGATTTAATATGCAATAATAGAACCCAGACGGAAATTTATAATCGATAGTCTATAATCTAGCTTGAATATTTTCTAATGTTCACTTCTTCTCATTGTTTCAAATTCTTCGTAAATATATAGACTATTTTGTACAAAACTCTACGATCTACCGGATAAATAAATATTATATAAAACTATTATATATAAATTAAATTATATTATACGAATATTATAGAAATTATATTATAAACTATACATACAGTTATAATGAAAAACAATTGAATTAAAATTCTAAAATCAAAATCATATTATAAGTATGTGTTATTTCTTAGTATTTTAAATTCTTCGTAAATGTACGAAACTCCACAATCTATTAAATAAATAAATATCGCACGAAACATTACATTGAAATTAAAAAAAAAACGTAAAATTATGATTTAAAATTATATGCATATATAATGTAATAAATTACAAATTCAAGGGCCGCTTTATCTGCGTTTGAAACCCAGCTTCGACTAACCACGAGCTGTTCAAGAAGTTCTTAGAAAACGATCCACCTCGAGAAACTATCCGGAGGTTTCCTTTCGTGTTCAATTAACGCGAACTAAACCCGCGATTTATTCGACACGAAAGGAATCCGCGAGTTGGAAATTGCGTCGGAACGGAACAACGAACGCGTCTCCAAACGCGTATATCTAATTTTTCCGCTCGGCTAGGCCCGGCGACCCTTCCAACTTTCAGAAGTTCACGACTTCGAGAAAGTCTGTCTTTCGCGGAATCATCATCAGTAGATGAATATTCCATTTGACCTCTGTGTGTGTGTGTGTGTGTGTGTGTGTGTGTGTGTGTGTGTGTGTGTGTGTGTGTATGTGTGTGCGCGCGCGTTGAATGTCGTCTCTGAATTCCGTTAACCCGAATACCGAGCGCAATCGATGACACTGTTTCTCGTCACCGCCGAACGAAATTTTTCCTTCGACGAACGAAATCTATCTCGAGAATTCGTCAGAGTTGGCATGAATTTTTTCTGCTGAAAGGAACTATCTCTCGCGGCTGATTTTTATTATTTAATATTATTGGCAACTCCACTCTCTTAACTTTGTATCTTTCCTTCGCGTGTTTTATTCGAAAATCAAAGTGAATCTCATCGAGAGTTCGACGATGAAACTTTTCCATACAGAGAGAAACCCAACGAACGCAATTGATACGTGAAACAAAATTACCTGAGAGTTTCGTTACCAAATTTCGTTATTATATCATTATATCGCAAACACACGCGAAAGGAACGAAGCTGTGTAACTATGAGTATGTTTATTACGAGAAAATAATCCCGGTGCCAGCGGCGGCATTCGCGGCCAATCGACGCACGCGTTGGAAAAGAGGGGCCAATCGATGAAGTGAGATTAAATGAAATTTCACCGAGAAAATAATGGGGAACCACCAAATGAAATGGACTTCTAATGAGATCGTGGCTTTCCAGCCGCGGGAATAACAATTTCGATAATTCGCGCAATCGTTCGTCCAGATTCCAACGTCCTCGCAGTAATTGTGGTTTATTTGTCAAAATATTCCACAAAGGTCCTGTCGGAAATGACATGGAGTACCAACAGCGACGAAAAACTATCGATCACTGTGAAGAAGTGTTTCAAGTGAATTAATTTTATAATTATTAACTTTACGTTAATTCGAATTAAAAATTAATTTCTTATATCACGTTAAAATTGTACTAACACAATTAACAGCTTTAATTTTACAGTGAATTTTACAGAGTTCGTTAAGAAGAGGAAATTTCAATCTTCAATCTTCAGTGGGTCCCACTTGTGAGAAAAATTTTTCAACGTTCGCATTTCAGCGTTTGAGTTTTTACGATTTTTGAAAAAAAAAAAAAGAATTCGCAGTTTCAAAGTGAGATGAAGCTGTGTCGGCGTAAGTTATTGGCAATTCGTCGCTGTCACTGGTACAATTATGCTCTTTACCGCATCATGTTGCTAGACAATCGTTGAAAACCAACAGGTTTTCATTGAAATATCACGAATCAATTACTGCCGATCAGGAATTCACGCGAGAATGTGAATTTAAAAACCAGGCCCACCGGTGATAGCAAACGTGAACACGCATAAACGTGGAACGTCTGAAAGCAAAGCGAGGATGCATGTATGTACGTCGACAGGAACGAAGCGGGTCGCTGACTTTTTCCATCCAAACGAAGAAAAACTCGAGCAGAGTCCGCCATCCTTTGCTCGAGGAGCATGTAAACACGTACAGCAAACAAAGAAAAATGAAAGGCCAACTTTCCGGAGCCTTGCCGAGGAACTCGAGTGGCGAATATTCCCCTCGTCTGCTCGACGAATCTTTCTCGACTGCAATTGCTAAATTTACGGACTGCCGTGGAATCTGTGTCGTTGGAAATTTGCGTTCGCCCAGTGGAATAACCGAATTGCCAGAATTAAAATTATGATCGCGTAGTTTCGAGAAATTTGGGGCAGGCTCGAGAGAGGATTTTACTGGACAAAGAGATGATTATATCCAGCTCAATCGCTGTTCAATTCGAACTTGATCGAAATAAAATTTCAAGTTTACATTGTTGGAATATCGTGTCGCGTAGAGGTGAATTTAATAATATTGGAAATTCATCGGGAATCGAATAAACTGTAGTAATTGTAAAATTGACAACACTGTCACTTCACAGATTGTCAGTCCATCTTACTTTGGTCAGATTCCGTAAGATCTCTGACGAAGGTGTCAGACTTTTCCATCGATTTTCCGTGCAAGGATCCGCTCGAGAAACAAATGAGAACTGACGGAGTTTCGTCGCAACAGAGAGCAATTAAAACTTACTACGAAAAGCAAATTAAAACTTATTAACTAAAGGTTACCGTCGCCAAAGTTTTCTCGTCTCCGTTACTGTCTGAATATTTATCGAAGAATTCCAGAGATTCAAGTACGATTTGTCAATCCCGATGTCGAATTTTCACCCGAAGTTCCCGTGAAACAGAAAGAACTTTCCTCAATCTCGTGGATCTCAAAACTCTGAATTTCCCTGCTTCAAACTTCGAAATCTCGCAGCTAACTGCAAGAATGTCGTGCTTTTCATCGAAATTTCGTAGAATTTCTTCAAACTTACGTCAAGATTTGCCTCGAGATTGTCCCTGGCAATAAAACGAGAGAAAGGAAAGAATTCTTTATCCTCCTGTCGCAATTTCCTTTCCCGGTTGTTCATCAATAAATCAGCTCGCTTCGCTTTCCCTCTCATAGGTGGCCCGAAGGCGAAGAGAAACGAGGAAGAAGGGGTGAAGAACGGGGTTCAAAGGGTTCGTCGAACCTCGTAGGCGCGGTCAAGACGCAGCGGTAAACACTGTTAGGGTTATCGATCTTCGGCAGGTGTCGAAAGTCGACGGCACCGTGGCCAAGAACAGCAATCTTCCAACCTATTTTAGTCGATCGGATCCAATAAAAGTCGGCCACGCGGTTCAGTCGTTCTTCGATCGTTCTCTATATTTAATGGCCCTCCCGAGCTTAAGAATTGTTGCGAGTTCCTAATCGTTAATCGCTGTCCGATTCAATTTGGGCGAGAAGAATCAGAAAACTCTCCTGTACGAAAAATCAGAAAAGGAATAGCGGCAAGAACGATACAGGTGGATAATAAGATAAGCGAGATAAAGATAGACAGTCGGTTACAAATAAACGAGGATAAGGGTATTTTGTCAATTTCTTGACTAAACTTGAGGAATTTTCTGTCCATCGTTTTAGATTGCGTAATTTTTACGAAAATTTATTTCCTCCGCTAAAAATATTATAATAAACACTCTACTTTGTATACTTTAAGCGTCCTGTTCACGTCAGGCGAATTTGGCGTGCTACAAGTTGACGAAAAGCGCGCAGAAATCCGCAGTTCGATAATCATTTATTCACGCTAGGAATGATTAATTTATTAATAGTTGCTTTCAGCATTGCTTTCGATTGGAAAAGTAATCGCAGGATAACAACGTGTGAGAAATATTTAACAGGAGACCACGCGTCGTCAACGATCGGCAAGTTAGCACAACTCCCGGAAGAAGGGAACGGTCGAATTTCCTCGGGGAAACTAACTCGGCCACCGTTTCGCTTACGAATACCCTCGTCCAACTTTTTAGTGTTTCTTGCGACCTTCAACACCGCTTTTACACCTTCTGAAAATGCCACTTTTGCCACACCGCAATTTGCACCCTCGAAACTTTGCTCTGTTATTTCTCAAGACGAAGAAAAGAAATCAATCTCGTGGGATGTAATTTTCTTTTTTTCTTTTCTCCCTTTGTGAACCTTTTTGCAAAGGACCTCGACAGCGAGGAAATGTCAGAAAATTCTTTGACTATTTTTATAGTCGTTATAGATGTGAAAACAGTCTGCGCCAATAATTGTACGAATCATACGAATTT
This sequence comes from Tetragonisca angustula, assembly GCA_036937485.2. Lineage (NCBI taxonomy): Eukaryota > Metazoa > Arthropoda > Insecta > Hymenoptera > Apidae > Tetragonisca > Tetragonisca angustula. Next base: position 70,040 of record JAWNGG020000242.1, on the reverse strand, counting down.
CATTAATCCTTTCATTCCAGATTTCATTTAAAAATCAATTGATTATGCTACCTTTGTACAGTCAGATATACTGCAGCCATTTAATTACTCATTGGGCAGATTGACTTAAAATTATTTTCAATAAGACATGTTTTTGATAAACAGGTGAATATATTTATTTTGCCTAATTCCTTATATTTATATTATATAATCAATTATAATTTATATAAATTTTATTACTAATTTAATCATTATATCATTTTTAAAATAATTTAAAAAATAATTGCTACACTATAAATAAGTGTGGCAATTAATTGTCGGTTTAGAAATTTAGCAATTAACAGAAACAACTTTTCAACAATTTAATTGTTAGTTTAGAAATTTAGCAACGAACAGAAACAATTTCAATTGACTAATTAATAATTGACTGGAATAATTTCAAGACTGACTAATTAATCACTGACTGATTGCATAATTTCAAGATAGACCAGCAAAGAAGATTCCCCGATATGAAATAATAAATTAACAAAATAATAAATAACAAAGTAATATAATACAAAACGATAAAATTTTAAATGTTGTAATAAAATTCATCGATAATAAGATAACGATCATTCCCGACAAAGCAATTTATAAATACCCTAACGCTGCCGCCGAACCACTGGAGGATGTTCGCAGACTTTCCTAATTGACCGCACGAAGCGAATAACTGGCAATTTCGCGCGTTTCGGTTCGACTCGGCAGTCTGTAACTTTTGATTGGATAACCACGCGGTGGCCGAATGTTGTTCGGCTTGTTTTTAGAGGAACTCCCGGCGGAATAACGAAACGACATTGTACCCGAGCGACTGAGTTATGCAGCAAATCCCCCGCGCGCTACGCTGCTTGTAAATCAACGACGCGACGTCTGCACAAACTTGATCCGGCTACTCGAGTCAACGGCTAATCCGCGCCGTGAAACACGATAATTCGAGGACAGCCACTAGCTTCTAACGAAATTTCGAAATTCGCGGGTGGAAACTCGCGGCTGATACGCCTTCCAACGAAGTTAGACGTGAAACGTTCGAGCGGTCTCGTTTCAACCTTCTGACTGACTCTGCGAATCTCTCTCGACGAAGTTTTACGTTGTTTGCGTTAGCGCGTGATGATCTCATTCGACGTGACATCGTATTCGAGTTTACATTCGAAAATTTGACGACTGAGAAACAGATGATGAAAAGCTGTAATCTCTGTGGGATAAAAGTTAAATTCGCTTCGCCAAATTCCACGAACTTGTATTGCACGCCGTTGTTTAAAAATGGTTGTCGAATTGCCAAGCATGAGACATCATCTTCGTCATTGGGAAACACAATCACACGCACTTAAACTCGTGTCGTATCGTGAAATTTAGTACGTTCCGGTTTCAAGAAACAGCAAAAAGAAGACCAAATCTGACACATTCACAAACTTTCCAACTATTTGCTTTTCTCTTTCACTTTTTCATCTATACTTATGCCTGAACAACTCTGTTCGAATTCAACAGCCAAACTAGACATCTCGGATTTTGCTTTCAGAAATTCATTAGCCATTAAAGGCTATAGGTATATATATATATATATATATATATATATATATATATATATACGAGAGAATTTACCATAGTTATCTTTGGAAAAAATTCGAAACTACTTGTGAGATACTCGATCCCATCTCTAGATATATAATATCGTCTGACGTAGTTAGCGAAATAGGCCGGCCCTGCCAGCAGGCCATTTCCTTCCAATAGATTGTCATCAACAGAGAGATAGACAGATAGAGAGAGAGAGAGAGAGAGAGGAGAGAGACGTGGAAATGTGAAATATAGCGGCTGACACGGCGATCCTCGTTACTTTACCTGATAACGGGTTTCCACGCTGGTCGCCTTTGGATGGGGCCAATAATCACTTTGAAGATGCCAACCGGAACGAGGAAATATGTGTGTGTGTGTGTGTGTACGTATATATAAGAAATATCGTGTATATGTGTGTGGAAAATGGGTGACAGATAGTGCTCGTTATAGTGTGTAACGTGAACCGGATGTTCCACAATCCTGAAAATTCTCTGCAATTCTTCAGACAATTCAGATTCACGCCAGTGAAGTTTGTTTATGGATCTGAGGAGTTCAGACGTTTTCTAGATTGAGATCGTTTTTCACGAGGCGATACGATAATCTGCAATTTGTAATGCGAGACGAATTTGGAAAACGTATACAGCCGAAAGTATCGCGATTTCTTCAATTTACCAATAGAAATTCTCAAGTTTTTTAAAGATGGAAGAAGGGTGTTTCTTTAAAACATCCTAAAATTCCCAGGAGGACCAACTAAAAATTCTTTAACACGTGTTTTTAATCACCTAACTTCTGAATAACATTCCGTGCTTAAAAAATCAGCCATTTCATATGTCAACAATCTAAGAGATTCAACTACTGTCGTCCTAAAACGAAAAGTAATAAAAGTTCTTTAGACTCTCCTTCAAAATTCAGAAGGATTGACTAAAAATTCTACATGTGTACTTTCAATCGCCTAACTTTTGAATAATATTCCGCGCTTGAAAAATTAGCCATTTCATACTTAACAATCTAATAAATCCAACAACTTGTCCCGCAACATCCACGAAAAATGAGGAAAGTTTCTATGAAAACATTTAAGAAATCTCCGAAAATTCAGGAGAGTCAACTGGCTAGTGATTCCACTATTGTATAGTGATTTCGACTATTAAATTTTGCACAACATCCCACACTTTCAAAATTTCATATAAACAACAATCTAATAAATCCAACGACTTGGCGATCCGAACCCAGCTCATACAACTACCTACGCACTTGAAGCTCCACTCGTCGCTGCCAAGGGATGCTTTTAAGCTTCGTACACACGTGCTGTTTGCAGAGGAGGGCGTGCTACACTTCGTACACGCCCTACATAAAGATCGAACGTATAAAAAACGATCGACGAGGATAAAAGACGCTACAGTTTTTCGCCTGTTTTTTCCTTTTTTTTTTTTTTTTATCTGTGGTAGTTTCCAGCTCGTTCAAACGCTTTCGTACGGTCTCGTGAGGGCTGTCTAACTGGGAATTATATCGTGTCACTCGTGAAGAATGTCGTGAGAAGACCATAAGGGATGAAGATGTTCGGGGAGGAATTGGTTTATCCAAGATGTGAATTGGACACTTGGCAGAGGGTTGGGTATTTTTAGAGAACGTAAGGAGGGTTCAGGATGGGAGGATAATGTTTGGATGTTTGGTGTTATTGGTGAAAATTTGGCCCTTAGAGATATTCTTTCGTTCGTCCAAATATTGTTTGACCTTGCAGCAAGTACTATAAATATCGAATATCATAAAGAGTATTATTCTTTGAATATTTTGATTGATATTTTAGTCGAATATTATATAACATTATATTATTACGTAATAACGAACATTATACGGCTAATATCATCATTTGGAACGATTCTTTCGTTCGTAAGAGAAATGTTAAATATTCTAGGAAATATGCTTCTTTGAATGTTACGTGCCCTGTACGCGTCTTCAGATTCTCCATAAATGCATAAAAATCCTCGATATGATTATTGAAATATTGTAACGACTTTCGTCGGCTCCAATTTGCAATAAAACGTTTAGCAATACTATTCCTCGCTATAAAGGAAAATTGGAACACGATGATCCCGTGCTATTACGGTTCTAGAAATAGCTCTATACGGTGGTTTGAAATTTCAAATTGCAACACAGCGGTACCTACAATTTCATGGCCGTGTTACTGTGGCTCTAGTGCTCTATAATTCCCAAATACAGCTTTAGAAAGAGTAATAACACCGTATATGTTCTCACACCCTGCGTCTATTAATATTCTATATATTTTTATTCCTAAATTTCGCCTTTGTGTACTGAATTGTTATCGAATTATTCTCCATGAATATTCGGAAACTGAATGATCAAACTGTTTTGGTAATTTTGTAAAACGACAGAACGATGAGGCTCGTTATGAAGCTCGAAGCCTCTACTTTCGGCTCGTTGTTCATTTTATTTTGAATTCGTGTCAAACGTCAGTAACACGATCGCGATCGTCGAGTCTCGCTGCACTTGTTAACAAAATCCCCAAAATTCCTGCAAATTCACGGGTAAGTTCGTGAGCAACGTGATACAAAAATTTCGACACGCGAATAATTTGATTTTGACAGGAATTCGAGCCACGTTCCCTGGCATTTCGCAGGGAATTTTGTCGAAATAGAGATAAGAGAAACAGAAATATATATATATATATATATATATATATATATATATATATTTTTCTCTCCCCTTCACTCTGGCAGGTCCATGCCCCGAAAAACCTCAATCCCTCGGGAAATCAAACGTATACCATCAACTACATGTTTTTTTTTCTCTATTTCCTCTCCAAAAAAAAAAAAAAAAGAAAAAAAATGGAGAACAGATAACATCGATTCGCTCGATGAAACAAACGAAAACGTTTTTTCGAAGGCCAGACGATACGTGCGAGAATAGCAACAGCGGATTTACAACACCGCGACAGTTTTGACGTGGTAAAAATCGACGTTCTGTCGCTCGGATAATTGTGACGGGTGTTGTTTCGAATTTGGAATTTTTTTCGAATGTAAATTTCGCGGATCTTTCCCCTCCTCATTTCGTTCGAGGCAGTGAATGGCCGGAATCGCGAGATTCTACCTACGCTTTTGCCGAAAAAATAAAAAATTCAGAACGAATGACCAAAGAAACTTTGTTTCGAAATTGGAAAAATTAAACGACGCTTTCGTCCGACGAAAGTGTTGCTTGTATTGAGAACTGTACTATGGAAGGAACGTCCGATTGAAAAATTTCACTGCAAAGTGAATCGAATCCAACTTGAATCGAATCGAGTATAAAATTGTCCGTCAGGCTTGAATTAAGTTAGATCAAGTGAAAATTGAGTTTCAACACTTCGGATTCGAAGAGTGTGTTGTATCTATGTAGGAAAAATATTAGAAACAAAGACGACTTCCGGACGATAGCTCGATATTTATTTTCGACTTAGTTGAAACCTAATTCGAGCTTCCTCTTCTTTTCTTTCTTTTCTTTTCCTTCTTTCTTCAGAAGAAGCAAGTAAATTCAACAGATATTCACGAATATATTCACGAATCATCCTCCGTAAAAATACGAATTTCCACAATCAAACACTTCCGTTCGCGAAGACACGAATTCACCCGAGTAATCGGCCATCGGCGTTAGGGATCTTCCGCAAAGAGGCGTGATCCCTAAACGATTCGCGAAAGAAACGCGAGGAGGAATCAGCGCTAAGCCGCACACGCTCTGGCCCTGTCTGTCCGCGGCCACGCTCTGGAAATTGCATCGTCGCGATATCGCGGGCGGAACTAATCTCGTTTGCCCCCGTAACGGATCCCCCGAGCAAAGTTCTTAATCCGTCTGGTATATATATATATCGCATCGGCGAGTTCACCGGCGATTAAATGCAGGCCGGCGAAAAGCGGCGCAATAAAAGCGTGCGGGGAATCGAACGGTTTCGCGTAGAAGGAAGAATCGATACTACTCGGTGCGAAACGGAGACGGAGATACATAATACTGAAATTCAGACGCGGATATACGTACAGGGTGGAAAGGGAAGTTTTTGTGGTAGTGGTTAACTACCTAACTAAGGATGAGTGTGGCGAGAGTGAGAGTATAAGAGTGGTGTGGTGTGATCTGAGTGTTTGAGATATTCCAAGGCAGAAGAAAGAACGAATGAGAGAGATGTATGCGAGAACAGCTGAGCGCGAGCATGGTGACGAAAAAACAAATGTGATCGGGAAGATGCCCAGTCGAGAGTTGGAGAGACGCGAGACTTGAGTGTAGCAGAGTATGAGAGTTGAAACAGAGTGTGAGAGTTAAATATATGTATTTCGTAATTTTTATTAAATCTATCTCCAACTTGGTGTGTTTATCAGTCGATCCACTAACAGTTTTGCCCGTGGCTCTACGCCTTCCGTTTGATGAAAATATACCAAATTGATCTTGACCTTGAATTTCAAGGTTAAAATTCTTTTTCTTCTTTTTTCTTCCTTTGCATTGTATCCTACTCATCACGGGAGTACAACTTTTCCTGAGGTACCTAATAGTTCTCTTGAGGAGAAACGACAAAAATGTTTGACTCGATCGTTTAACAGCGCGTTAAGTCCTAACAGCGACTTTAAGCTTTTGGACTTTTAATTTTCGTATTAGGTCTCCAACAGCTGATCTGTCATAGTTGTTGCGTCAGCGTCTAAGCAGCGAGTCTAAGTAATCAAATGACAAAGCTAACTGTTAACAATGTTTGAAATATAAACTATTATAAATTACTATCCACGCCTCGAGAACCATTAAGTCGCTGTCAGAACGCACCCTCAGGAATCTGTACGAAATTTTTTCAACATTGATACTCTCGGACGCGAAACGAAGCAGTGTTAAAAGTCGTTGGTGTTGAACGTTCGGCACAGTTTCGCTTTTTTGGAAGGAAACAAAATTATTGCAACAACTTTGTCATATTATTTTTGTTTACATTGTTGTTATATCATCATACTACTTGGGTTCAATGCGATTCAATTAAATTAATTTAGTGCAGTCGAATTAGATGAACGTCGATCGTACTCTCCGTGACTGACCGATTCAACTCGATAACTTGTATTGTCAAACGAATTCGAAACGTGTGCAAACAGATGTGACGGGAGAAACGTCCGAGGATGTAAATGGATTATTCGCAACGTAAATGTGAACGATACAAATTCACACGACATCCGCGATGATCGAGTGATATTGGGTATCGTCAGTTGTCTGCGATGATGTCAGGTTTTAATCAAACGTTAATGATCGAGAGGGCGTACGTTTCCTCCAGGACACGGGCACGGTAAATGTGTTTGTTCGAGCGCGCGCTGATGAGGAGAACACTGATTGCTGGTTACGTGAAGGGAATAATTTCGGGTTTGATAAATGTTTCGGAGGTCGGTCCGTGCTGAAAAGTGGATGCAATTAAGAGAACTCTGATTCGAACGATAATTATCCACCGACAACATTTTATTACTTTGCCATTTGCCAATATTCCTGCACTCGAGAGAGAGAGAGAGAGAGAGAGAGAGAGAGAGAAAAGAAATCAACGAGAACGAATTTATATTTATTGAAAAAACTTTCCAAGAGACCAAGTGCGTTTTCGTTTCCTGCGTTTAAATGCACATACGTGGAAAATATAATATCAAATATTTTATAATTAAATGTTCAATGTTATTTACTATTAAATATAAACGTTTCAAGTTATTTCATCTTTAATGAGAGAAATTTGCATCTTTTTAACAAGGCTTTTGAGAAAGTTATCGATATCGTATCGAAGTATTGACTTTAGAGTAATAACTCTTGAGTTAATCTCGCATTCATAAGACGAAGTTAAATTCATATCTTAACTCGAATTCGTGATTATAGACTTCGAGTACACGTGAATAATTCGTAGTTGAAACGTAGACTAACCCCTGGCCAACTGTGTGTTGAATATTCGATGAATTATAGACAGCGGGGTATACGTTGTCCCTTATACTTGTTAAATAATTTGCTGAGACGTTACCCTTAATTAACCCTTTCGTTACGAATGCTCACGTGTCGATATTACTATCAGTAAATTTAATTAATGTAGCGTAAGATAACTATAATCAGCTCGCATAGATATGTACGATAGATTTTTCATTTTTCAGCTTCAGTGATCTGATAATAAATTAAATAAACTACGCTGCAATTTCTCCTGAATTTCACAACGTTCATCACAGAATAATCTATACATGTAACGTATAATAACAAAATGGCATAATATGTTATACAGATATTCAGTTCGATTCTCTATCTTCAATTCAAATAAAATTTCTTAGCTGAATAACTGATTTCACTGAAAATTGATTAACCGAAAATTTCACTTACTCGAATTCATCCAAATTTAATTCGTCAGACATTTGATTTCTAATTTCAGAAGAAGTCTTCACCCAAATAGAAATGTAACTCAAATAAAAATAAAATTGTAACTCAAATAAAAATAATTTCCATCTTTTAACCACAGTGAAACCATTCGACAATTGTTAATAATTTCAAGAGTTCATTCACCAACAACTAGAAACTACGATTTTATAAAATTCGAAACGTTTGATACACACCTTCGACCATCATCGAACGACCGTAACGACGTTGTAACAGTGTGACTACGGCCTCGTGGTTCACAGAGTTGCTTCGAGTTATCAAGTCAGAGGTGAATCGCGTGCCAACTGGTCGTTCGTCCAGGGTTTTCGTAGTCCTGGCCACCAGTTCTCGGCGTTCGAGAATTCGCGGAATTAGTTCGGCCGGTGAATTCGACCAAGGACGTTTCCGGTTAGCGCACGTCGATTCCGTGCACTCCGCCAGGGGAAAATGACGAGTAATCGGGAAGCCGTGTGTTCAATTTAATGCGACGTTGCGTTAAATTTGTAGGTGGTAACGGCGATACCGTGCGGTGCCGTTTCGATTTCCTCGTAACCGAAGATCATTACCACCGAATCTCGCCTAATAGTGGAAATTGTACCTGCTTCCAGGAATCTGTCCCCAATACCTTTCGATTTCCTTCCAGTTCTTTGATACTTTTTCAGTCCTCAACCATTAGGATAGTTTCATAAAAGTACTAACTACTATACTTTCATGTTCCATTAATCCCTCAACTGGCAATTTTAAAATCATTGCGATTAATTAAATACTCGTGTTCTTCAAACTTTAAAAAGACTGTTGTTAATATAATTGTTGTATTTTATAATATAACTGTAAAATTATTGACAATCTCTCTGTGACAGGTAGAGAAGAAAGAAGTTTTTCTTTCGCGAAAGAAAGATATTGGAAATTTGGAATTTTATTCCATGGAGATTTATCATCTCGCACAGGACTATAGTATTAAAAATTCTCAGAAATGGAAAAGGGTAATACACTTTTATCTTTAAAAAATTTAGAAATATTCATGAAATATGGATTGATACATGTGCAAATTATCGAAGGAAAGAGTTGTATAATTCTTTTACAAAAATAATAAAAAGGCTAAACGCACTATCTACAGTAGAATACTCGCTCGAATGTCAGACATTTCCATTTCTTTCTAAAAGGATTTGTAAATATCGATAAAAAAAATAGATAAATATACTTGTAAAATACGTTTGTATGAGTTGAAAACATTGTGTAACTTTTTCTGTTGGAAAAAAGAGAGTCTGCAGTAGAGTATTCCCTCAAATGTCAGACACGTTTTGTTTCTCGTTAAAGAAATTTGTAAATGTCAATAAGATGTAAACGAGTAGTAAAATATTGATTTGGAGACTAGTATTTAAAAATGTCACGCTATTCACAGTAGAATATCCCCTTAAAAGTCAGACACTGCTGTACATTCAATTGGCACGCTATATTGCATTGTACTGTATTCTATTCGAGAAATGTATTGTATTGTACTGTACTCGAGAAAATCGCTGAGAAATTTTCAATTCCTACATGGCGTGAAAATTTCTATTCGTTTCTGTTGAAGTAGCCCATTTCTAATTCGCAGAATTTAATATCCGGGCCTGTTTGTTAGTACACACAGCGTGTAAATATCACTGTACTAATGAAATATACAACCCCCTGTTGCTTTCGCTCAAACTAATTAAGGAATTTCATTAACGAGGTCTATTTAAAAAAAAAAACATGCAATTTACGGTCATAAAGTGCAAACTGTAAATTGTAGTTCCGTTTGTCGCGAACGAAATAGCTCAAGTAAAAGGTATTTCACTGCAGTTTCGGAATTATTAATATAATAATTCTTCGAAATGGTGAAGAGTCAAGGAGATTTGTCCCTTTTCGCGAGAATGCAAGCAATTTGTTCGAAGCTCGCGCAAATTCACGGAAATTTAGTCATCAATTGTAGCTTCATTTAATTATGATTTCACTCGTGCTCTCGCTAAATTCAGAGTCGCAAGCATCGATGGAACATAGACGTACGTAAATGTATAAAATTCAGACATTTCATGTGTCTTCTCCTTCTACGAAGTTTTCTCTTAACTTTCCTTTTTTAAAAGCTTTTTCTCAAATTTTATGTAAAAAAATATATATATAAAATTCTTAGAACATCCATTACTTATGATATAACTTTACTAATTTTATTAATTATGTCCGTAAAAATACCAGAAAGAAATTCGTAGACATCCTCGATTTCATTTATTGAGAAACGTATCTTTCTCAAAATAGTTTATTTAATAAAAAAAAAAGAGAAAGAAAAATGGCGAACCATGCGAACGTTGTTGCTTGAAATAAACGAAAAAAATTTTCTCGGCTCGAGACTGAGACCACGTGAGCTCTCTTCTCCTTCGAATTGAAATCCAGATACCGTAATACCAACCCCGGTGTCGCGACGTTGTAAAGTGAGTTTGATGAATAAAGTTTCGGATTGAATCGCTTGTTCGTTTTTGCATCCTGATAATAATAAGCACACACGGAACACGGAAGAAAGTTCAGCCGGCGTTTAACTGCAACTCGACGCGTCGAGAGGAGAAATTTTCAATTTTCTCGTACGACGTCGAAAATACAGTTTACAAGGGAGGAAAACTCTGCCAAAATGTTCCCGGCGAAGCTGGAACGAACATTTCGAAACCAAATGGCCGAAATAACGAAATAAATCGTTGCGACGATATTTTCGTTGAAAGCGCTGGCGTGTTTTATTCAAAATAAAAAAAAAAAAAAAAAATAATAAAAAGCTCCGCGGTTTCTGGGTTAAGAGCTTCAGCTACGGTTTATCTCCCTTCTGTTCCTGCCGAGATGCTTTGTGCGTCAGATCGAAACGTATTGCGAGGTTTATTAGGTTCTAAAAGGTAATTGTCTGGTGAATTTTGGTCGCTTTAAACCACGGTGGCGGAGTGGTTTCGGCTGTTTCATGGTGATACGTGAAATGCTAACGAGAAACTTCCAGCAACGCGAGAAGACGAAATTACGTCGATCGTTCAGAAAATAAATCAAGAATACGATACTCTGAGAGTATCTTTTCAAATCTAGAAATTTACTAATTCATCTCGTTATCTCTCAATTATCTTGCAGATGTAAAATAAAAATTCGCCAATTTTATTATACAAATAAATTAGATTTATATATTAGATGTATATAAATATCTTGCCCTGTATTTTTCGTGGAAATAAATTGTTTGGGAAGAAGATCGTTTAATTTGGTAAAATATTACCTGGTAGTCTATCAATTTCATTCTATTAACTACGAAGGCAAGTTTATCTTTGAAATTCTACCTAAAAATCTGCCAATTTCATTTTGTCACGTCTTGCGTTTTTCTGGTGGAAATAAGAAGATTCTCTAACTTCGCGATACTTTACTTAGAAATTTACTAATTTCACTTTATTAGTCAATGGCCAAAAATCACGTTACTGTTCCGATGTTTCTACTTTTTTAATATTCATATATTTTTACACCTCTGTATTTCTGCAAGTCTGTAATTTTCTCTCGGTACTTCAGTATTTTCATATTTCCATATTTCCGTATCTCCGTCTTCCAATATTTCCAAATTTCCCATCACTGTGTTTCTGTACCACGCTTCTGTCTTCCCACTTTTGCCATATTTACAGATTAGAGATGGCTCCATGGACAAACAGGCCAAAATTCCTCGAACGCCATCTAATAAACCTCTCTCCCTTCTCTCCCTTTCCAACCGTCAGATGCTTCGCAGCAAAAAAAAAAAAAAAGGAGAAACAGAAGAAAGGGAAAGAAAAAGAAAATGCATTGTAGAAAATTTCATGGAATCCCGACATAAAATCCATCTTCCTTTCACGCGTTCGCCGCGGGACTTCAATAAATCCTCAAAAAGATTGCTGCATGTCCGACGTCGGTCCAGTAAAAACGGATCGATGAAGCGATTCAGCAAAGATGCTCGCATCTTCGAGAACTCCGTTTCCCAATCGCGGCGAGCGAAAGACGATCGATCGTGAGACGAATCGAACTGTGTTCAAAGCGAACTAACAACATCGTAGATACGAACAACGTGTAACTATCCGTTTCTTCTATCTTTTTCTTTTTTTTTTTTTTGACAAAGTTAAATCACAAGTTGATCAGAAGGGGAAAGAAATGACAAACAAAGCCATACAATATATTATAAATTAATTATAAATCGTATGAATTTAATATAGTAAATTTAATAATAAAATACAGTATTAAATTAAGCAATTCAATTGTAAATTATGATGTAATGTATTATACAATTATGAATTTAATTACGGAACTAGCAGACACATTGAATTTTAGTAAATTTGTCCTTCATAATTATCATGGCTACCTGTATTAACGTTAAAACGAGCGGAAGCCTTGTAGAAATATTTTGAACAGAGTGTTCGTGGATTTATGGACTGACAGGTATCGCCTAAGTTTCAGCAATTTCAATTCCCTTCAGCCCTTTTCGGTTTGGGTTAGGTTTCGTAACTAAGTCGTCATGTTATACTGAAACCCACCAATCCTTAGTTAAACACAGTACAGTACAATTTTGCGATCTTGATTCTGCAGAAGAGTTCATCAACTCGTGGAATAATTCCTACATTGTACTAATGGTTAAAACTACAAATTAATATTGAAATCAATATTAACAATTATTGAAATTGCAGTGTCACTTTAAGATTGACTTTCTCTAGATAGAACTGGAGACTATTGATAAAACATGTTCCACTATTTTTCATATTATATTATTTCAATTTTATATCTCGTTCATTCATCTCGCAATATTTTTAACCACGTATTATAGAATTGATTTGTTAGATCAATGTTCTACATTTTTCATTCACTTTCGCATGTTTAACTGTCCTTCTCACGCGTTCAGAATCCACGAAGCCTCGAGTCAAAAAAAATTTCAATTTTATACTCCTCCTTCATTTCTCTGCGTGTGTACAGAGCACGTAGAGTCACAGTCTTCGTGTATTATAACGTACCAGTTTAGTTTCGCTGGTCCGCGTGATGGTTGCTCGCAGTTGGAAACAGCCATGAAACGTTAATTTCCGCGCTTTGATCGTTTAATTGGTCGATCTTTAACCTTACCGCGACCCAGTTTTTGATTAACCCTTTTGATCAAAAGCCTACTTCCACGATAGAACAGAAAGACACAGAGAGAGAAAGAGAGAGAGAGAGAAAGGCGATCGATAATCAGCTTGTCGACTGGCAATCGGCTAGTCCACGTGGCTCGTTTGTTGCTCAAAGGGAGAGCTTGTTAGTTGGCGGAAGGTCCGACGTATTTTTAGGATGATTCGCAGGGTCCACACAGTTCACGGTGGCTCGATCGTGTCAGTTAAATTAAAAAGATGTCTTTGACCATTCAATGTTCTCGCTGGCTATATTTAGAGGTAAATTTTGTTTTTTAATCCCATTGTTCCGCGCGCGAGTGTCAAACGCTGCCGCCGGTTAGGTCATCCCGAGAGGGAAAGTTTGTTTGGCTGAACTTCGCTGTGTAAGCCGTGTGTTTAAAACTGGGATTCGCACGGTGCGTAGGTGCGCCGGCTGTGTCGCCAGTTTGAACTTTAAATGAATGCACGACGATGTTCGGAATTCAGAACAGTCTCCAAATTTTAATTTCAATAATGAACGACTCTTTCGCTTAACCTCGCTCGATATTTCATTCATTCACTTGGAGTGACCTCGAGTTTCTTTCATTTGAAGTAACTTCGAATTTCATCAGTCGTTTTTTTTTTTTTTTTCTTAAATTTCCAGCTCAGATTTAATTGCAATAATTTCTTTTTCTCAGAAATCAACGAAGATTCTTTTAGTCTTTACTTCCAATTCAGTCATCTCTCTAGCATTAAATCTTCAGATCAATACTGCTTTAATGATCTCTTCATACTCGAGCTATTAAAAATTGTCAATTTAAGTCCTTTCAATAAAATTTTACTCCCGTCGAATGTCAGTGAAATTTCACGGAAAATCTTCACTTCCACGTGAAACAGCTTCCCTGTCGATCTATTAAAAATTGTTGACGCTAAATCCAAGGACGTCAGCTTTCGTACGTCGCTTTAAATCACACTGTGAAACGAGGGACCATACCCAGCGATATTAAACGTAATAAATAAGACCCACGGGGCGAATCTGCGACAGCGAAGATGCTTCTAGCCGCGTTAACTATAAAAACTTCTCCTCTCGTGAGAGCGAAAGAGCTTGGTGCAACGCAAGAGCACAGGTCATAATCATCGCGCGCGACGATCCGCTTCTCCCTCGCAGTGTGAAATTGGAAGCACGAATAGAAGTTGCAAGGTCGTCGTGCTGATCGATCCAGCGAATTCTCGAACGTCGATATCGCGTGATATTCGATCAAACGGACGCGACAAGTCAAGGACAGTTTTCCACGAGAGGAGAAAGATGTATGTATGTAACGACGACTCGCTCGCGTATTCGCAGCCAGAGATTTGTCTGACGAAGAAAATTGTCGCGAACGCTACTTTGTAATTCTCGCGATGTAAAAAAGAAATTTCAACGCTGTTGCAAGACTTGATTATTAGCATAACCCAGCACGCGCGGTCTTTCATGGAGAGTTTGTCGCTTGAAACCTTGCTTCGATAAGAGGAGGAAACTTAATAAATTCGCGTAATTATACTTGTCGTTCGAAAAATGAAAATTCAACTTTGCTCGTCGCGGAATTAACGAGGAACTAATTGACACGTATAAAGAGAATATTATTCGTTATTACTATTATTGGAATATTATTAGAAAACTAGTCTACCATCGAAAATGAACATTAAACACTGTTAAATACACTGTCAAACGATAGTTTGCAATTTCGCAACGCCATCCAACTAAACCAGAAATGATATTTCACAACTTTTGGAGAAGAATGCAAAAGTTCTGTTCGAAGAATGAGATGAGAAAGCACACGGAGATTTGATCGATCGATGAAATTACACGCCGGGCGTGAGGAGAAACCCTCGCGATTAGATTCCTCCAACGGTTAGCAATTAATACCCGGGTGGATTTCCAATTTCTACTGGAAACGGTGGACAAAGGGATCACTGGGGAATAGAGCAATGTCTAAATGCGACCGCACGATGGTATTTTACCCCTTTGTTTGACGGCCGTTGCCAACAACTTGGCCGGCGAAAGCCTGACAAATGCAGATTTCATAACGTGAGCGTGGCTTGCAAACGCTTGGCTGAGTTCCTTCGCGTCTACTGCAGGTCTTCGAGGCATCGGCAAATCCGTGAAAAAAACAGAAAAAAAGAACCGGCCAGGGCCCGATATCAACTTGGCCAGCTAAACGTTTCGATGTCCTCGTCGCAACAAGTTAGCCTTGATAATCTCGTGAATGGATCCAACGTGTGCAGTTGACTACGTTGATACCGGCGCGACGCGATATTTGCAATATTCGTGGCTGGTTCTTCGAGTTAAGATTTCGTTTCGTTTGACTTTCCACTGTATTATGTGTGTGTCATATTCACATAGAAAGATTGAAACGAGACGAAAGATTGGAATAAATAACGATTGAAATTACATCGATATTATGCAAGAAACGAAGATCTTGTTCACGAGCAAGAACCATGTGAAACTTTAATTCCATCCATGTTGCACATCCCCTGGCCGTCAACAGGTTGCCTCCAAGAGGATTAAGGATCAGCCAACTAAATTCTTGATTCGGTCAAAGGTTAAACGCGGGCCGAAAGAGCTGATCCTTTCGAGATATTGTAACGAGGACACCGAAATTTTCGACATCCACAAGGGAATCCTTTACCTACGATCCTCTCCTCTGATCCTCTCCCATCCTGATCGATTCGAATCGACAGGGGCACTGGCTCCACAGTTTTCTCCTCGCACGTTCACATACACTATTCGGTAGAACCAGTGATCGATCAGTTGGAAATATCCGCATTTGTCTTCTTAGATTTCAGACTGTCTTTAGGCTCGTCTCAATTCGTTTTTACTCGGTTCAGCACCAATTTGAATGTTCTTGATTTTGGAGAAGTTCATCTTCTTGCAGAAAACCTCACGAATCGATGGTGATCGCACGTAAAATCTTTAAACAAGTGTCATGTGTTTGTACTGAATGTCTTTTGTCTTCGAAACAGTACGTCACATTGGGAAACCTTTGATTAGAATTGTCTCAAGTGTAATCAATTATCCCATGTTCTCGGTTTTAAAAATGATCCGTCAGGTCAAGAAGCTTCACTGAACTACCGTTAGGGCTATCGAAAACCTCAAACCGGATCCAACCAATTTAGGTTCGACGCCCTTTGCTCCAAACGTCGAATCGTCACTAGACACGTCTCGAATTTGCAAAAAATTCGAATCCAAGTGATACTCAATGTCTGTGACTTTCAAAAAACTATCTGTCACTGCAAGAAACTCACTATCCACACCACACCGTCGTTAAAACCATCTCAATCTTCGAAAAATTCTTATATTTAATGTTTGCCACTTTCAAAAAAAAGTCTGTCACCTCAATGAAACCTCGTTCAGATCATCACAAGGACCATCGAAAAATGGCTCGCAGCTTTTCATCACAAAACTTCCAAGAGAATTCCATTTACACCAGACTCTTGCTAAGTTCCCGAGAAAGCTCTGTCGACATCAGTCGTCTGTATCTGTTGCTCGCCAATTGTTCTATCACCACGTGGAAGCCTGTCCATTGACGCTAGACGTCTTCGCGAAGACCCCTGTCACTCATGTAACCCCGGCCACAAACACGTCAAAATCATCGTTCACGTCCAAACGCCAGCAAACTGTCCGATAAAACCACACTAACGTCTGATGTCACTTTATACCGGACTGTCATCCTGGCTAAAACTGGCTTCACCGAGTGCAGAAAACTCACGTAATCGCGTTTTCGCGTTACTTTCGACGGGCACGTGCCTATCTGAGCAGAAGACTGGAAGATTCTAGACTACCCACGGGGAGATCGGAGTGTCCTCTTGAGGGATTCGAGTAGTTTGAAGCGGTTTGAGGGAACGTTTCTCAGGGAAGGAGTGAACGAGGAGTCTTCGAATAACAATAATCGGATTCGGGTGGATCGTGAAAGGGGTTGGGAAATAATTGTTGCGAGGGGAACTGGGGCGAAAGAACGGTGCAAGCCGCGGGACACGCGATTGTTTGAAATAGAAGCGTGTCGTAAGACCGCACTGCTCGGCCGCAATCACGCGCGACTGTCGACAAAGCCGTCGCGGTCACAACAAAACCTGCGAAACGGAGGAACCACGAGGGGTGGCTGCGTCGCGGCGCCACGCGTCGCCACGACCTCGTGCTACTACGTAAGGAAACACGTCGGGAAGAAGGTGGTGGCTGGGCACGTTCTTGTTGGAAAAATAATATTCGAAAGCTTAGAATTTTTGAAACAGAATAGAATTGAAATTACCTCTTGGAATTTTAGATTAGAAATAGTTTCGTCGCAATGGAATTTATTTACTTTTGGAAAATAAAAATGATCGTAATATTTGGAAATTTAGGAAAAATTTAATTTGGATTCTTTAGCTGGAAGCAGTGTAGCTCAGTGTCTTTTATTCTTAATAAACAGTTACCATTTTAGAAAATTCCTATTCTTTCATCGCGTTGATGAAATTTAACGTTATCTGAGAGTCATTTCTTACAACAAACGTAAAATTTTCAGGAACTGGTTTCATGGTTTAGAATTGTATCGAACATGTTTAAGATAAATAGATCTGGTGATTTTTTCTATCTAGTGTAATTTTTTAAAACTCACCAACTGCGGAAAATACAGATTACTTCCGTACGACCGTCGATAAAGCCGGTAACTCGTATATGTCGAGAACTAACCGCCGGTAGAAATGTTCTGAACCGATATTTTCGAACGAGGATAAAAGACACCGATATTGCAGAAATCTTCACGATACAAAGCCGAGTTATCTTTAGAGAAATCATAGACACAGACCTCGTCTGTGGCACCACAGAAATATCAGGCTATGATAAAACAGATACAAATTTCTGCGATACGTTGGACAATTTTTTTCTTCCCAATGTTTCATGTTAATTTCAAAATAAAAAATCTAGTTTAATATATCGGTTATTTCTTTCATTTCAAGGAATATTTTTCATGTTTCTGCATTGCAAATAATACAGCATGCAACTGTCGGCGCCATACGCTAAGAGCGATCAATCGTCATCTATCACTCGACGAAAGAAAGAAAATATCCGTTCAAAGGGAAGAAAAGAAGCATAACGCCTTCGCTCGACGATCCAAATCGAAGTGGATCAATGTTTGGTAGTAACGTTGATTCCACGAGAGGATAAACTTGACAGTGATGATCACTTACCCTAATGCTGGCCATTCCCCATCGGTGGTGGTAGTCGGAGCCGATGTGCTCTTATTTGGTAGGCTCAAACGTGGACCAATTCGAAGCGTCATGGGACGTCTTCGGCGTAGAGTGTAATCTGAAACGAGGATATTCATTGATATTATATTCGTTGCGTTTAATTACAATTTTGTTTCATAAGAGTAGCGGAGAAGCAGAATCTCTGAAGCTCGAATGAAATGAAATTGAGTTAGGAGTCAAAAATACTTCGAGTTAGCTGTATAATCTCGAGTAATTGGAAAGATTAAATTAACAATGGCCCATTTATCGAGAACAATTATCAATACGATTCGTAAGGGGTGAAATTTAATCTCGTTAAATCGTAATGATCTGATCGATACTTTTTGTCCCCCTTTTTCGTTTTCATCGCGTATTACTGTGCTGACTCGGATTTTCCAATCTGGTAATTGAATCAATAGCTCTTGATTTATCTGAAAGTTACGCGATAATTTGAACTAATAGGTAGTGAATGCGAATGGTCAACGTCGATGGGTATAATTGCATTTCCTTCGATTGGTTAATCGAATCAATTTGATATAAACAAGGAAAAATGAACGGAGGATGGATAACTGTGTTGAAGGACGCGACTAAAACTATTCGACGTCACAGAAATAGTCAAACGCCTAACAGAATGATAAAATATCTAATAGAGTTACGTAACGTTGATCTATTTTTGACTTTATATAAATGAGAAAAAGGTAATTTTATGTGAAATTTCATTTCTCTTCTTTCAGTGAATTCCACAACCCGAAGATATCATGCGTCGAGCTTAACACGTCCGCTGTGTATGTACATGTACATGTATATGTATTACGTATGTGTAGAGTTCAAGTTGACACAGTTTTACGTCGACACGTTGCTTAATCCCCACCTTTGGTTTTCTACGCGTGAAACAGATCAGATAGTAGATGGAAATTAAAAACCGTGCAATTTTGATAAAAACACTTTTCGCAATAATTTATACAGACACAGTGTTGCGTGTAGTGCACGCAATATTTCCAAAACTGTCTAGACAATTGTATCTAAAATAGCAAAATCTAAACTTTGGAGATCCTAAAAAATTGGTAATTCTGAAATACCCCTGAAATATAAAGACAAACTCTCCAAAACTCCTCCAATTTTCCTCCATGATTTTACGACAAGAAATCTTTTAAATAATAAAATTTCCACCGATTGTAAGTAACGTCGTACTTTGTACTATACTTCGTACTATAATTTTGCGTAAAAATCCATGGTCTGCTTACAGAAAGCGAAAAAAGGAAGGAAGGGGGCTAATTTATTTAATAGTAAATGAACACGTGTCGGTAACATACCGTAAATAAATTTATACGTCAGGAAAAATAAATCTTACCATTCGTACAGCAGAGGGAATTTCGGCCTTGAAACACGTGCGGGGATAAGTACTGGGGGTGGTGATTCGTAGGGGTTGGCGGTGTGGTTCGACTGTTCGGTACGGACATCGTCGTCCAAGGTGGTGCTGCATCTTTTATCGCGTTCTCCTCTGTAGTGGTGGTCGGCACCTCGTTGGTTACCCGCACCTCTATCCCCACAGTCTATAAAAATAGCGACAAGATGATTTTCTTTCTTAATTATCCCTTGATAGAACAGGTATCAAAGAACTCATTGCACAGCAACATTATTAAATCTTCCCTCGCAAAAGAAACAGAGTCTGTGTTAACGCTTCGATGGGCATCTCAAGATGCTTGCGGACAACGATTTCGTATAATTTTAAATAATACACACGCACCTCGGCTCGAAAGTTAGCATTTCAAAAGAAATATATTACGAAAGTAAAATTACAAAAGTAAATAGATGTTTATGACATTTTATTTATGACATTAATATCTTGATATTGGCATTAGCGTGGTCTCTTGAATAAATATGAACACTTTATTTGCGACGTTAATATTCTCAAGGGGTGACATTAATTATATTTGGAAATGTAACTTGTGTTTGCAGGCTTTATCGCGTGGAAACGCATTTTGTGCGGGGGAAGATCAAAATAAATATTTCTATTAATTTTAAATTTATGATTTCGTGACTGAAAAGGTTTGAAATAATCTCTCATTTATTAATCGAAATGAAATTTAATCAAACACTCATAATTTATATTCCTCGGTAATCTGTTATTTTTCACTTGTTAAAACAAGGCGAGACGAGCGAAATGAAGAAAAGAAAATTAAAAAATGTGAATTACGAACAATGGATTAAATCTCACATTGATTAGCAAATAGAAGGTTATTTAATATTATAAATGTGTTGTAAGGATCTGATTTAATGTTTTCGAGAGTGATTTTAACATTCTGCGAATTTTGCACTGTGTTACAAATTACAAATCCAACGAACGACGATTCGTCTATAATTTATATAAATTGTAAGTTACAATTACGACACTTTAAAATTCAATAAAAAAAAAATACAATACACGAGATGAAAAGTGAAAATTAGACTGAGCTACGCTTGGAATATCAAATAATGGAGATGCGATTTAATGTTTAAATAAATAAAACGAATCGAAATGAAGCATGTAAAATAACAGATGAAAATTTATGTAGCAAACCGATTATTTTTCACTTTCGAATTGGTGAAATCTTTCATTTATTAATCAACGCACGAACGAAACGAAATTTAGGCGCTTAATATGATGGAAATACGATTTACTGTTGAAATCACTGGCGATTATGTTTTAATATTCGGAGGTTGAAAGCAAATAAATTTAGTCGATCCGCCAAATTTAGTTGATGATCCAGATCAACTAACGTGCCAACAGAATTATCAAACATTTAATTATAATCACCACTGGAATATTTGGCCATTTTATCTAATAAAACTTGATTAATATATTTCACAGTTATTCAATAATTCGGTCTCTTGAAATTTTCTGACAATTCACCAATTTAACTATTAAATCAATCAGCTCTCTTGCTACGTCTTCTTCGCTTGTAGTTAAAACAATATAACGAAACGTTTCTAAGTTAAACGATTCTTCGAATTTCAAAACGAGATTCTTATAAATTCAATATGCCATAACGCAATCACGATAAAATAAATATTAAAAGCAAGTGAGCTCTCAAGGGAAAATTTCAATGAAATCAAATATTTCATTGTACAATTTAAAACATTTATATATATATATATATATATATATATATATATATATAATTTGATTGATATCCTAATTCGAATTTCAAAAAGAACCTCCCTGACGTAATACGTCAAACATCTTTAAAGTCGATCTTCCTCGCGGCTCTCTTCGCTCGAAGAAAAAAGGAAAAGGAAAAATATTGCGTATCGTAGCATCTTCTGATTAAAATCCCAACATGGTGAACAGCAATCACTCTCAAAGGAGCGATCCCGCAAATTATTAAAAGCCTCCCGAGTCTCGTAAACATCTCGAAATCTGCCTGTAACTGCCTGGGACACAGTCGTACCGTGTCATCATTCGTGAAATAAAAAAAAAAAAGGAGAAATGGGAGAGAGGGGAAAGAAGGAGTAGAGAAGAAGATGGCGAGATATCCCGAGGGGAGAAAAAAAACTCGACTCGAAGGGAATAAGATTGGCACCGTGCGGATATCGGAAGATCGTCCCTCGCGACCCTTGGGGGCATTCGATCGTTCCATCACGCGGCAGGTGATCCTTTTGAGAAAGTCATTCGCGTAAAAATAAAAAGGAGAAAGAAAGAGAAAGACGAAGGAAGAAAGGAAAAGTAGAAGGTCACGAGGGCAGGGGATGATAAGCGCGTGTAAGGGATTGAGGAAAACGCGAGGCCAGTGAAGATTTCTCGGACAGTTCCGTCGCTGTGTCCACAGCTCTGGACAACTGGATTCGGCTGGCGACATTCGTAACCTCGCAATTTTTTATCGAACTTTTTATCGGATTATCACCTCAATTTGTAATATTAATCGCATAAAATTCAATTGTACCTCGTACGACCCCCCAGGGGCTGCAGGTATTGCAGTACGGGC
The DNA here is from genome assembly GCA_036937485.2 of Tetragonisca angustula. Lineage (NCBI taxonomy): Eukaryota > Metazoa > Arthropoda > Insecta > Hymenoptera > Apidae > Tetragonisca > Tetragonisca angustula. The sequence goes on along the minus strand of JAWNGG020000242.1, from coordinate 47,788 downwards.
TTAGCAACCCCGGGGTACCCGAGCTCATATACCGAGACCCTGGTTGGGGGTGCAAGCGCCCCGAATGGGAAGCAGAGTGATCTGCGAGGGGTATGACCGGTATGGCCCTGCATACACCGGTACCGAGGGGGCTGGCTTAGCCCACGGAGGGTTTTACCCTCCGGCCAGCCTTTGGGTTGGACTCTCGGGGGCAGTGGTTCAAGCCCACATCGCGGGCTAGAGTCCGTAGACTCGGCGGGTGAAGCTGCGTCAATTACAGCTCGGGTACCGTCCTGCATAGACGGTAGGGATATAGAAAGGTCCCGAGCCCGACCAAGGTAGTCTTAGAGCTTGCACTCGACGGCTAATTGGTAGTTATTGTGTACCCGGTACACTTTAACGCGTTGATCGAGCGTATCTCGATCCCGCGCCCATGGGGGCCGTGTCTGATAGGGCTTAATGCCAGGTGCAGGCACGTAAAATCACTCTCAAGGGTTGTACCTCGTACGACTCGTGTAATTGTATTATAATTGTACGTATGTTGGGTATTACTAATGCATTTCTTCTTTTCTCTTATGTAATGGCGCTTTTTTACTGATAGTAATACAAGTTGAGGAGGTTTCTCTTCGAGTTTTTAAGATATTTACCTCAACCTTTGATATTTTCGGGGAATTTTGAGAAATTAATATCCCCAGGGGAGAGATTACACAAAAGTCCAAGGAATTCACAAAGCGTAGACACAACGGACATTACCAACTGGAATCTTGCAAAGCGTGCAACAACAAAGATTCCTAGAAATTCATAAACACTCGCAAATTATTAAAAAGAAGATTAGCAAAAGTCCACGAATCACACGATCACCACCATTCCAAATTACCACCAATTCCTCTTCGAACTTCACTTCGAATCCTGAAAAGAAGTTCGCAGGAAATCGACGAGACTGATGAGAAAGAAAATCGCGATCGACGAGCGATAAAAAACGCGATTTTCTTCGCCCCGTCTCGTCCGTGCATTTAGCGAGCGAGAAACAGAAAGTCCGGTGGAAATCGAGTTTCTAGAGCGCGGCGGGAGAGATAGAGCGGCGAGGACGTCGTGACGCCACAGGAAATATCGGAGATGAAGAGATCGGTTGTCTGTGTGGAGCACAGTGCGACGCGGTGCGGTGAAAGCGTAGGCTACCTGTTGACTGAACTCGCTGAATCAATACGTCCCCCGCGTGGGTGGACAGAAAAATGCGAAAACGTTGGGAACACACAGCAACGGTGGCTGGGAACGTTGCTCGCTGCCTGTTGAATTCAAAACCGAAGCCGCGGCCGCCCACCCCCCCTCTCACCCCCTTCCGATTTTGCAATCCCATTCTTGCATACCTCGCAGCTCCCGTTCCACCGATTATTCGATAATTCCAGAATTTACTTGGATCGATTACGCAGCCACACGCGAAATTTCAAACATTTCAAACATTTCAAACTTGAATTGAAAATAAATGGTTTCCCTTCTTTGTTTTTCTTTGTTTTTCGTTTGTCGGATGCACGACGCGGTCTATTAATGAAAGTAAAGTTGTAAAATACGGAGCATGGATTAGTTCGCCACGTGACAAGCTCAATTATAAAACTGCTGTGAATTTTTTTTTTTTTTTTTTTTGTGAGATAGTTATCACTGATTCTTTTCGAGCATGGCTGGTATCTCGAGGATCTTGAAAATTCGCGAAAGAAGTGATGATTTTGGGCTTCTTAATATTATTTTCATCTCATTTCATTCGTTTCTTTTTTTTTTTTTTCCTACGGATTTTCGATATTTTCTCGTGGAATTAGTCGTACTCGATGAAAGTTCGTGGCACTTCCCCGCCGAAATCTCACGCAACTTATGTTAATCGCGCGTGCCCAAGCGGAAATTTCACTCCGTTTCAAGCTGTTTCTCCGCTGTAAAAGCGGATTTTCGCTGAATTCGCGTAACGCGAATTCAGTGCTCTGATACAAAAATGTTGAAAAGGTTTTTCCCTTTCCGAGAGAAATATCATCTCTTCGTCAAATGTTGGTGAAAAAGTGATCTCTCGGAACATCTGTTTTCGCGCGCGACCGTTGAAAAAGTTTATGTGCATTCCAATTAGAACGAGTCTGGGCGAGGAGAGCAGCCAGTATTTTTAAAACCAAACCTCGTGTCGCCGTTCCAGCGAAAACTAATCCTTCATTACCGCGTTCCTTGCCGCGAGCGTGTTAATTGTATCCGCGAACCAGCTGCCAGTGAAATTTGCAAGATGTTGGAAATTTTACGCGTTGAAAATTTGAAAAATTTCTCCGTCCCAATTCCTCGCGCAAATATTGCCACAGCGGTGAGATTTGACGAGGCGGATGAAACTTCAGATCTCGTCGTCGATTAAAATTGTTATTACTGTGTAATAAATCGAACGAACACGAGAGAGAGAGAGAGAGAGAGAAAGTACGACGAGATACGAGTGAAACGCAAAATTGGCAATAGCGCGAGGTTCCGGAGAGAATCCAGACAAATAGCGGGATATTACGTCGGGAATGCGCGAAACCGGCGGCTCGGAGGGAATTGAAATATTGGGGCAACTTGGAGAAAAGGGAGAAGAATTAGGGCATTAATAAACAAAAATTTCCAGCGACGTGACGTCGCGATTCTCGCCGAGAAGGGAGCAAAAATAAGCGACAAGATGGAATCAATTCGCAGAACGTGAAAGCGAGTGTAACAGTGGGAGAATTGAAAAAGTCGAGGAACGTTCTCGAATGATAGATAGATCGGACAGGTGGGATAGACGGGGGAGCAAATAAAAATTGAAAAAGAAAAAGTCGAAAGACGCGTCGGTAGTTTCATTAAGTTTTCCTATTTATACACGAGCCGTGTACACAACACACTTTCTCCAAAGAATTCGACGCGAGTGTAGAGTGTAACATCAATATTTCAAGCGGTAAACTAGAGATTTTCGTGCAAGTTTGTACTTCAACGCGAGAAATCCGAACGTGAAACGGCGAGGGAATGAAATCTGAATAGTGGCTCATTTCTCGCGATTAAATAAGTAAATATCGTAGAGAATTAATACTTGCGAGCGCCTACGGTGCTCTGCGATATATCATTTCAGTCCAATATATTCTTAATTAAATTTTCTATAATTACAACATATACATCTGTAGCGGCCTATAGCGCCTCGAGTACGAGTCTCGAACACCGACTCGTACAAGCCGCAAGTGGCTGTGCGCCTAGCGTCGAAAGTCTAGCGATATTCAATGTTAAGCAAACAGAGTGCGGAACACTGCTAGGATGGGTGACCGTCCAGCCTTAGCGAGTAGTTATGAAAACAAGCGTCTGGGATAAGGAGTCGCTGCCATCAGCCCCACTGATGAATCTAGGCAGCGACTCTGAGACGAAACGCATAACCTTTCCTCACCTTACCCAAATCCTTATCTTCCAGTATCCTCGCACAATATAAATGTAAATAAAAAATGTAAATATATAGATAATAAGATAACATACTTCTTCCTGAAACCCTTCACATCATACGCGATAATGTTGGATGTCCGTATAATGGAGTCAACACGCTTACAATTTCGAAGAGTTTATTCCTCGTTACAATCGTGGTCGTGTATGATGTAGAACGATATAGAATGATGTAGAATGAATTATGCTAAGCTAAGCTAATCTTAACGATACAGAATGATTTATGATGATATAGAATGATGCTGAGCTGTGCTGTGGTATTCTGTACTGTACTGTAGTATTCTGTCTCTCGTATTCTATTCTAAAACATGTCCTTATATATATTTGGTCTGGATCTTGCCCTTATGACTAACTATTTACAGTCCACTTTTATGTGGACTGTTGCTAGCTCGTTGTCAATTTACATCGATCCAATATTGTCTGGGTTGGTCAACCAATAATAATGTTGGATTCCGTGTAATGGAGTCAACACGCTTATAATTTTGACGAGTTTATTCCTTGTTCGTGGTCGTGTATGATGTAGGATGATATAGAATGATATAGAATGTTCTGTGATCTTCTAGTCTGTCTCTCTCTACTGTAGTATTCTATTCTGTCTAACTTTACTGTAGTATTCTATAGTATTCTGTAGTATAGTATTCTAACTCTCTACTGTAAAACATGTCCTTATATATATTTGGTTATCATCCTCAAGTGAAAAGGGAAGGAACATGGATGACCAAGTATTGGATCTTGCCTTTATGACTAACTATTCACAGTCCATTTTTATGTGGACTGTTGCTAGCTCGTTGTCAGTATTTACATCGATCCAATATTGTCTGGGTTGGTCAACCAACAATAATGTTGGATTCCGTGTAATGGAGTCAACACGCTTATAATTTTGAAGAGTTTATTCCTTGTTCGTGGTCGTGTATGATGTATGATGATATAGAATGATATAGAATGTTCTGTGATCTTCTAGTCTGTCTCTATCTACTATAATATTCTATTCTGTCTAATTTTACTGTAGTATTCTGTAGTATTCTGTAGTATTCTAACTCTCTACTGTGAAACACGTCCTTATATATATTTGGTTATCATCCTCAAGTGGAAGGGGAAGGAACATGGATGACCAAGTATTGGATCTTGCCTTTATGACTAACTATTCACAGTTCATTTTTATGTGGACTGTTGCTAGCTCGTTGTCAGTATTTACATCGATCCAATATTGTCTGGGTTGGTCATCCAACAATAATATAATTCATCATTTTCATGATTTACGAGTTTACGCAAATCGTTTCGTCTTTCTTAACGTTCTTCGTTCCCTCGCAGACCGATAAATGCCAGAGATTAAAATTCCATCGAGGTGAAATCGATCGAAACAGCCGGCGTAATGGAACATTTTTGCCCGGGGGCGAAGAGTATCGAACGCGCGGAAGAAGCGCGTCAACGCGTTCAAATTCTTCTCGCGAGCGCACACGCGAAAAACTTGCCCGGCAGCACGTGAAAATGTACATATTGATTCAGCAACGAAACATTTATTCAGAAGCGGATCGATGCAATCTCTTTCGACGCACTCGTCTCGCGCGTTGGCTGCAGCTACGATGATATTTGGCCGGGCTGTACGCCGGCAAATGGAAACGTGATTCTACGATTGAATAAACGCCGAAGGTCCATTATCGAGGAATTTGCAACCCGACACTCTGCAATCCGACACCCCTGTCAAAGCCTAAGGGAAAATTCCGCCGCGATAGAAATCCGTATTATCGGATCTCGTTTGACGCGTTTGTCATTGCCGTTGGAAAATTTCCAAAGTTAAAGATCCAACCGTGCCAAGAGAGAGAAAGAGAGAGAGAGAGATCTCTTCGTGTGCTCGCGCGATCGTTTTTTAAATATTTCGGGACGTTTGTTGTGGGACAGTGATCGATGATGGATTGATAAAGACTCTTATTCGTGGTTAACTAAGTTTATTTAACGAAGTTACACGAGGACGCGATAAAGACGATGTTCACGTCGCGAGTATATCTGTCTATCTGTCTGCGGTATATCTATCAGTCTCCTCTGGCTGTCCGAATTTTTCCTGTAAGCTCGTTGCTTTTGTCACGGGACTATAACCACGGTGACTCTAATATTTTAAATATAATATCGACGCGTACAATCACGTATGATTATAACGACGAAGGGGCACGAAGGAAAGAAGTAAACTTGGTGAGAAGGCGAACAAGAATGCTTTATTCATCGTTTGGTTCGGAATATATAGCTTTACATTTGTTGGTTGTTTGGTTGGACCTTGACTGAACTTGGAGATATGGGCGATTGCTGACTCTTGGGCTTCTGAGTCAGTTTGGACCTTGGTTGGATTTGGGTGATAGGACTGTTGGATTCCGTGTAATGGAGTCAACACGCTTATAATTTTGACGAGTTTATTCCTTGTTCGTGGTCGTGTATGATGTAGGATGATATAGAATGATATAGAATGTTCTGTGATCTTCTAGTCTGTCTCTCTCTACTGTAGTATTCTATTCTGTCTAACTTTACTGTAGTATTCTATAGTATTCTGTAGTATTCTGTAGTATTCTAACTCTCTACTGTAAAACATGTCCTTATATATATTTGGTTATCATCCTCAAGTGGAAGGGGAAGGAACATAGATGACCAAGTATTGGATCTTGCCTTTATGACTAACTATTCACAGTTCATTTTTATGTGGACTGTTGCTAGCTCGTTGTCAGTATTTACATCGATCCAATATTGTCTGGGTTGGTCAACCAACAATAATGTTGGATTCCGTGTAATGGAGTCAACACGCTTATAATTTTGAAGAGTTTATTCCTTGTTCGTGATCGTGTATGATGTATGATGATATAGAATGATATAGAATGTTCTGTGATCTTCTAGTCTGTCTCTATCTACTATAATATTCTATTCTGTCTAATTTTACTGTAGTATTCTGTAGTATTCTGTAGTATTCTAACTCTCTATTGTGAAACATGTCCTTATATATATTTGGTTATCATCCTCAAGTGGAAGGGGAAGAAGCATGGATGACCAAGTATTGGATCTTGCCCTTATGACTAACTATTCCACTTTTATGTGGACTGTTGCTAGCTCGTTATCATTATTAGCATAGATCCGATATTGTCTGGGTTGGTCATTCAACAGGACTATCTGCTGGTTTCTCGGTTTTGTTCTTGAGTCACTGATGGACCTTGACTGAATTGAGGTGATAAGGCTGTCTTCACACTTTCTTCGCTATTAGGAAAACTCGGTCCACGTCTCGGACATCCCTAATTCATCGAATCGTTTTTGAATTTTGTGAAATTGCGTTCGTGACGCGCTTTCTCGAAGAGTTGGGCTACAATTTTGCTGGGACCGATTTCCATGATTTATGGCGGTGTGGCAGGGTTTCCTCTGGGCCTCACTTACTCTCTCCAAGTGTTTTCCAGATGCAGATCTGGGTAGACCCTGGGGAATCCTAGAGTTTCGCAGAAATGCTATTGTGGCTGAATTTCTAAAACTATAAGTGCGGACGTTTGGTCTTCACGCACTGTAAGAACTAAACTTGGCCTTGGCAATTCAATAGCGCAGGCGACAAATGAGTCGTAAATTCTCCTAACCTCTTTTCTCCGACATCTGCTAGCCGCTACAAATAATTATTTCGAATTGTTTCAATTTCCCCCATCGGCACAAAATTATCCACCGTTCTCTGATCATTGACAAAATTATTGGCCGAACTATCGAACTTCTCGACTGTTTGCGCTTTTCAATCATGATCGAGTGAAAGCGAACTGTTTGAATTGTCCCGCCGCGCCGGAGTTTCCGCTTTCGAGAAGGTACGCGACTCTACTCGATTGAATAATTCAGCCGTTTGACTTGCAAAAATCGTTGCTGCTAACAGCCGAGGCTAATCCAATTTGCAATCGGGAGGAAGGGGGAGGGACTGGATGCTGAATGATTTAACCGGGGTAAACTAATTTCCCGACACTAAGGTGCGGAATAATTCAGACGTGAAATCGTGCATCGGACAACCTCCACGCCGACGGGGCTGAAGCCCCATTTTCGTTAAGAAGCCCCGGGAAATTAATTATTTATTTTGTCCGCTTAGGACAAATACGATCATTGAAATCTACTAGCTACGGAAATTCGTTTAGCGTGTATTTTTCGATTCAAAATCACAGTTATCTAGAATTTCCTTTAGATTTTCGTAAGGCGAATATTTCCAATTAAAATGAAATTTGGGACTTAGTCGACGTTCTACGAAGAGCGTAAAATGTGGACTAAAGTAATTTTAAATAATAACGAATAATAATTGCATAGAAACGTTTCACGTGTAAGAATACGAATGTAGATTTTGTATGAGAATTGCTTGATTTTCGGGAAGCAATGAATAATAAGATACAAAAGAGAAACGTTATATTATTACGCTTTAAAAGTAATTTCAGCGCAGAAAAAACATTACAGTACCCAATGTTAAAAGGTACTTTGCTGGACACCCACTCGCTCCTCGCATTCAACGAAAAACTTTCGCGAAAAGTTCAACGTGAAACGCGTTGTACAACGCGGCAGCTCGTGAAATAATTTTTGCGATTCGAAGCTTTCGAAACTTTTTTTTTTTTTTTAATTAGCTGAATATACATGTAATACGCAAGTTGATGGGAAGCAGATTAGCATGAGACCGTGTTCGTATTGGACAAGTTTGATAAGCGTCAAAGTGTACGAGATGTTTTACATAAATTAAGTATGCATCATATTAGACGTACAACAGTTTCTCATTACCTGCGAACGATGCAAGAAAATAATCTGAAATATGAAGTTTATTTTTATATTGTTATTTATCGTTGAATATTCTATCTCAAGAAATAATAATAGATATTTTTTTAATAGCTCGGTTAATTTTAAATTACACGAATTTGCAATTTATTTGCCCAATGTGTATCGATAATTGTTATACGTTCGCGTGAAACTCGAATGCGTAAATACACTATTTACTGTACCAACGTGAGTAAAACACTCGTTTGCCTGAGTTTCCTCCTTTAAATTATAAAAATGTGAATCTGCATCCGACCGTATAAACAAACGGAAATTCAAATGATAATAAAACACAGCGGATTCTCAGAAAACAGAACCTCAATTTTGTACACGGAAGCAAGCACTTCGTGACGACTTTGTTCACCAACACTCGCCGAAAACTGCAAGACTAATTTACTCAGTGAGGAAGATTACGTCGCCCTGTGAGACACGCGTAGAACGTGTTAATAACGTGATCAAAAAGCGTACGTGCGAGGTTTCGCGCAGATGAGCGACGCGTTCCAATCTCATATCTTTAATCAGAATATAACCAGTTTTCAGTTCTGCCAAATTGCCAATCGAAAATCGAAAATGTCACACCGAATGTCCATTTCCGAATCAGAGATATCATCGATATTTTTTTCTCGCTCTTCTTAAGGATTTAAAGACGATGCCTTGGAGAGAGAATGAATCAACTTTCGTAATTTTTTCTCAAAGCGGAGGAATTCCTTGCTGTGTAATTCCTACGAACTCCATTTCTCTGAGACGCTTGTTCCTGTGAGAAAATCTCACGTTCGAAAAATTGGGAAAATGACGCAGCAGAGAATCGGAAGAACACGCGTGTAGTTTGAAAATCTTATTTTCTACGAATATAAAAAAAAAAAAAAAAAAAAAAATGAGAAACAAGAAAATCACCGAATGTTGGAAATGTCAAAGATAAAAGTACACACTAATGTTATTATAAAATATTCCTGTCACCGAGTGTTCGAGACAAGAATTATCCCAGGACGCGCTGATCTTCTAATTCGAATAAATATATCATTCTCGTTGTATCCCAACGTGACGACAAATATCTATCCCTGATTAACAGTCGGCTTCGTTGCACAGCGAACACCGAGCATTAATTGCATATCGATCGTGAGAAACGCGCCACAAGCAAGCCGCGTTTTCCTCGACAAGGGTGGAGGGGGGAGGAAATTCCAGGCGTGCTTTTTGCATTTTATCAAATATTTATTCGTCTAATTGCTTTGGAATGTAAACTTGTACCCGTGTCGAACAATTCAAAGCGACTTGGGGCGAAGAGAGTGGCCCTGGGCAAACGAGGATTGCTAAATCCGTGAGATAAATCTGTGAGGTGGTCCGTCTGTAAAGGGATTCTCTTGGAAACGTGCTTGGCAGAGTTAACCAAATTTGAGTTATTTCATTTACTTGCTTTGACTGATTTCAATTGTCTGTACACGTCGCGAATAACTTGTATAATATCTGTGTTTAAAGTTTGTCTGATTTATTTGCGTGCACGGTGTTGTGTATTTATTTGTGCAATTCGTTTCAGTTCGTTATTCGAACTGTCCGTCAAACGATACGTTCAAAGTTCAAGTTTGCGAACGAGATACAAGTGGATAATTCCAACTGACTTTACTTTATACATAGCGTCCCCGTCTCAGGATTAAGGGCAAACGAAACGTCCTTTACAACGCTGGGAAATTCTCGAGTTGTCTTCTTTAATTTCAAGACACAGCGTGAAAGGGAAGGTCCACGTTTCTGGGCGAGACGTTTCCCAACTCACAGCCGAAACTCCGACGTTCTTTCAAACGACAACAAGAACACAGGCAAAGAATTCTTTTGCAAAGTGTTAACAACAAAGTGCCTTCTCCCAGTGTTGGGGAAACAAAATTTTCCTGGTTTCTCTTCAATCTAATTTCTCTGTGTCTACTTTACTTTGACGCGAGACAATCAAATGAAGGAGTGTTATCGCAAATAATGATCACGAGAAACAGCAAAGGATATTCTTTACTCGTCGAATGAGAAAAAGATTTCGGATTCTATTCGAGATTATAAATTTTCTTCTTCAAGTAAGAGAATGTTGTTTCAAATAATAGACACTACGAAGGCTAAAGAACTGTCAGAGCGTTTTCCTTATTCGAGGGAACACGCTGAGAATGAGATTTAGACTCGTGAATTTCCTTTGAATCGATGAAGAAGGCTGCCAGGTTTGTTAGCTAAAAATTACGAGTTTAATTAGTAAGAGAGTAGAGGGGAAGGAAGGAATTAACGAGACACGAGCCTGAAGACTTCCCTCGCGTTTTCGGGTAATTCGTTCCACGCTCGAGACTCTTTGTCGCCACGTCGAAGCTCTTCAGGATCAGCTTCCTTACTACGTAAATCCGTGTCCAAAAAAAGACACGAAGAAGTAGCAAATTAAATTTCTGGAAAATCTTTTTCCGATCTTACAAGTAATCTTACGTCGTTGAGGTAGCAAGACGATGATCGTTATATAATGTTCGTTACACAAGTTTGTGACATAAGAACTGATGACTGGACTGTGGATATTTCTGAAAATTCACGTCCTTTGAAAATGACCGAGAGTGTGAATTTTATTTCATTTATTAAAATATATCAACGAGTGACTTGTGGACAGAATTGGAAAACCAAATGAAACGACTAAAAGTTATATGGAGGAGAACGACGATTTTGGAATATAAATTTATGAAAACAATTATTTCTCTCGAGGAAAGGGAGAATTTCTGGAGCGAAGTTCCCCGGAAACGACGCTCCGTGGGGAAAAATTTGTTTCATCCTATTTTCTCATGCAAAATCCTTAGAAACTCGCGCGCCATAACTCAAACCGAAGTTACAAACCATCTCACTAGAAAAGCCTGCTCTCGTCGACGTACACACCAAACTCCCCATCCAAAAATTCCATCACGTTGGATCCAATAAACTTCTTCCGACAGATTAACGACGACGCCTTGGTTTATCCGACAAATATACCCCGCCTGAACGTCGGAAAAGCGGCTCGAGCAGAAATCTTATACGAGCCACAAAAATTTCTCGTCTGTTTAAGCGTCATGCCATGGAAATACCAGATCAAAATAAGTATATATCACGATCAGATAATCGAGTCGACGAAATTACTTGATTTATTAACTGGGACGCAAAATCGGAAGTATTAAGAATTTTACGAAAATTATACGAAAGAATTGCAAAAGGTACGTGATGAATTAATAATCGTGAATTGATACGTTCATAATTTCCGTACGTGAACTGCATACAGAATTCAGAGAGGAGAGAATCAATTATATCTTTTTCGCTTCCTCAATCGAAATGGTACAAAAAAAAATTGAAAGTCTTTTAAATAAATTAATAAACATTAGATACTTGCTTCGACGAAGAAGATTTTAATTTAAAAAAGAGTTGAAATTGGCAAGATTTTATTAAAAGATTTAAAAAGTATTGGATAAATTCATTTTCACCAGAAGTTTCAAAACGAAATGTTCCGATAATATCCTCTCTCGATTTCTGAGGTCTATCGCAGTTCCTATTATTATCCTGACACTTACGAACAAGATTGGTCAGCGATTCAGACACGTAAGAAAGCCTAAACGACATCACTGCGACATCACCCAGAAAAGAAAAATGAACTGGATCGTTCCTGTAAGAAGCAGGACAAGCCGGGAGCAACTTTTATTTCACGGTAGATTACGTACTCGTCGACGTATCACCAAGAAAATGAATTTTGTTTTTAATTAGAGACGCGTACGAGAAAGTTGAAACTTTCCCCGACGACGACGTCGAGAAATCGATTTTGAGAATTTGTTAATAAGTTTGCGACTAACTAGTTTGAGAATGTCACTTGTTGGGACGATTTCTCAAAAATCATCAACTTGAGATGTGAACGATGCTTTCAAGTAGCAACGAGAAAACAATTTGATACTATAAAATTCTCACAGAATTCCAAGTTTCGCTTTACCATTTATCGAAATGAAAGAATTCGATGTCAAAGTCGTCGACAGTGGTTGATAGAAACGAAATTATCAAGCGAAGTTACCAAAAAGCAAATACAAACAACGTAATAGTAATTCACACGGTTCAGAATGACGGATCGAGCTGTAAAATCTCGAGCTAGGATAGAATTAGTAAACTATGAACTCTTTTCAGTGAAAGCTTTTGTCGCGCGTCTAAACTGATGACTCTTTTGATTAACCGTTTGACATTTTGCTTTTACAAGCCTTCTGTCTTTTTAATTCTACGCGTTATTCGACGCATCGAGTTTATATAGGGAAATTTGTTTAGCAAAAGTTTCTCCTTCGAACTGGGAAATCGAGACTGCCGGATGATTGGATATTTTTAATAACTTGAGAAAATTTATTTACCGAGATGGAGAAATTATTTGACATCCACCGTAACATGTCAGTCGGGGCAAACAGATGAAAATTAAAACACCGTTTTTCAATTAAAGCTTGAAATCTGTCTTTCAACGCATTTATCCGTGGAGTGTTCCAAAAACGTGAAACGAATTTTAATAGTTGGATAACTGATTGAATAAATTGTTTTAAAGTTTAAGCCCGATTCGTATTTGCAACGAAACTCGTTCATAGCTCGAGATACCGAGACACTATTAGGAGCGAAACGTTTTCAATAGTAATTCTTTCTAATTGCAGGAGCAAAATGTCGTCTTCTTAAATTAGAAAAATTTTAAAAGAACGAACAGCAGTGAAGACGAAATAGGATTACTTTGAAGATCAGAAAGAATTTTCTGACAAAAAGCTTTCAGCGCAAAATAGGAAGAGGAAATTAGAGTTGGTCAAAGAAAGCGTTTCCTGATTCGAAACAGAAGGTTGTGATCGTAGAAAGAAAATGTCAGAAGGAAAGAATGATTCGTTAAGTTCGCGGCCCTTATTCGTATACTTTATCGAAAGGTTCGCTTATATTTCGTGATTTATGGATATGCTCGTGTCACCCGAGACGCTTCATATAGATTCATTCACCGAACAAGAGAGCGTATTCAATTTTCATGGAAAATCGAAGCAACCCTTTGCAAAACATTTTTTTCACCTTAAATCAAATTTTCCAGCTTGGACGATTATTTATTTAACAGTTAATAAACTGTGACAAACATAATGTTAAAGCAACGTTTTACCATTTTTATTTCTTTTTCTGACGCGTGTTAATATTTGTAAATACCAATATTCATGCTGGTTAATTTTGCAAATCGAATTACTTTTATCTCTTTTTCTGACGCGTATTAACTGATATTCGTATTTATTAATCGTTGGTATCGACGTGTATATGTCAAATAAAAACTTTCGCAAAATTAATGAAGTTGAAATAATTTGCGAATAAATGTTACTTTCGCTCAATGCGAATGTGAAATGCTACTACAAAGGGATTCTAGGCAGAATTGTAATATCTGATTGTTCCACAATGACAAACCACGTGTTTCATTGCCGATAAATGCTAATTAAATCTGTCTTCAAGCAGCGGGAAATTGAAATTAAAGCATAACTAGGTACTATGAAATATACACACGTATATGTTATACACAAAAAGCTATTAATTTCTGCTTCCATTCGCTGCTTTGGACTTTGTCTAACAAATTTTTATGAACAAAAGTTTATAATGAACAAAAACATTATTTCATTTATATTACGAATGAAATTATGTTTCACAAATAATTTTCAACACCAATGATTAAAGCACGTTATTATTCTATATTAATAAATTGAAATATTTTTTATTCTGTTTAAAAGATATAACAAAAAGGAACACGTAAAAATCATGGGATATTTTAAGTAAATTAGACATTCTGTTATTTTAATAATAACTAGAATCTATGACTTTCTCAATTTCAATAAAATACTTTTTTCTATTTACAATTCTCCAGTCTAATAACAATTGTTCTTGACAAAATATTTTATTGCATAAAATGTAACATGTAACACATGGAATATTATATAGGAATATTTCGATAATACGTTAGTGACTAGACAATATAAATTTAAATCTAGTAACATTTTTTTGTAATCTTGATGAAACATTTCCTACAAGAGATGTCGAAATCAATGACAAAATAGTTCAACAGAGGCACATTCTTCTCAGTTTGGATACAGATTTGAATCTACTGACTGTCACGTTCAACGAAATATTTTCTCTCGTAGCGAGAGACAACAGAAAATATATACGTAATATTCCACTGTGATGTTTCAATAAAATCACACATGTACTTTTATATGTTAGCACCAATACGAATACATACAGCAAAATTCGAATTCATTCTCCACAAAATAGTTTCTCATTTATGTCAAAACACGACAGAGAAGTACGTGAAAACCGTACGACATTTCAATTCAATCGCGTCTCCATATTCAAATATTATTACGAATCTAGTGATTTTCAACCGCCATACAAATATCCTCAAACTGGGCGCAATATAACACATTAGCCCCATTGCCAGTAGCAAAAATCGATAGAAAATGTTAATAAAAGAAGATTTAACGAAAAAGTACGATTCATACCTGATTAATTCTTTCGATCAACGGTAAATACTCCTCCCGTTCGATACGCGTGTGCACTTCGTAACCGCGCCATATTGGAACTGCCGCAAGCTATCGATAGTTATCGATTTCTATTGCGAGATCGCAAAATCAACGGCATTGTGGGCAAGCATACGTCATCGAGCAACGTACGTCCTCGTTTCGAAGTGGAAAAAATTATTGAAAAAATTTGTAAATATCGGGAAGATTATACGAGCAGAAATGTTGAAGAAACGTGCGTTTTTATATGCTGCTCGTGAGTTAGTGACAATAAAATCGTTGTGCGTGTCTCTATAATGGCGTCGAAAAAAGGAGGGAAAAGAAGAGTTATCGTTATTGCTACACATTTATCGTAAGTTTTTCTATAATATATATATATATATATATATATATATATATATATATATATATATATATATATATATATATATATACTGACGCGTGATTTAGATTCTGTTTTTATTTTAATTTTATAGTGACATGTGGTTGACATGGTTGCGAAGAGGTTATACGTTTGCACGTTGCCCAGAGTTTGCAGAATTCAACGCTGAGTAGTTTCCCAGTGATAGAAGATTGCAGTCTGAGCGGTGAGTGAAAAATAAAAAGTTTAATTGATAAATAGATAAATTGATAATAGATTATTAATTTTTATGTGCTTGTGGGAAAGACACAAGTATGCAAAGCATTTATAAATACAATGTAATTTTTATTCGATAAAACGAATTTCTATTTCAATTCTACTTAGTTTTATATTTAAATATGTAAATTTGCAGAAGAATCTGTCGTCAAATATATTCTCTTAAGTGTAATACTTTGGTTGTTTCACAGTCTTATCTATGTAGATTTTCTAAACGTAACACATAATTAAAGACTGATCAGAATAATTAATTAATTTGTAGATTTGTTTAATACTGGTTATCATAAAAGATTTGAAATTTTGAATAAGATATTTTGTGTTGTTCTATCTATTGAAAACTTTCTTTATTTGCAATTCAGTGATGAGTATACTCTTTTAATGTTTAATATTTTAATGTTAGATTGATTTTGTAAAAGATTCACAATTTGAAAGTAGCAAATAATTGAAAATTAACTGCGAGAATTTATTAGAATGAATTTTAATAAAGATTTAGAATGTTCATCATTTTCATCATAAATAACTTGAAACTTTTTATTTTGAATGATGTGTTATTTTGTGTCAGTTGATTGCAAATTTCCTTAAGTATCATTTTAGCAAAGTGGTAAGTACAACTTCTGCTGAATATTTTATAGAGAGAAGATCATAATTGTACAAAGAAGATGTAATTACATAAGAATAATTGCACGCATGTATAATATTATTATCGTTATTATTATTTATAAATAAATAATTAATTAAACTTGAAATATTCTTTCAATAGAAAAATGTGAATAAAATAAAACATAAATAGAAAATACAGTATATAATTATATCATTTTTCATTTTAATAACTGCAGTTTCTAAATGTACATTATTTCTGATAGAATATCTTACCTTTCATGAAGAAGTATACTTTTCCTTTGAGTTCTTGAATTGTGTAAGAACTTATTAACATATACAAACTGAATTTTAAATTTGCATGAAGAGTTATGGTATATTGAGATATTTGTCTATCGGAAATTATATTATCTGACAGAAATCTCAGTATAACTTATAATATAGAACAATGAATTTCTATAAGAAAATGATGTAAAGCATTTTAAAAAATATAAAACTCTGTGAATCTTTGAAAAAAAATTCCTCTTTTAATTAATTATACAGAGTATGAAGAGGAAAAAGTAGCACTAGTTTCTTAGCAACATGATGGTGTGCGAAATTTTTTTAAAAATGGAATATTTTTTACACATTTTTTGTATTATTTAGCTAAATTAAGATGAATTCAATTATTTACCATAAAAATGACCTTCAACATCATATTATAAAGTCAGTATAAAGTCATACAAAAAATGTGTGCTATTGATATTTCTACATCATTGTTTACAATCTATAAAAAATGCATTTAACATGGAAGAATAATAACTTCTGCGTTCTATAAAAAATATATTTTATTCAATACAAGTTTTCAATCTTCCTCTATTAAATTTTATTATTTTAAAATAATAAGGAGAATGACTCAATGAAATATCGATATCGATGATGGATTAATTTCAACATGGAGAAGATTCTTCCAAAGTAGCAACACCTGCTATCGATTACTATATTAGGTAATAACTTTAATATCGATTCTCCAATTATATTCCATAGTCATTTTAGAACGACGCAGTGATTATCATAGGAATGCGAGATGAAAATTTCTTAAATATTTAGAAACTTTAGAGAGAATTGTCTCGATCAAATTTCAATGTAAGGGTATCTTCATAGCTACGTGAATAAAAATATGCTTTAGGAAACGTATAGGCGAAAGCAGAGACCTCGTTACGTTCCCCACAGAATTTATGTTGATCATAAACGTAATGCAGGTGTTTTCGTGGAAATACCGAAAATTTAATCGGCGATAATCTTGGTTAATGTAAAATTACAAAACAGGGAATTTGATCTTGAATTTAAATTGAAATTTCCGGATAAAGTTTTTCAAGAACTTTAACTCGACAATATTGATTTTTGGTTTTTGGAAGATTTTGAAGTTCAGTATTCTCAAGTTTAATTTTTGAAAATTTCTTTATTAGTTTATTAGTTTATAGCGCAGTTCTAATTTTAAATTGCAAACAATATTTAATGGTTAGATACGATGGTGACAAGGGGGCGATATAAAGTTTGAATATGAGGAAACATTTGATCGTCATTGGACTCTCGAGGAAAAACTAACAACACAGTCTATCGAAAATAGAGATCAGAATGTTCATTATAATGAATCCATTAGTTTCAAAAAAAAAAAAAAAAAAAAGAAAGGAAAATGGAGTGGGAAGAAAACGGTGTAACGAATAGTCTAAGAGAATACTTTGATAATGTTCAAGATAAAATTACAGTGAAATTTCAACACCTATATATTGAAGAAATTGAAAGAGAAGAAAAACAAAGTCTTTCAAATTTAATAAAATAAATAGTTAAAATAATTGAAATGAATAATTAAAAAAATGGAATTACGTAAGTTAATTTCTCGTTTTGAACTCGTAAATTTTTCGAAATGATAGGGAAATTTTCATTTTTTTTCGCTTCCAACCTTTAAATTTTTAATTCCCAGAAATTCTTTATTGCAGTATTTCGAATTTTATCTCTATCTGTCAAAGTTCAGCAAATTTCAAAGAATTTAGAAAAATTCATTTCTATAATTCGAATTATCGAGGTGTCGAAATTCAGACAGACCAATTTCATTTACTCGCAGCCGGAAAACATCGAATTTCAAGTAAAAAAAACTCGCGCTATGAGGGGAAAATGAAACATCAGGTACAATCGAACAGCCAAATTGCATAGAGTTCGAAGATAGAATGTGAATATAGACACAAAGGGAATTCATTTTTCAGGAATTGAAGCAATAATACTTTATCGCACTAGCATACGTCAAGTTCACTGGAATAATTTACTTTGAAAAACCCTCCTCTCTCTCTCTCGTTTTTTTCCCCCCGTTTCTTTTTTCTTTCATTTCCATCGATATTTCCTTGGCAACCTGTTTATAATACCAAAGGAATACACAATATCAAAGGAACGAGGTAGAAGCAGTGCAATCAATTTACCTAGATCCGAGGAACCTGGTATTTCGTTACGAATTGTGTACTCGTTAAAAGTACTTCCACTACTCGGTAAAAATTCGATAAAGCGCAAAACGATAAAGAGAGAGGAGAGGAGGGAGGGGGGAGAAACGCTGGTCGTAGCAATTTTCCATGGAAAACGTAATAAAAGCAAGACTCAGCATGGTTTTTAATCTGGTGAAGTGTATCAGGGGGAATGGTTGCGTTGACTAAACGGGCAAGGGGAATATATATAGTAAATTATGAACGAACGAATAGGCTGTCGCAGTAGAATAAGTTTGTTATGGCCAGACACATCACTCTTTGCTACTAGTGTTATACTACTGATGGTATTAATTATAGTTAAATACCCAGTGAATTGCGTATGTATGGCTGCAATATTGTTGATATTTGCAGTTGACAGTACGTTTGCTATTAAGGGATTAAGCAGGGACATTTTGCATTGATCAAATAAATTGGATTTAATCGAGTAATTAGGTCTCTTTGGAAACGCATTCGTCTGTGTATTTCACTAAGCGTGAAGTTCTCATCATCATTATCATTTCATTGCGTTCTTCATTATTGTAAAGAATTTAGACTATTTAGCAAAATTCAATGAATCTTCAATTATTTACACTGCTGTGTGTAACATTAGAATATCGAATATATAGTACATTCTTTTCGTGCGGAATGTAATGTTGGTGTTATTATATAGTATTCGTATTTTTAATTTAAACGAAAAAAATTGCCAAATCGAACATTCTTTTGTACAATTTTTAATACAATAAAATGTTCGTCCATAAATTGTCCGTTTGAATTTTTAAGAGAAAAAAATCATTTAAACGTACGTCTTCGAAACTTTCACGAAGGATTAGAAATTGATTGTTTTAAACACTCTGATGGCCCCATCTCCTTCAGGCCGAATATAGATCCCGAGCAAATCACGAACAATAAGACTCGCGAACAGTAAGGAGGATATAATCGTTTAAAAATAACACACAGCACGCTATCAAACTTAATTTACGTGCAAGGTCGATCCAGTGTTCTCGCGACTCGGTGGAATGAATTTCGATTGAAGGGGTTTTCTACTTGCCTCGTGTGCCACTTTGATCACGATCCTGTTAAATGTTTTCCACTCTTGAACCTTCCGGCGCGGACAATACGCGTTGTTCTCTCTTTCTTCTTTTCGCCGCGTGCGTTTTATTTATATGAATTTTCTATAATTAAAACGAGAGAGAGAGAATGCTCGGGGAAGATTGTCCTGACGCCTCGAGAATTTGTTTTCATCCCTTTTCAACGATACTGTAATCAACCGTTTGCCGAGTAAACAATTCACAAACATCCCGTTCCAGTTTCACGCTTCTTTCATTTCCCACGTATTTTATTTTATTCCTTCTATATATACATACTGCTACACAGCGATTTCCATTAACACTCGAATACTGTACTTGCAATTCTGTAAAAAGGAAATTGTACAACAACAGCCTAGGCTCGTTTTAAAATTCAAAAGTGTACTCTGTATTTTCGAAGCATGCATCGTTTATTTTATTCTAAGATGTTTTTTACATCGCGCAGTGAGTGGGTAAGCAAAGATACTTTTCTTCTTGAAAATGCCATAAATTGTCACGGTATTAAAATTTCTTTTATGACTGAATCTACAATAGATTTAAAGATTGAGGTTTCCTCTTTACAACAATCCCAGAAAAATTGATGTACGATCTTTTTTCGCCATTCTGTCGAATTTTGAATGGTCAAGCTGAGATACGTGCTCAAATTTATCATTGTACGACTTCTTTTTACAAAATTACAACAGTTTCGGTATTCATTGATTTCGAACATTCATTGTGCGTGTATCTTTCTCTCCCTTTTTAATAAAAACTAAAACCCACCCTCGGGAAAGAGAATTTATCTTCTTTTTATCTGCTCGTCTTCCACTCGTTTAATATTCCCATCTTGTTGGATTTCTTTGAGATACCGCGTTAAGCCTTCGTATTTTAATCTTGTGAAAAACGGAATCGTTCTAATTAAAAATTAATTAACGTTAATTATGTACTAGGCAAGAAATTATTTTCCCCTTTTTTCTTCTTTTCGGAAGAAAGACTTTTCTTTTCGATCCTTGAGGAATCTGGTATATCGTTCTTTGTAATTACAATTTAATGTTACAGCAGTAGGTACGAAGCTCCATTTAGAGAAATTTTTCTAGGGTATTATTTCACATAATAATGTCACGCTGAAATAAATTTCTCCTCGCTTTTCAAAGAATGCAATTTTTCCACTCTTATTCTGTACTTTATTTTATTACTTCTCTTGTAATTTACGAAGTATCATGGCTTCTTCATATTCTTTTCGTATCTCTTCGCACTTTAACGTTATCTTATTGGGTCTTTCAACGTCGCCTGACATTCTGCAAAAAATTTCGGAGGGAAAAGTTTCAAACGATTCCGCAAAATTAATTCACAACTGTCGCAGAAGCGAAGACAGTCAAAGATGCAACAAATTCACACAGTTGTTCGTTAATTAACCAAGTGACGCGTTAATTAATTTCATCGTGTCCGTTTAACGCAGAATAACGTCCGCTTTTTAATTAGCTCGTTTTTAAACGTGGGTCGAATGAAATTAATTAAAAAAAAAAAAAAAAAAAGAATCCATTACTAAGAAAATAGCGTAAAACTCCGTCTTCTGTTAAAAATTCCAAGGAAACCAATGATTCAGTCGTAATGGTTAATGTGTTACTCCATTTTAAGTTCCTTTAATTCACGATCAAGGTGAAATTTCCCACCGCAAATATCGAGTTGCTCCATAAGTATTCTGTCCGAATATAACTCGCAGAAATAAGCGGATACTTGAGGAAAAATCTCGTATATTTCGTCGTGCGAAAATTTTTAACTTTGTAAATTTTTTTACTGAATTCTTTTTAAATTCTTTTCACTATTTGACATTTTACTAACTTGCTATTACGAAATTTCGCTTGATTACTGATATATAATATAAATACACAGATACGAGTGTATATTCTTTTTAAAAAAAAGGATTGTGTCTTAATGTCAACTCGTATATTTAATTAATCGAGTGTCCTTCGCCTTCTGAGTGGAATATTCAGAAATTTGAAAATGCATAAAACTTCGAAACGAGAGACTACAACACACGTAGGTGATACGTATTGATGAAAAAAAAATTTTTTGTAAATGCTCGGTTCATTTTGCTGAAATGAGTGTTTCGTTTATTACGAGACGGCTTATTACTGTAATGACATGAACAAAAGGACAGACAAAAAAATGTACGAAACGATGTCGGGCTGAAGGAGCTCTAGAAACACGAAAGTTCAAAGGATTACAGCTTGCAGCGAATTCCCAGTTCCCTTTACTTCTCGATCATTGAAACGTAATGTGGACTAATTGAATCGATTTCGAACTTGACTGCCGACCTTGACCTTTTGCTTGTCCAAATGTCGACGATGGGATTCCTCTTTGCAGAAAATTCGCCAATGACAATCTGGAATGCCCGATCCTAGTGCTCTGGTAATTGTAAGTATTCGGAAAATGAGATACTCAGGTTGGTAATGGAATTTTCAAGGATTTTATGATAAAACATCGGGTTGTTCGAATTTTCGGGGTTTGATAGAAAACAGTGGAATTTCTAAGGATCCCTAGGTGAATAGAGTGGAATTTGTAATGGAAGAAAGGAGAAGCCTGGAATTTGAAATTAATATTGGGAAAATAGAAATTCTTCTAAAACAGCGTTGGGGCAATTAATATAAATTGGAAATAAAGTAACGTACGAGATGTATAAAATATGAATAAATAAATTAATATGGATGTTAATAAATATAGGAACCTCTCTCTGTGGAACATTGCAAAATTCCGAATTTTCGCTGCAAAACATTTCAAGAATTAAATCCAAGGATTACGCGAATCCACGATTTCATTACCTGTTAGAAGAAATTGTCTTCAGTCGTATTTAATTTTTCTCACTCTGTACACTTTTGTCAAGCGATATTTATTCTTCGATTAATTACTACTACTATGTTTCTATAGTCCTCGTAAAAAAAAAACACGATTTCTTTTTCTGAACAATAAAGCCAAAAAGAAGGCAGTCCATTTTATGATCGATAAGAACAAAAGGAGAAGTTTTCGTAAACTGCTCTCGTGTCTACGCGATGACGCAGGGCATCAAAGAAATGGGAAAGGATTCGTCTCGTCTACCGCTTCCTGTGAATCGATACCATTTCTCGCTACGATTCACCCGCGTTGCACACAATGTGCGAAGTCACTGTGAAACGAGTTTGTCACTGTACAGTCTGTCGTAAAATCGAAAGTGAAAAGTGAAAATGTCAGAGTAGAAATTAGAGTATAAAGAAGAAATTAGAACAATATATTGTAATATTATATCATTCATATTATACTGTAATATTAGTATCAGTTATATGTATTAATTTTACAGTATAATATGAATGATATAATATTACAATATATTGTTTTAATATTTTTGTAATATGTATATATATATATATATATATATAGCCGTGATTTAAAACAATATTAAATTATTCGTAAGAAATAAATTTTATTGAAAACATAAAACATAAGTTTTTGTTCAAACAACGTATTATAAGTACAGTTACAACATTAACATCGTTAATGAATCCCAAATTATTATTATATTAATCATCGAGCGAACAGAATTACTTCGGTTAATTGCTAGTTAAGATGGCCAGTTGAGATAGGTTCCACCGGAAGTTGCCA
This sequence comes from Tetragonisca angustula, assembly GCA_036937485.2. NCBI lineage: Eukaryota > Metazoa > Arthropoda > Insecta > Hymenoptera > Apidae > Tetragonisca > Tetragonisca angustula. Next base: position 24,633 of record JAWNGG020000242.1, on the reverse strand, counting down.
CGGGAACACATAATGCCTGGCACGCATAATAGAGCTAGGTAGTGTCTATCGGTGGCTGGCAGCAATTATTTTCATCTGACGTTATTCATTAGTCGAGAATCTAATTACGAGGACCGTGCCCAAGTGTTGTCTCCATCGTCTGCCTTTCTCGCAACCTTAACGGAACGCAATGGCCTATCGACGGGTTTCTCGTTCGTGAATTAACCAAGATGACCAACCACGGTGGTACACGTCGGCAGAATTTTCGTTCCCGAGCCACTAAGTGGAAACGACGAGCAAACTGGACAACTTGGTAATTAGATTGCGAATTTTTCACGCAAATTTCATGTTTCTGGCTGAATGTTGATGTAAATTAAATATCGATTGGTTGAATTGGAAATTAGGGATTTATCGTTATTCATTCGTCGGTTTAAACGGTGTTCGGCTCTTTTCAAATTGTACTCGAGGGACGAGAAAACTACGAGAACGAATTTACAGGAGATGAAGATTTACAGGAAGAAATTATTTTACAATTCTTTAGAACTTTAAAGTAATCCTCTTAATAGCGAAGTATTGTCTTGGGAGTATTCGCTGGAAGATCGAAAAAAGAATCGAAAATTCAATTTCAGAGGGAAGAATTGTTTGAAAAATTTCTAAAAGAGTTATCCGTTGGGAAGATTACTAGGGCGAAGAGAAATATCTCGAAAATGAACGCGTAGCAAAAAAGAAAAATCAACGCCTGTTGAAAATGGTTGAAAATATCGATGGGAAACTGTTTGTGTGACAACAATCGCGAATACGATTTAATTTGTGATAAACAATATTGAACGAAGTGAAGAGTGACGAGTCTTCAAAACGTTTCTAATTGATAAAAGCGAAGATTCGCGATGAAATTGTTAACAGTTCGTTAACCTGACACAATTCGTCAAATCACGTCGATAGGCTTTTCACGCAACAGCAGTTGCCATATATTTTTTAAATTTTCGTAAAACACAGTATCGACAATTGACACGACAATTATTAGTTCGAAAATTGTTTTATTTAGCAATTACTAAATTATAGACAATTTCACTTTACTTTATTATACCTTTCGTATAACACGATCAATCGTATTACTTCGTGGTTTAATTTTCTAGAACTGTAGAATGAGGAGAACTCACCGAAAAAATTCAAGTTTACGTTGCGACATTTGGAGCTAATTTAATTTGAAAGGCGCAATTGTTTTTCTCGTTCTCTGTTCTACTTTTCTGACCGTAGATAATTCAGGCGCAAAATTTTCAGCGCAACACGTAACTTTTGATGTAGCCACGCTATTTAAACTTTGGCGTTTCGGCCAGGACGGGAAGTTGAGGCGCGCGTCAAATAATTTAGAGGACATTTAACAATGCAGACCGGGTTGTCGAGCCGAAATTGAATTCTTCCGCGGTTCCTCGGTTTCTTAACGAAAAACACGTGAAACTTTTCCTAGAATTTAAAAAGAAAAAGGGCCAGTCAAAGGCAACTCTTGCATGTTGAAAGAAGAAGAGAGTTCTAATTTTCTGAATAACAGTGAAGAAATTAATGGAAAAAAATTTCACTCGAATGTGACGATTACATGGATAAAATTTGAATCCACTATGAAAATTTGAACACGCACGAAACTTTTTAACAATCTCCAGTTCTTTTTCTTTTTAAGCGGAACGAGCTTGAATGAAAACATTTAATTATAATTCTCGTGTTTAAATACGATAAATTGATTGAATAAAGGCTCTTTCGTTTCAGCAGTTTTAAAGTAATTTCCGTAATGTCTGCTAATATTTCAAATTTCATACAAACACCTCCATGACAGTATTTCGATATTAAAAAGGTGATTTTTGTTAAAATAGATTATTTCTCTTCATAAATTACCCTTTTAAACTCTTCTCGAAATAAATTACAATTAATTACAATTTTCTTAGTTTAATATTGCAAAAGAATTTTGTTATTCACTAAATAATAATAATTAACACTTTAACGATATTATTATAAACCGCTTTCTTCGTCGATTATCTCGTCAAGAAATAAACAAAAATTCTTACGTCTCTCCATAAGAATTGAAACAAACAAAATTGTATTTAGGCATCGTTTCAACAGTCGGAGAAAAATTTCCCGAGAAGTAGCATTTTAATGTACTCAGATCGTTGAATGAGTAGGGCATTTAAGCAGATAATTCAGCTTCGTTTTTCTTCATATTTCCTTGTCGTGAACTTACTTAATAATCCCCACGTGAATTGTACGCTTTGTGTGCAAATAATGAGTCCCTTAATCAAGGTTTCATTCCGGCTCGCCACCCACAGCGAATACGCTTTAGTTGTAAAATATTTCATCTTCTGGTATATCAGATCTGAGCCGGTGTAATTTTGTTTATTTCCATTCGACCGTAGGGAGTTAATTGCAATTAAGAAAGAGGTTTATCAGACAGCTCTTCGCCACTCAAACCACCAATTTACATTCGCTTTTTAGACGAGAAGAAAAATAGAAGAATGAATTTAAAAAAAAAGTCATAGCTTTCGAAATATTTTCAGTTAATCGTCGATTAGAAATTTTAAGGATTATCGAGGAAATTTTTTGTAGAATTGTAATTTTCCTTAAACGAAATTATTGGAAACATTTTGTGTCATGCTACTGTATACGAAACTACAACTAACAATCATTAGCTGTAACGAATAATAATCTTCGTTGGCTAGAGTTTATCCGAAATTATGGGCAACTCTTACAGTATGGTACAAGTTTGTATGGCTAATATAAATTTAACAGGGACGAGGGTTGGAAGAACAAAGATGTTAGCTCTGGTCACTTGGTTTACTATGAGAAAGAATTAAGATCAGATCCTTGACGATGGATCTTAGGATCGTGTAAAACGACCATTTGAAGTTAAGCTCTATGGTTTACCCGACCGTTGGCCCAGCGTTTAGGCTTGAAATTTGAAAAGTGAGACACTAATTTGAATGAAAAATTAAATAGCAAAATTTGTTTCGATAGGAAATACTTGCAGGAAGATAAGATGCTGATTTAAATAGTAAATTCATCAATAAATATTTCCAACAAATTACTAATTATTAGTGAACAATTTAGTAATCAAAAAAAAAGATAGCAATTGAAATAAACAGAGTATCCGTACAACTACGAACAGAAAAATCTAATTCCTGTCAAAAATTAGTACTTTGGATTCTGAATTACGAAAATTATTTCCTAAGACATCGATAGACAAAACGTTTCTTAAATTATCCAATCTCAATTTAACCACTGATTCTCCGAATTGAATCGGCTATTGTCTAATAGTGTAAGGTATTATGTGTGAAAATCAGGTTGAATCGAATGGTGCTGCTTGTTAGAAATACGTGAGAACAATCGAGTTATTATCGAACTTAGGGGATTCAGTTTGACGAGTGTATATTTCAGGAAATGGGTAATTATATTGTGGTAACACAGGCAGGATCTCTATTCAAAGGTGATCTCTCGAAAGGAGTAGGACAATCAAATTAGAATGGAAATAAAATGAATACTATAGAAATTTTTCGAGAACAAGTAGGAAATTAATTCTCGTATATTAGTATGATCTCTTGATATTTTGCACTTTAATCGCATAACGGAATAGAAGCAGAATTAATGGATAATGAAATCTGCTTGCTTGCCTCGATGGAGCACGAAATAAAATGAATCGGTAACTGGATAAAACCACTTTAACAGTGACTTTTAATTGGCTGAAAGCTTTGAAAGCACGTGGAAGTCACATTGGTCCGACATGCAAAAAGAAAAAAAAAAAAAGAATAATCAAGTTTGTTCGTGTGTTACACGGTAAAAATAAAAAATAACGAGTGAAAAAATATTTGACAGAATTTATATTTTCTTCATTTGCTAATAAATCTACTGGCGTTTTATACATTTGTGCAAAGTACAGAGGTGGAAATATAATGTACGAAAGTGCACGAAATAGATTTGCATATATAATTCTCGATGAATAAAATGAAATTCTGTAAATGTTCAAGCACTTTCGTACAGATCTTCGTTCTCTCGAGGAAAAGAATCTCCAATTACTTCGGAAAATTAAATTAAACCACAGGATATATTCGAAGGTCCTCGTTATTCTTGGAATTGTGCAATCTCGTTAGATTCGTATTACACAATTCGTATTACACTATTCGCGGATCTGTTCGACCCTATAACGGTGAAAGAGCTAATTAAGGCTCCTCTTGAAGCCAAAATTCCCCAAAAGCTCGAAGAACTTTCACGGTCGTCTAATTAGGATCCACGGTCGAATGTGTGGAATTTCACGAATGGAAATACAACATTCATTCGAGTAATTAATTGATCAAAAAGAAGTACGAAAGTTCACGCTGGTTTCTCTGGTAATTTCAGCTGGCTAAGAGCCAGTAATGGGTTTAAGTACACAAAAGTCTTGGAACAAATGCAGCAAATCGAAAAAACTCAATTTAATATTTAATTTAATATTTAATATTTAAATTTAAAATAAAAATTATATAAAATATACTAAACTATACTACTTATTATATTTAATACGTAGAATAGTTTCTCTAGGTTCCACAATTTTTTAATTCTATTTGCAAAGATACGACTTTGCATAAATATTCGAAATCCATAAACTGATTTTATGAATATTTCAGTTTCATTTCAGGACATAATCACTGTTCAAAAAAAGGTGCAAGTAATTTCCACAAGCATCGTACAATTAGCAGAAAGAAGATTATGTGAATAATGTAAACCTTTGAAGAATAATGTTTCTAACGTTCCTTTCTTTTCGACTTTTGAATTTAATTTACTCTAGGCAGATCAATATGGGTTCTGAGTAACTCGTATCGAGCTTCGTATCGCTAGCAGGTAACTTATTGTTATAGTTCAGCAACATTATGATGCCGCTGCCATTTGAGCAAACGCGAGAAGTCCAGTAACGAAAAGAAAAAGCAAAAGAAAACCGCGTCCAGATTCATTCTCTGCTCCATTCCGAGCACGTGTAACAGATTGTTCGAACAAGCTGGCAGAAAAGTTCTTTTTTCTCTTCTTTTCTTCTTTTTCGCAGTGCGAGGCACCATGACAAGCGTAAAAAATGCATAAGTGAGCAACAGTTCCAGTTGGCTAGCGTCGAATAAGAAAAAACGAACGCGATCGATGCTGTTATTTTGCTGGACTATTCGATAAAAAGTCGCGCGTACCTCTCTTCTGTCGCGAGAGCTTCTTCTTTTTCTTTTACTTTTTATTAATAACAAGACTACTTGGAAGAATCGATGGTGGAAACGAGGTTTCTCGTTGATATTTTAACTATATTCAGCTCGGAGGTGCGTTTTAGCAGAATTAGGAAAATACAGGTTTCACAAGGAATAGACGAGGAATTTAACACCAGAATTACCGACGTTTTGACGAAGCTGTTTCTACCAGAAACAGTCTAAATCTATTTAATTTTTAATTTTTAATTTTCTACCAGTCTAGATGACTGATCTTTAAAAAATACGTCGTAATAGAATATTTTTATTTTTATTGGTTCATTACTTTCTTACAAACGAATTCCGTATGAATTCATTCGTTCATTCATTCCGAGTTATGTATGAATACGTGTCATTACCAACGTGCATCAGTAGTTAACGCGCGAGTGGCGCTAGTATCGCCGTTGAACCGAGGATATACTTTCAGTTTGTATTGGAACCAATTTAGTAATGCTCATCAATTTACTAATTGCTCACTTTTATGATTAAATGATTATTTAGAAAATGAAAAAAAAAAAGATCCACAACTACGCTTTTCTTTCCAACACAACGTAGACGTTCGATTGGTCTTGCTTTACATTCAGATAAGTAGCTTTCGTTGAATATAGAAATACACGACTTTTTAGCGATGTACTCGCGATTAATTGATTTTATATCAAAACAATTTATTTTAAGTAACATTTCTGAAGATTTCTCTGCAACGTACTCTTGCATAATTAGATACTTCCTTGAGAAAGAAAAAAATTTTTAAAATTACGAGTGGCAAATAGCGAAGCTGTGACCTTTAGTTGTTAAAGCATTTTGAAACTCTGTTGAATATCGTAACTAGAAACTCCCTTGGCTTCTGAGTGCGTAGCTACGATCGCTTTATAATTGAAAAGCACTTCACCTCCAGTAGCTATTTTAACGTATATTAAAATGCTTAATCGAGACAAATTTACTTATGCAACTCTAAGTATTGGGATATTCAGCTATAAAGCAGAATATTGCAAAATATTTCACTGCATTATACATGAATTCGTCGTTGCATCAAAAAACGTTTTTCGATTTAAAATTTTAATTATCAATTTAAATCACTAACGCTGCTCCAAATTGCTGAACAACCTATTCTACTCGAAACTCATATCTAAACTCTCAAAGTCATCAAAGATCAGTCGTATCAATATCAATTCAACAAAGGACAGTCACAGTGCGTGAAACTGTCAGACGACATAGACAAATATAGATTAGACAAGTATTCTCTTATCTTCTCGACAACCAGACAAAGGCGTTTCTCTCAAACATCCAGATTTAAAATCAACGATCTTAATCTTGAAGAATGAAAACGATCGTGCAACGATACTCACGTGCTGCATCGGATACGCGGTGCTGCCGGCAATAAAGTCCCATGCCCACGCGAATATTCGCGCGCAGATGTGCATCGACGTCACTGCCAGTGTGTTATACCCTGTGTTCACAGCTTCCACAACGCCAGGATCCTATTACCCTGGAGCTATGGTGTCTCTTCTTCTTCCACTCGCGGATCCAGCTGATTACATCTCAATTTCTATGAAACAGTCCCGGGAAGTCTGGGCGAGTCTCACCGACGTTCCCACGTTTTCTCGCCATTCAGGCTGCACGTTCCTTCGGGCAATCGCAATATTCCCACTTGCTGCATTCTCGACAACGGTTGGCAAAGCTTTCGATCCTATCGCTAATAGGATCTCTTCGGACTGGGCGAAGAGGCGACGCGATTCGAAGTCACGAACGTCTCGATTATATCTCCTCGTTGATCGTTGGAACCTTGAATTCTGAGTTCCACAGGTGGGCTGTGATCGATAAACCCTCTCTGCCCGACACTTCGTCGGATTCTACTGTTTAACTGTTTGACTTGGAATCGATACCATGGACGAAGTTACAGCCCCGTGATTAATTTGAAGGAATGTCGGCGCGACTTTCGCGAGCAAATTGGTGATTTGGTTTTGATAGCGTTTGTGTATAATTTCGGATGGATTTGAGACGCACTGGGCATTCAAATTCTCTCGCTGGGAATTCCAGAAATCTCGAATAATTTTTAATTAGACTTCAGTCTGTCTCGCGATGATTCGAGACTCGTCCGCTTTCTGCTTGTCGCTGATTTAATTTCCAGTTCGTTAGGAAGTTTTGTGTCTTTAGGGAAAAATCTCGAGCCAGATTTCAGATAAAATTTGACAATTTGCTAATTTGCAAATGTCGATGAATTTGGTATTTAAATTTGGACTTAAATATCAAATGAAAATCCGAATTTATGATTAGAAACGTCTATTAAAGTCATAATTGATCGCTATTTCCAATTTCACTGAGATCTGGATTAATTATAAGCGGATTGATTGTTTAAATTAGCAAAGCCAACTTCTTGGAAGCAATTATCCCGATCCCCCGACTGACTAGACAATTAATAACCATTCCCCTTTCGTGAAATTTCAGATGAGTAAGCAGATTAATGTGATTCGTTAAATTCAGTCATCGTATATCAAATTAGACCTAAGAAAGCCCGGTTCTGAAATCTGTGGTTTACTGAAATTCATCGACGTCCTCTTAATCAAAAACAGCGTGACCCAATGCCAATGTTAAGGCCGCTACTTCAACTGAGTGGAACCATCTGCACAGTTCGATAATCCAAACCGCCCACTCGATTTCCAGGTTGTCGGTGCTCTGCCAAATTTAAAACGCCCACGCAATTTGCTCAAACATAAGGTTCCATCGTAACACATTCTGGACTCATATAATCTCGAAGTGATTCCCTGTCTCGTAGGTTCGAATCGATCCGATTCATCCCAAAAGAATTACTGTCTTCTTCATGCCGTTGATCTTAGGTTTCGGGCCACTCTTTTCTCAAATTCGAGACGTGTTTTCCAAAAATCACAGTCCAATTAACTTCAAAAGAGTTTGTGCTTGTTCTCTGTCATGATCCTAAGTTTGAATCTTCCCAGGGATCCAAGATTGCAATTCTTCGTTGTTAATAAATTGATTCCAAATTAACTTCTGTCTTCTCTACGCCTTCCTTGTTTCCAAAGAGTCACACTTCGATTAATTCCAAAAATGTCTGTAGCTACTTCTTCACCAGTGTTAGCTCTGGGACCATTTCAACAGAATCTAAGCATCTTGAGATCCAGGACAGAGGTTTCGATATTCTCCTTGTTGTTAATGTCCAAACGCGTGAACCAATTATTATCAGTTGGAGAACACGATAATGAAAGTCAATAAGGTTATGTAAACACACGGGCACGATCGATTATCGGTATATCCTGGTCGATTGTCAGTCGCAGTCACTCGTCGACACGTCACTCATACACGGCCAGAAGAAGACCAGCAGAAGCTCCAGGAGTAATTACGTTCCTGTCACTTCTCGCTGCGTGGAGAACCATGCACTAACCTGGACCACTTCACAGTACTCGAATCCCGAACTGTGCACCGCGATACATCGCCTCCTATATACACCAGGCTACTTGTTGATCGACACTCAAACTGCAAACAACACTATCCGGGGGATCCGAGTGTAACTCTGCAAATCTCGCCGCTATTCCACTATTTTGTTTTCATTTTTTTTTTTTCCAAACGAGGATATTTTTATTTGTTATCGCGTTGAAAAAGTTTTTCGAACACCGTTACGAGAGATTGGGTCAGTTAGATTTTTGATTCGTTCGTTTCAAGGCCTCCGAGTTTATTTTGACAGAATTCGGATACGAAACGTCGAATTTTTATCTTACTTTGGTCGAATTAAACAGATTGAATTACTGGACTTTGAAATTTAAGTCGGACTGAAAATCTTGGAGTTGAAAATTTCTAACTGTTTTTTTTTTTTTTTTAATAATAGAAAAAAAATTGAATTTAATTTTGTTCAGTATAACCGATGCGTTAATCACAGATTTAGAAAATCGATAATAATCAAGTTTCCACTCTCTGATAATCCTCAATGACAACTGTTCAGTTACCGGAAATTGGTAAAATCGACAAACGATAAACACACTCGATTCTTCGCAAATAATCGACTACAATCGAATTCCCAATTTTAGTAATTTCAATGTAATAGACGAACGATTAACCGAGTCTTCAATTTCACATTCACTTTTCCAATTTCAACTTTCTGTGTCGCAACATACTTTCAATTTATCTTCAGTTGAGAATATTTGCAAATACTGATTTCGATTGTTACGACGATGTTTAATCGAAGCGAATTATAAACGCGCGATTCGCGAAACACTCTCGCCTGAGGGACCGAGCCAGACTGACGGAAGAAATGCGCGCGTGACGCTTGGGAACACAACGCGGAACGCATGTCAAAATGAATATCCGAGGGAGGGTACACAACCCTTCTGAAACAGTTTCGTTTAACAGGTGGATAAAACTGGGAAAGGGAGTGTCACGTTGAGAGAGGTGAAAGGGCAAGGACGAAAATTGAGGGAAATTGAAGAGGAAAAATTGGAACGAGGCAATTGGCGACTTTTAAAGAACCGGTAACCATCGTTCGACGAGTGGGATGAATCTGAATATTGAGAGTTCCATTTAGGAGAATAGGAGTGTTAAAGTCATTTGGGTGAACGGCGGAATTTGTGAAAGAATAATTCGTTTTGTTTTGTGACGAGTAAATTTATCTAAATTATGGAAATATTGGTGGGATTAGAAGTTCGAAAATGTGAGAAACGTATTTTTTAATCTTGCATTATGAGGAAATATACTATTATATATATATATATATATATATATATATATATATAAGAATGAAATAGAATGTTTTATTTTATTGGTAAATTTATTTAAATTGTTGAGATGGTTAATTGAATAAACTATCGGAATATTGTTGAAACTGCAAGAAATATATTCTTTAATTTTGCATTTCGCAGGAAAATTGTTTTATACTTACGTCGCTTGAAAACGCAAGAGATGTATTTTCAAGTTTCATTTTTGAAGAAAAAAATGAAAATTATATTTTTCTTAGTGCAAAAATCTAATATAAAAAGTATAATAATATATAAAGTTATATATGTATGTAATTATAATTATTATATTTAATATCGTTCGTAGTTATTATTCAAATATTACTCAAAACATTTCGCAATTCTTACTAGATTTTCTGAAAATTTCGCAATAGTTTATGGTATATGAAATAGCGTTAATTTAATACTCGATTCATCATATCATGCGAAGATCTGTATCAATTTCAATGTTATTGGCTGAGGATACGCTTAAAAAAAAATGACCACAGACACAGACGAGATCGTCGGTGATGTAGTGCAAAATTTGCCTGAATCGGTACGGCAGAATGTAACACGAAAATGGTAAGAAAGTCCTGAGACTCTTTAATCGTGGGCCGAAAAAATACATTGAATGCGATGTCTATTCATATACCTCGTCTGTGCCGCAGCACTAGTGATGAGAATTATTTTAGTTCCCTAACTCACCGTCATTTATAGATAGAGTGCGCTAAAAAACCAGTGATTTTTTAGTATGTCGGTATTTCAGATTAGGGGCCACGATAGTCCGTAAGATGCAATGTCTATTCATATACCTCGTCTGTGCCGCAGCACTAGTGATGAGAATTATTTTAGTTCCCTAACTCACCGTCATTTATACATAGAGTGCGCTAAAAAACCAGTGATTTTTTAGTATGTCAGTATTTCAGATTAGGGGCCATGATAGTCCGTAAGGTGCAATGTATACCTCGTCTGTGACAAGATCTATGGTACAGGTCATAGATCAGGTAAAATATGATACTTTATGGGACTTGATGTCACTAGTCAATGGCGCCACTTAATAATTTTTGACCATAATAATAATATATAATAATATATTAGGTATCCTAGTCTATGCTATATGTTCCATCCTTTTCTTATTTTCCGCAAATACTGTTGTTTCTTTTGACTGCATTTTATTAAATTATAATTATAAAAAACATAGTAAAACCTCCAATCTTTTATACAAAAGATGTTTCAGAGCGTGTGATATTCCATAAAATTCTGTTCTGTCTGTAGTGATAAAATGTGACATCTATTTCATATCTAATCTATGGTATGGTTTCTAAATTTTAAATTGTAGAGTGCATAAAGAACAATTGATTTCATCTCTGCATTGATTCTTTGCACGGTCGATACTACAGTTCTTTGTATTTCTATCTTTAAGATATAATGTTCTTGAAATTAAATATATCTTCTTATAAGAATATGATTGAAAAGCGATCAAATATTTATTCTTTGAAACTAATTATAATTTACATGGAATTCAAACATCGATTACGAGGAATAACCTAGTTTCAAACCATTAAAAATGAGACTAATATTAGTTTCTTCTGAACTTAATAAATATATAGTTATCTCCAAACCTCTTCAAATAATCGAAGTATTTTTCCAAGAAAATATATGATGCAAGTATAGAGAAAAATACAAAACATTAAATCGCACGATATTTATATAAATCAGCTGTTACAAGCCTTCTTTCTGTTTCTTTCTGTTCTTAAATACGCAAGAAAGATGGAGCAATGCTCTCGATACGAAACAGCTGATTATTCAATCAAAATTTCGTTGTTAAAGTGCGAAGTACAGTTATCTCGGATTCAACGTACAGTTACATTTCGATTGAAAATTTGCGATTAAAATTGAGATCATTCAAAGTGAATTTAGAATAGTACGATCTCTTTTACGAAAATGTCACGATTTTACAAACTTTTTAGGAAAAGAAGATGCTCTGTAATTGGGATGATACACATTGGTTCATTGCCTGGTATAAAATTTTCGTCATATATAAAAATACATAAAATTAAAGTTGATAAAAGAACACAGTGAGTTTTTTTTTGTACATAAAGCATCCAAAATATTGCTATAATTGTTGGAAATTGGTAAAACTAAAAAGTCACTGCTGAATAAAGATTATTTATTAATGGTTTTATCATTCTTGGTACAAGGAGAAAGTATCAGCTGTAAATAACACTGTTTTTCACAGTAACAACGGATTAACAATATCTAGCAAAAATATGTTTCTGAAAAATATCTCTTTAACAATAAATGACCTGCGTTTCATTTGATAATTATTTTTGAACATCATCAAGTCATGAACTATGATTAATTACTGAAGTAACACTTTTTAGGAACACCTTCATACAATGGAAATACCAAACAACTTATAAGCAATGCAGTAAAAGAAGCAGTAATTTATAGTGAATGTAATATAGTGAGTTTAATTACACAAGACATCTGCTATTAATCATGTGATTTATAAATGTGGTTTATAATTTATATTTAAGGATGGTGTCTTAGTAGAAAATATGCATGACATTCCATATGTAAGGCCCAAAGATTTAACACCTGAAATTACAACAATGATGACCAGAATTTGCACAGAAATAAGAAAAATATTATCTGAAAATATACCTTGTGGTATACAGGTACAAATCAACGAATTTATTACAGAAAATGATACAGAGAAGAAATCTCTGAAATAAAACAGAATGAAATAGATTTTAGCTGGATGTAACAAAGAAGCAATAGCTGTGGCAAAGGCAGCAAATTTTCAATTTATCAGAGCAGAAGGATTTGTTTTCTCTCATATTGCAGATGAGGGCTTTACGGATGCATGTGCTGGCACTTTGTTGAGATACAGAAAACAGATTGACGCAGATGATATTCTTATTTTTGCTGATATTAAAAAGAAGCATAGGTGATCTATTAATATACATGAAAAGGGGTGCTTGTTTCTTGCTTGACTTTTTCACAGTCTAATGTAAGAATCATGACATTTTGTTTCTACAGTTCACATGCAATCACTTCTGATGTTAGTTTATCAGAGACAATAAAAGCAGCAAAATTTTTCTTAGCCGATGGAATAATACTGACAGGCGCTGCCACCGGTGATCCAGCTAGTGTCTCAGAATTTACAGGTATTTTTCTTATTTTGACATATTCTATAGAAAAATTGTAACGAAAAAAAAATCACGCTGTATAGAGATTAAACAGACCACTGAAATACCTGTTCTTATTGGTTCTGGTGTTACAAAAGACAATATAAAAGACTATTTAACATCTGACGCGGTAATTGTTGGATCACATTTTAAAGTTGGTGGAACTTGGGAAAATAAAGTTGATAAAGAGAAAGTGAGGAATTTTATGGAAAAGTTGAAAATGTTACAGAACACGCATTAATACTTACCTTTAAGATTTTTTAAACACCATTTTTGTACTCATTTGTAATTATGATTATAAAGATACTGTGTACTTTTTACAAGTTAATTTTTTGCGTTTCTTATTATTGCTAAACCGAATCGATAGTTATATGATAATTGGAAATTGTGAAATGATTGAAAAAATTAATTACAACCGTAACCGATTTCGTGAAACCTGTCCTATGTAATACATGAATAAACTTTTGACGGGAGGATAGAGACTGTTATCGAATTTATTGCAATAAAGGCATGTTGCTTAAGGCTGAGATAATAATTTTATCTCATTCCAGAGAATTTATTATTTCTATAAATTTCTTTAAAAAAATAAAAAAAAGAGAGAAGAGAGATTAATAATTAACGCTAACGTGACGTTAGAATTTTTCTTAGCTTAAAATCTTTCCAAGACCATTAAGAAGCTTATTAAGTTTTCAAATCAATGACTAATTCATCACATAGATAAACTTTCTTTGATAAAATTTCGTTCAAGTTTCTACTTTTGTTCCCGACATAGTAAAACTATTTCATCATAATATAAATTCGTAGCAAATACTAAATTATAATTTATGCATGATAATAGATGCCAAAATGCAAACGTCAGTGCTCATGATACTAAAGGACATGCCAAGGGGCAATTCAGTTCTTATGCTCGCATTTATTGTTGACAAATATTTTGTTTATACGCAATATAATATGTATACGAAACATTTTGAAATATTAATATTATAACGAGGTTAGACTGTCATAATTATATTTATTACGTTATAATTATATTTAGATTCACCTTTGTGAATCATGAACAACTTATGACCCGTAATACATTTCTCTATTTTTCGCTGTACAAATTATCTGCACTGCCAAATTCTTGAAATTTTCTCGCACTTCGAAAATAATATTCTCAAATTGTTGGCATTTTTTCATTCGACCAAATGCTATTCACAACTCAATATTGCATTAACAATTTTTCCATTAGAAGAAACGAAATATCCGAGTAAGTTCCCCTTTTACATTTTTATCGTAACTTTATTTTCGTGCTTCTGTACCGCTCAATTATCTTCTCTACGCATATATATGCAGTACATATATCTCGTAACAGAACATTAAAAATCCATTAATTTTTTTTTGTGCGTGTTTCAAACGCATCTTTTCGTCCAGATATAATTTTTTGTCTGTAATTACCCTTCTTAAAAATCAACTGGTAGCAATTCTAAGACAAAAAATAAATAGATCGTGCAATCGATAGATTTCGGATTTGTCTGATACATCAGTAATACACCAGATGAAAATATCAAGAGTTAGTAATGAGAAATTTATTTGAAAAGATATGGGCCATAGATTTGTTCGCGCACTTCCAAAATTTCACGTCGAACGATTGGAAAATAAGTGACTCGTTCAATGTATTTCGAACTTAGCTGATTGTTTTTCACACCACTCTAGTTAAAAATTAACGGTATAGCCTATCAGAAACTAAGTTCGATGGCAAAAATTTCTTCGAATAGCTGCAACAACAAAGTAAGATTTGGACAATCAAAGAAAAAAAAAAACAGAAGATAAGTGAGTCAAAGGGGTGACTTATTTTTCGAGTGCACAGGGGTTTACAGAAATCAATGCCAAAAGTGGAGTATATGCGATACTGGGTCGTAGAAAACAAAAAGTTTCTCATGTACGGTTGGTTACTGCCGTGCATTGACTCGTATCAATCCAACAGGGAAACGGAGGAATCCCCCAAACAGTATTGACAGGGCTGACTCGCGCAGGCGTCCCGTCCACCGCCACTATGCCACTGTTCAACAGTGGTATTCCAATCTCGTTTCATTCACTCCATAAAATCCATTTTTTATTCCATCCTCGGACTCCACTCTCGTTTTAATTTTTCGTCAATTCCGTCATACGCACGTTCGCGTGCATGCCTATCAGCGCGTAATAGCAGCGCGCGCATGCCTCCATAACCTCTTCCTCTCGTTCGTAAACAACGATAAGATTACGTTTGATTTACGAATAGCTCTGATCCAACAAGCAAACGGCTCCACGAAGCGATTCGATTTTTAAGGAAATTATTACAGCATTCTTTTTCATTGGATATCTACAGTAGTACGCGAAGATATCGACTAGATATAATCTACGTAGGAGGGACCTACACTATCTCCAGACTATAGACCTGTGCTTCTCATAGAGTTCTTGCGATTTAAAATGAGGGGCAGAAGTTTACGCATTTATGTATTTGACAGCTACGTCGGACATTTACAATGTAGAATACCTAAACGACATGCAAGGACCTAACCTAATAAATAATAGCAACGAAATTTCCGACGGGCGTATCGTTTCAATCGAAAGAAAGGGAAAACAAGAGCGAAAAGATACGAGTAGCCAGGAGGATTTGACGTTTCGGCTATCGATTTTTTTCGTCACTTCATTTTGAGAAACACTGCTACATATGATGCCATCTTGCCACAGCGGGCGACGCGATGTCGCTACGTGCTAAATACTATTTTGTTTCTAAGAAACGGAAAGGGACCGTTCTCAGCCAATTTTTCCTAGCAGAGACGGTCGAACCCAGGTAGATTTTTAGGCCCAAAAATAGAATGCGGCCACGATTTTTCACGAAATGAAGGGAAATACCTACAGCAGAGCAGGTAAAAAGGAAGTTTTCCAAGTGTCGCAACAACGACCAGCAGCTGTTCGCCCAGCTGAGCGTTCTCCCACTACCGATTCGTTTTCACCGCCGAATCAATGAGCCGTCAGGCCCCTCGTCGAGTTCTTCGCTTCGTCTCTCGGTAGATGCCTCTTCGTTTGTAAAAATACGTGCCGTCTTACGTTAAATTACGAAAGATCTCCGTTGCGTCATTGGACGTTGCCAAAGTTGCCTTGCACGCGTCCGGGTGTGAATTCTCAACGGTCAAGATGAAGGTCAGCGTAAAAATAAAAATCACCCGAAATACGCATTTTGCGTTGTTCTCGCCGCGATTCCTCTGCTCATTGAATTCTCTCGACAATTGCACGATTAGATTTCGGGATGGACATCGTAGAACCCGGGTTTCCCCCATTGAAGGTGATTCCACGTTCTATATCTCGCGTTGTATAAATAACGACGAGTTAAGCATTACATTATCACCGCGCTACATATTTTATACGAGTGGCTCGCACTGCTAGCAACGAAGTCACGGAGCCGTTCATTGATTTTCCACTTCCTGCATTTGCGGTTCTTTCGATTTCGTGCTTCTTACACCCCACACGATTTCCAATCTCCGTGTCCCTTCCAAAAAAAAAGTGGCATCGCCTATCGAACGAACGTTCCTGGTACATAGATTTGTCCACAAAAAGAAGCGTGACTGGATCATTAAATCGCCAGAACGAACTGGCAAATTTATGTGCCTGAATGATTGCCAGATAAAGCCGGAATGATCATCGAAAACGTCGGACCGTCGGATTTTCCAGATTCGGGTAAGATTCGCGAGACAGCGAGAAGGAAAGAGAGGAGAGGATCGATGCGAGAGGTGGAGGTGTCGTACGATGATACGGCCCTGATATCGCTTTAAAAGCTTTCCCCACCAAAAGGCCACCCCCACCGTGGTGTTGTACCTCGGCTCTCGCCCCTCAGCAACGGCTTGACTGCCCAGCCAGCCAGCCAGTCGAAATCAGCTGACGACTATTACTGCGGGCAGTTGCTACCACGGCTCCTCGGACGCAACACTGTTCAGGCGAGTGGATCCTTTTCTCTTCATACACTTCTTTCTCTTCCTTGCGCTCTTTCTTTCTCCAAACACACACAAGAGAGATGGGTGTCGCTTCTTCTTCTTCTTCTTCTTCTTTTTCTTCTTCTTCTACTTCTTCTTCTTCTTCGTCTTCGACTGGCCAGTGTGTCGTGTGTCGTGGGGGGTCAACGAAACCCTACGGCATCGCACGGTGCGCCGATACTAAACACACCGCGACAACGATTCTCAGTCACTTGTCGTAAGTCGAGATAAAGAAAAGGGCCGTGTTACGAAATACCAACCCCCTCCCCCTCTGTTCGAGACACGGGCCCCGTTCGGTTCCTCGTTCGCTAACGTTTGTGTTGTATATACCGCGAGTGAGTGCGACCAGGGGAGGAAGAGAGTAACACGAGACTCGAGAAGGAGAGAGATAGGTAGATAATAAGAGAGACAGAGGCGAGTGTGTAACGAAACGAAGAGGGATGTTCCGTTCCGTTCCGTTTCGTGGGAGAAGGGACCGATTCTCTAGCTCTGTGTGTGTATGTGTGTGTGTGCGTGTGCGGCCACAGAAACACGAATGCGTGTGCGTGAGTGTGTGGGGCATCCCGCGATGCGTCGTCCCGTGCATTCGTGTGGGTTTCCTTCCTCGAACCACTTAATTGTTACTGCATCGAAGGAAAACTACATTCGTAGGCGCCCACTTGTTCCTTGTCCCTATCTGACGGGAAGACAGAGAATGTCAACGCGAGAAAGAGAGAGAGAGAGAAAACGATAGAGCGTGAATTCGAGATCAAGGTCGTTGTCACAGAGAGATAGATCGAACGCGCGTCCTCCTAGTACACGTCTACGTACGTATTCCCCTGTACGTGCATCCTACATGCCTCCGCAAGTGTGTGCATACACGGAAATATCACGGTTTTTTCGGCGCTCGCGTGTACGTGATCCTTCAGTCGGTGTCGGGGCATGTCGGTACGCGACGAATACAGGGAGCGACGCTACCGACCGAGCGCGGCGTAGGGGCCCCGCGGTCCGTGAAAGTGATTAGAAGAAGACAGAGAGCGGTCTTGTAACGCGGTCAGGATCGAAGTGCGAAGATGTAGAGCCGTGGTTTTGTGCGCGTGGCGGTGATAGAGCACGAAAAATGAAGGAGGAAGGATGATGCAGCGAGCGGGGCCGAGCCAGAGGCGGATATATCACTATACGTACGTATAGTAGCAGCCGGGAGGAACATTCGATCGAAACAATGCTGTAGGCAAGTAACACACTTGGTAACCGACCGCGCTTGATCGACGCACGATTGTTGTTGGAAGTGCAAGGGCAACCGGGGGCCAGTGGTTCACCGTGTGCCTCTTCCACTCGTTCTTCCCCCCTCAGTTTTTCTCAGTTCCACGAGCGGCATCTACGCCGTTCTTAAACGTCGGATGGCGCAACGCTCCGCGAACAAGCCAAACGCGTCTATTCTCGATATACCGATACAGACGGAAATCGCGTCGTTCTCCGACACCGGAGATGCCGCTCTCGAACAAGTTTCTTCATCCCTGGCCTCGGTGGCGCGCGCGGGGTTTTCGATTCGTCAAACGAGTTTGTTTACTCGGTCGACTAGGAAGCGTCTATGGTAGGGATGGGGAGTTGTTGTACAGAGCGTGTTAGGAGGAGAGGTTCTCTATCTATCGTCTCGTTCTATCGTGCTGTCGAGCTGTCTCTCCGTCTCTGTTGGTCGGCCAGGCAGTCTTTGTTCGACGATTGTCGTATTGGCGACACTGCGACTGCCTCGGTAAGAATAATCGTAACGCTTAATGGGAACGCTGGGTCGATGTTTCGCTGTCGAATTTTTAGAGCATCGATCGAGCCTATGATCGACTGCTCAAGGTAAAGTCGCGGCTGAAGCTTCACACGGTGGTTTGACGAGGTTTAATGAGATATTGTGCGTTGACACGTACCGAGTTTCGTCGTTTTCTTTTTTTTTTTTTTTTTTTGTTCCGCGTCTCTTGGAACGTCATTGATGATTCGTGACCTAGTGCGTGACCATTATGAATCAGGTTGATCAAAACATTTTTTAATCGAGTTCTCTTGTCCAAAAGAGTTTGTGTCTCCTGGGTTTGGGAATGTTTGAAAAAAAAAAAAAACATCGACCTGAGATAGAATTTGATCATTGATAATCACGGTTTAGCGTCAGGTTAGGTTTCTCAATTTCAATTAATATATTGTATTTGTCTCTGACCAATGTTGTAGAATTATACGCGAGGTACAGTTTGAAACGAGCAGCTCGTACAGAGAATCTCAGGCTTTCCGGTCCGCTATTTATTTTGCCAGCTGAACCTTCTAACGTATTCTAAAACCCAATCCCAAGGAAACGTCATCATCTAATAAATTGTATACACGTAACAGCGACTGAATTACCAAACGAGTCTCAAAATTAGAAGCCTCGTATAAACCGTGTACTTTACGTAATAGAGTTCTTGATATTGTTGAAACGACAATTAAACTTCACCGTGGTCTATTTCGATCGTGGCACAGTTGAAGTTCACGGCGAAGGTTTTTCTGAAAATCTCGAAACGATCGGCCATCGCCAGCCAATTCAAATACTCCTAAACAAACGTGTTTTCCTCTCGAAAAGAGATACTCGCCACTTCTATTTCGGCCTTCGATCGATCGTCTCGGGCATAGTATTATTAGAAAGCTCGCAAACCTTGTCGGGGGATTTCGTCGTTGGACGTCTCCCCTCAGTTCCGAACTTTTCTTCGTTATGTCGTTCCAGCTTTTCGGTCAGAACACATTGACCCCGTTTTAATCGACAAATTCGTCGCCAGATGCCAACGCGTGTTTGCTCCGCGTGTTATGTAAACTGTCGTGTTACATAATTTTTCGCGATGGAAACGGAAATGCTTTGCGATCATCGAAACGTATCCTCGCGATTAAGACCAAGAGAAGTGGCCAGAAACTAGCGATGCATCGTTCAAGTAAACTGCGGATTTTTATGAGAAATCCAAAGATGCAACAACCAGCAGAACACTATACAAAATATCCAAAATAGAGCGCATGCTTGTAATTTTCAGCAAACGCGACAAATCTCTAGTTCTCGTTTGCAGAAATTTCTCCCTTTTAAAAATTTCTTCGTGCGTTTCTTTGTGTGAAATTGCATAAAAATCCACAGTCTAATCGTTGGTTTCGAAGTATCACCAAATTTAGAAATGCGACAATCAATAAGAAGGGGTTCGTACATGCTTTAGAAGCCTGATAAATAGCTAAGCTGTAGAAGCCTGTTAATACAACCCGAAAAAAATTTTAATCTGAAACGATTCCCGAATATATGTTATTTTAATTTAATAAAACGAGGCAACGTCACCGATCGTTGCGATATTAACACGTCTAACTTCCAAAATAACAATCTCCGCATCTATTCAAAAGCCAAGTCACAATTTTAACAGACTGCAACATGATCGCAAATGCCACGCGTTCGAACTATTTTCTCAGCCTATTAGAGTGTTGTTTCACGCGTCTAGCCAATGAACGGCCGAGTTCATTGAGGGTTTTCCTGGAAAGCGAGATGGATTCGATGTATGAGGTCGCGACACAACGGTGTCTTCCGCTGCGGGGACGCTCTCTCTGCGCTTGCCCCGAGAGAGTGAAAAAGAGAAAACAGAGGAGGAGATTCAACTACCAGCCAGAATCGTAAATTATGACGATTGTCTCTGGGCACCGTTAGAACGGAATTGATGATTAGTAGACTGCTGCACTCTCTGTCCAAGAATTTAGACAGCAATGTGAAACTTCTATTAGCTCGGACACCGGGACCACATGGGTCACATGGGACTGTTGGTTTGTTTTTAGAGGGCGTTCGTTAGACTCTGTGCTGGCCTTGGCTTTTATTTTGTCGTTAGAATCGTTTGGGAAAGCGACAAGCTGGTCGTTTCGTCGAAAGAAAAAGTTTCGCTCCAGATCTCTTTCCCTGTTTCCTTTGCACTAATATTTTTGTACGCGAAGTTATTTTAATTAAGATTGGAACTGTGTGCATTATTTAAAATAGCGTTTCTTTGACTTTTTGTATAGGTATGTATATATTTAATTCTTAATTGGTATTGTTGCGCAATCAGGGTTATCGTTAATGTTATTTAAAAAAATTTCTACCAATGTATATTGACTTGTAAAAATACGTACATTTTAATTTTTAATACGTCCCATTTCGAGATCATTGTCAAAGTGTCATAAAATTCGAATAAGTTTCTTCTTATGATCCTTAAATGGAAATTGCAGCGTGCTACGGGAAATGGATCGTCTCGTTCATCCTTAGCTGAACGGTTGACTGTATTTTGTTAGAATCTTGTTATTAATATTATCTTCTTGCGCTTCCCATTAAAAATCTAACGTTTGCTTCGGTAAAACATAACACGTTTGTCTTCCTCTTAGATTATCTTGGTCCGACCATAATCTTTTTCATAGAAACTTTGAAAATGCTTTATCTCAGTACAATTACCAATTCGAGGAAATAAAAGAATCTAGCTTACGTAACTGTGAAACTTAATTGCGAATTTCCGACACTGTGTCTCAAGTTTCAGGGAATTTGATTCCGTCATAAATTTCCAATATATCTCAATTTCCAGAAATCTACAAATTTTTCTCCAAGAAACAAAAAAAAAAAAAAAAAAAAGAAAATACTTTGTCACTTGCGCGAATTTTTATCCCAAATTTTTCGCTTGAAGTTCGAAAATTAAAATCAAATTGTTTCATGCCCAATTCCAAGGAGATTAGTCGTACTTTGCAAAGTGCGCAAAGTTTGGAATTGTCTAAACTGATCGGAAAGAGAAGAGGAGCGCGAGGCTTTCGATTGTCTCGAAAATCGAGCGCCCGCTGCTTCTTGAATCACTTGATCGTGAGTCACACTGTATTCTGCGCTGTAGCTATTCCACGATAACTCGTGAACCGCGTTTTTACTATCGTCCAATAACAGTTTACAATCGGTTACGTATCGCCACTCTCCGTGTTTTTTTTTTTTTTTTGTTTGTCGTTCGTGTCTCTACGGAGAATTAATTCGACGTTCGAAGATGTATAGTGAATTTGACGTATCAAAAATATCAAATTTAATTCATTTCGTGTAATTTAATCGAAAGAAATTGACAGTCGATTAATTGACCAGTCAGAAATTCACGCAAGCAGCAAGCTCTCTCCCAGTTCGACTCGATTCGTTCGAATTCAAAATCTCCTCGGCATCCGGCGGTCTTGCCACTGTACTTGCATAAATGCAAATCGATGGACCAGATCGATTCGAGCTCTGTTGAATTATTAGCGAAGGCGCGGACAACACGTTGCACAGTTTGACGTTACGTGGCCCTCGTGTACTCGCTTCCGCGTACTTAAACTCCAGCGTCCGAGCAGATCATACCCTGCTCGAAGAAGTCTTCGCTCTGCCTCGCGATCGCAGACGCAGATTGCAAAGCGATTCTCTCCGCGGATAGCAATAATCGATTCAAGAATTCATTTCACCGGGGCCAGCTTTGTTTCGCTTGGTTCGCTTTTCCCCTGAAAAAAAAAAATAAAAAAGAAGGAGATTCTGCTGGTGGACGCTCCGAGATTATGTTCTGGCTATTGGTCGCCGCGGGAGTCAGCCTGCGTTTCTTTAAGAAAGAGGTCTTTTGTCGACAACGAGATTAGATTTAAGAAGAAGGGAGAGAGTGTGGGGGTCTTTGTCGATGAACCGCGAGGAAAAGTTGGCCGAGAAAAAGGGTTCGTTGTTCTGCCTTGAGAAAGGGACTCACTGATGTCAGTTGAGTTAGGTCTTGTTGACGCGTTAATTAAAATTCCAAGCAGTGTTTGTTTCTTATTGTTAAACTGTCGGTGTTCGCGTCAACTCTGAGTCTTTAGGACTGCGAGGAAAAAAAAAGGTCCACGCGAATATGCTAAAATGCGTCAAGTACAAGACAGTTAACAGTTCGTTGCGATTAACGGTGACATATCGTTTGCATTTTTTTTTTTTTTTTTTTTGCTATTTTCATTTGATTTGCATAATTGAGATTTGCGTGTCGGCGGGTATTGCGGCTTTGCGAAAGGGAATCCATAAGAACTTTCCTTTCGTTGGCTTTCATTTCCCAAGTCTCCGTGATTTTGTGGAATTTCCCACCGTGTGACAAACTTTCTTCTTTTAAATCACAGAGGCTTGAGTAATTCGAGTATATATGTGATTTCCTTCGTGAAATAATATCTAAACTCTGCGTCTTTTCAATAAGATCACGCTCGCGGTAATTTTTACGAGAGAGAAAGAAAACAAACAATTAGAGTTAGAGACAAGAGAAAGTTAGTGTCATTGATGCTTGCAAATTACAAATGACAATTACGACATTTATCTGTAATGTTATCATTTGAATTGCGAATGATTGTACGTTTTTCAATTAATATAAAGTGAAGTGAGAACCTGATGTTCATCGGAACGAAAAGCGGAAATATAGGCGGAAAGAATTTCAAAACAATCACGCGCTGCGAGAATAGCCGCGTGGAATCAGACGCATAAATCGATTCATCACCTCGTCGAAATCACATCTGGAGGATTAAATCCAGTATCATACAATTAATCCCGTGGAACAGTAGATAGCGTAGCGGCAGAGGATACTCCGGGTACAATGATAATTCCCTATATTCCGTATAGATACGATATAGCGGCTCCGGGTCTCTCGGAACCTCGTGTTTCGTCGTAATATCGGCGAAGTTACAATTGCAGCGATGAAATCAGCGACTTTTCTGACGCAACGATAAGGCACCAGCGCGATTAGCCCGATTATGATTCACGTGGAACGCGAGCAGCAGGGCTGCAGCTCGTTTGTTATGCGCGCGAAACAAGATAACGTGTGTTTCGCGCTTGGAGAGAAAAAGGGTTGGAGGAGAAAACAACGGGGTTCACAAAGAGCGAAGAGTAATTGGAAAAATGTAATTAGCGGTGGGTTGACGTGTAAAAAGAAAGAAACTACGTAAAAAAAAAAAAAAAAAAGAAAAAAAACTGCGGCCATTACTTTCCGTAGATTAATTGCCCGGGTTCCCCGAACGAGACATCACTTACAATGAAATATGTGTTTTCTAGACGTGTCGTTAATTCATTGATTCAATCGTGTCCATTATTTTCTTTGGACTGATTGTGATCGTTTGAACCGTGTTTGAACTGTACGTAGTGAACGTATCACTACAATTGGCAGTTTCCAGTCCAATTTCATTGCTTGATAACTCGAAAATGTTTTCCTAGATGGCGAAATAGTAAATTGAAAAGAAAGCGGAGTAAAAGTTTATCGTTTGACAAATTTATCATTCGTGATAAATTTTTATTTGCACGACTTGGTAATAAATATAAATTTGCTGAATTTGGCAAGTAGATATAAATTTTGTAGGCCAATTATTATTATTATTATAATTAATATTATTTTATATAAATTATTAGTATTAATATCATAATATAGTAATAAATTTGCTGAATTTAGCAAATAGATATAAATTTTGTAGGCCAATTATTATTATTATAATTAATATTATTTTATATAAATTATTAGTATTAATATCATAATATAGTAATAAATTTGCT